>OY744483.1:133787346-134129554 GCA_963556165.1 Tipula helvola
GTCATGCCAACGGTCATTTGGATCGCTCGAATATTTCTACACATTTCGCAGAAAATTCAATTTTATTGAAAATCAACTGAACTATAGCCCACAAATTCAGAGCCAGAAAAATCGAAAATCTGCAATTGTGCTCCGATTTCGATGGTTGATACCTCTTTCAATAGGTGTTGAGACCTACAATCGTCATGCCAACGGTCATTTGGATCGCTCGAATATTTCTACACATTTCGCAGAAAATTCAATTTTATTGAAAATCAACTGAACTATAGCCCACAAATTCCGAGCCAGAAAAATCGAAAATCTGCAATTGTGCTCCGATTTCGATGGTTGATACCTCTTTCAATAGGTGTTGAGACCTACAATCGTCATGCCAACGGTCATTTGGATCGCTCGAATATTTCTACACATTTCGCAGAAAATTCAATTTTATTGAAAATCAACTGAACTATAGCCCACAAATTCAGAGCCAGAAAAATCAAAAATCCGCAATTGTGCTCCGATTTCGATGGTTGATACCTCTTTCAATAGGTGTTGAGACCTACAATCGTCATGCCAACGGTCATTTGGATCGCTCGAATATTTCTACACATTTCGCAGAAAATTCAATTTTATTGAAAATCAACTGAACTATAGCCCACAAATTCCGAGCCAGAAAAATCAAAAATCCGCAATTGTGCTCCGATTTCGATGGTTGATACCTCTTTCAATAGGTGTTGAGACCTACAATCGTCATGCCAACGGTCATTTGGATCGCTCGAATATTTCTACACATTTCGCAGAAAATTCAATTTTATTGAAAATCAACTGAACTATAGCCCACAAATTCAGAGCCAGAAAAATCAAAAATCTGCAATTGTGCTCCGATTTCGATGGTTGATACCTCTTTCAATAGGTGTTGAGACCTACAATCGTCATGCCAACGGTCATTTGGATCGCTCGAATATTTCTACACATTTCGCAGAAAATTCAATTTTATTGAAAATCAACTGAACTATAGCCCACAAATTCAGAGCCAGAAAAATCGAAAATCTGCAATTGTGCTCCGATTTCGATGGTTGATACCTCTTTCAATAGGTGTTGAGACCTACAATCGTCATGCCAATGGTCGTTTGGATCGCTCGAATATTTCTACACATTTCGCAGAAAATTCAATTTTATTGAAAATCAACTGAACTATAGCCCACAAATTCAGAGCCAGAAAAATCGAAAATCTGCAATTGTGCTCCGATTTCGATGGTTGATACCCCTTTCAATAGGTGTTGAGACCTACAATCGTCATGCCAACGGTCATTTGGATCGCTCGAATATTTCTACACATTTCGCAGAAAATTCAATTTTATTGAAAATCAACTGATCTATAGCCCACAAATTCAGAGCCAGAAAAATCAAAAATCCGCAATTGTGCTCCGATTTCGATGGTTGATACCTCTTTCAATAGGTGTTGAGACCTACAATCGTCATGCCAACGGTCATTTGGATCGCTCGAATATTTCTACACATTTCGCAGAAAATTCAATTTTATTGAAAATCAACTGAACTATAGCCCACAAATTCAGAGCCAGAAAAATCAAAAATCCGCAATTGTGCTCCGATTTCGATGGTTGATACCTCTTTCAATAGGTGTTGAGACCTACAATCGTCATGCCAATGGTCGTTTGGATCGCTCGAATATTTCTACACATTTCGCAGAAAATTCAATTTTATTGAAAATCAACTGATCTATAGCCCACAAATTCAGAGCCAGAAAAATCGAAAATCTGCAATTGTGCTCCGATTTCGATGGTTGATACCTCTTTCAATAGGTGTTGAGACCTACAATCGTCATGCCAACGGTCATTTGGATCGCTCGAATATTTCTACACATTTCGCAGAAAATTCAATTTTATTGAAAATCAACTGAACTATAGCCCACAAATTCAGAGCCAGAAAAATCAAAAATCTGCAATTGTGCTCCGATTTCGATGGTTGATACCTCTTTCAATAGGTGTTGAGACCTACAATCGTCATGCCAACGGTCATTTGGATCGCTCGAATATTTCTACACATTTCGCAGAAAATTCAATTTTATTGAAAATCAACTGAACTATAGCCCACAAATTCAGAGCCAGAAAAATCGAAAATCTGCAATTGTGCTCCGATTTCGATGGTTGATACCTCTTTCAATAGGTGTTGAGACCTACAATCGTCATGCCAATGGTCGTTTGGATCGCTCGAATATTTCTACACATTTCGCAGAAAATTCAATTTTATTGAAAATCAACTGAACTATAGCCCACAAATTCAGAGCCAGAAAAATCGAAAATCTGCAATTGTGCTCCGATTTCGATGGTTGATACCCCTTTCAATAGGTGTTGAGACCTACAATCGTCATGCCAACGGTCATTTGGATCGCTCGAATATTTCTACACATTTCGCAGAAAATTCAATTTTATTGAAAATCAACTGATCTATAGCCCACAAATTCAGAGCCAGAAAAATCAAAAATCCGCAATTGTGCTCCGATTTCGATGGTTGATACCTCTTTCAATAGGTGTTGAGACCTACAATCGTCATGCCAACGGTCATTTGGATCGCTCGAATATTTCTACACATTTCGCAGAAAATTCAATTTTATTGAAAATCAACTGAACTATAGCCCACAAATTCAGAGCCAGAAAAATCAAAAATCCGCAATTGTGCTCCGATTTCGATGGTTGATACCTCTTTCAATAGGTGTTGAGACCTACAATCGTCATGCCAACGGTCATTTGGATCGCTCGAATATTTCTACACATTTCGCAGAAAATTCAATTTTATTGAAAATCAACTGAACTATAGCCCACAAATTCAGAGCCAGAAAAATCAAAAATCCGCAATTGTGCTCCGATTTCGATGGTTGATACCTCTTTCAATAGGTGTTGAGACCTACAATCGTCATGCCAATGGTCGTTTGGATCGCTCGAATATTTCTACACATTTCGCAGAAAATTCAATTTTATTGAAAATCAACTGATCTATAGCCCACAAATTCAGAGCCAGAAAAATCGAAAATCTGCAATTGTGCTCCGATTTCGATGGTTGATACCTCTTTCAATAGGTGTTGAGACCTACAATCGTCATGCCAACGGTCATTTGGATCGCTCGAATATTTCTACACATTTCGCAGAAAATTCAATTTTATTGAAAATCAACTGAACTATAGCCCACAAATTCAGAGCCAGAAAAATCAAAAATCCGCAATTGTGCTCCGATTTCGATGGTTGATACCTCTTTCAATAGGTGTTGAGACCTACAATCGTCATGCCAACGGTCATTTGGATCGCTCGAATATTTCTACACATTTCGCAGAAAATTCAATTTTATTGAAAATCAACTGAACTATAGCCCACAAATTCAGAGCCAGAAAAATCAAAAATCCGCAATTGTGCTCCGATTTCGATGGTTGATACCTCTTTCAATAGGTGTTGAGACCTACAATCGTCATGCCAACGGTCATTTGGATCGCTCGAATATTTCTACACATTTCGCAGAAAATTCAATTTTATTGAAAATCAACTGAACTATAGCCCACAAATTCAGAGCCAGAAAAATCAAAAATCCGCAATTGTGCTCCGATTTCGATGGTTGATACCTCTTTCAATAGGTGTTGAGACCTACAATCGTCATGCCAATGGTCGTTTGGATCGCTCGAATATTTCTACACATTTCGCAGAAAATTCAATTTTATTGAAAATCAACTGATCTATAGCCCACAAATTCAGAGCCAGAAAAATAGAAAATCTGCAATTGTGCTCCGATTTCGATGGTTGATACCTCTTTCAATAGGTGTTGAGACCTACAATCGTCATGCCAACGGTCATTTGGATCGCTCGAATATTTCTACACATTTCGCAGAAAATTCAATTTTATTGAAAATCAACTGAACTATAGCCCACAAATTCAGAGCCAGAAAAATCAAAAATCCGCAATTGTGCTCCGATTTCGATGGTTGATACCTCTTTCAATAGGTGTTGAGACCTACAATCGTCATGCCAACGGTCATTTGGATCGCTCGAATATTTCTACACATTTCGCAGAAAATTCAATTTTATTGAAAATCAACTGAACTATAGCCCACAAATTCCGAGCCAGAAAAATCAAAAATCCGCAATTGTGCTCCGATTTCGATGGTTGATACCTCTTTCAATAGGTGTTGAGACCTACAATCGTCATGCCAACGGTCATTTGGATCGCTCGAATATTTCTACACATTTCGCAGAAAATTCAATTTTATTGAAAATCAACTGAACTATAGCCCACAAATTCAGAGCCAGAAAAATCAAAAATCTGCAATTGTGCTCCGATTTCGATGGTTGATACCTCTTTCAATAGGTGTTGAGACCTACAATCGTCATGCCAATGGTCGTTTGGATCGCTCGAATATTTCTACACATTTCGCAGAAAATTCAATTTTATTGAAAATCAACTGATCTATAGCCCACAAATTCAGAGCCAGAAAAATCGAAAATCTGCAATTGTGCTCCGATTTCGATGGTTGATACCTCTTTCAATAGGTGTTGAGACCTACAATCGTCATGCCAACGGTCATTTGGATCGCTCGAATATTTCTACACATTTCGCAGAAAATTCAATTTTATTGAAAATCAACTGAACTATAGCCCACAAATTCAGAGCCAGAAAAATCAAAAATCCGCAATTGTGCTCCGATTTCGATGGTTGATACCTCTTTCAATAGGTGTTGAGACCTACAATCGTCATGCCAATGGTCGTTTGGATCGCTCGAATATTTCTACACATTTCGCAGAAAATTCAATTTTATTGAAAATCAACTGATCTATAGCCCACAAATTCAGAGCCAGAAAAATAGAAAATCTGCAATTGTGCTCCGATTTCGATGGTTGATACCTCTTTCAATAGGTGTTGAGACCTACAATCGTCATGCCAACGGTCATTTGGATCGCTCGAATATTTCTACACATTTCGCAGAAAATTCAATTTTATTGAAAATCAACTGAACTATAGCCCACAAATTCAGAGCCAGAAAAATCAAAAATCCGCAATTGTGCTCCGATTTCGATGGTTGATACCTCTTTCAATAGGTGTTGAGACCTACAATCGTCATGCCAACGGTCATTTGGATCGCTCGAATATTTCTACACATTTCGCAGAAAATTCAATTTTATTGAAAATCAACTGAACTATAGCCCACAAATTCAGAGCCAGAAAAATCAAAAATCCGCAATTGTGCTCCGATTTCGATGGTTGATACCTCTTTCAATAGGTGTTGAGACCTACAATCGTCATGCCAATGGTCGTTTGGATCGCTCGAATATTTCTACACATTTCGCAGAAAATTCAATTTTATTGAAAATCAACTGATCTATAGCCCACAAATTCAGAGCCAGAAAAATCGAAAATCTGCAATTGTGCTCCGATTTCGATGGTTGATACCTCTTTCAATAGGTGTTGAGACCTACAATCGTCATGCCAACGGTCATTTGGATCGCTCGAATATTTCTACACATTTCGCAGAAAATTCAATTTTATTGAAAATCAACTGAACTATAGCCCACAAATTCAGAGCCAGAAAAATCAAAAATCTGCAATTGTGCTCCGATTTCGATGGTTGATACCTCTTTCAATAGGTGTTGAGACCTACAATCGTCATGCCAACGGTCATTTGGATCGCTCGAATATTTCTACACATTTCGCAGAAAATTCAATTTTATTGAAAATCAACTGAACTATAGCCCACAAATTCAGAGCCAGAAAAATCGAAAATCTGCAATTGTGCTCCGATTTCGATGGTTGATACCTCTTTCAATAGGTGTTGAGACCTACAATCGTCATGCCAATGGTCGTTTGGATCGCTCGAATATTTCTACACATTTCGCAGAAAATTCAATTTTATTGAAAATCAACTGATCTATAGCCCACAAATTCAGAGCCAGAAAAATAGAAAATCTGCAATTGTGCTCCGATTTCGATGGTTGATACCTCTTTCAATAGGTGTTGAGACCTACAATCGTCATGCCAACGGTCATTTGGATCGCTCGAATATTTCTACACATTTCGCAGAAAATTCAATTTTATTGAAAATCAACTGAACTATAGCCCACAAATTCAGAGCCAGAAAAATCAAAAATCCGCAATTGTGCTCCGATTTCGATGGTTGATACCTCTTTCAATAGGTGTTGAGACCTACAATCGTCATGCCAATGGTCGTTTGGATCGCTCGAATATTTCTACACATTTCGCAGAAAATTCAATTTTATTGAAAATCAACTGATCTATAGCCCACAAATTCAGAGCCAGAAAAATAGAAAATCTGCAATTGTGCTCCGATTTCGATGGTTGATACCTCTTTCAATAGGTGTTGAGACCTACAATCGTCATGCCAACGGTCATTTGGATCGCTCGAATATTTCTACACATTTCGCAGAAAATTCAATTTTATTGAAAATCAACTGAACTATAGCCCACAAATTCAGAGCCAGAAAAATCAAAAATCCGCAATTGTGCTCCGATTTCGATGGTTGATACCTCTTTCAATAGGTGTTGAGACCTACAATCGTCATGCCAACGGTCATTTGGATCGCTCGAATATTTCTACACATTTCGCAGAAAATTCAATTTTATTGAAAATCAACTGAACTATAGCCCACAAATTCAGAGCCAGAAAAATCAAAAATCCGCAATTGTGCTCCGATTTCGATGGTTGATACCTCTTTCAATAGGTGTTGAGACCTACAATCGTCATGCCAACGGTCATTTGGATCGCTCGAATATTTCTACACATTTCGCAGAAAATTCAATTTTATTGAAAATCAACTGAACTATAGCCCACAAATTCAGAGCCAGAAAAATCAAAAATCCGCAATTGTGCTCCGATTTCGATGGTTGATACCTCTTTCAATAGGTGTTGAGACCTACAATCGTCATGCCAATGGTCGTTTGGATCGCTCGAATATTTCTACACATTTCGCAGAAAATTCAATTTTATTGAAAATCAACTGATCTATAGCCCACAAATTCAGAGCCAGAAAAATCGAAAATCTGCAATTGTGCTCCGATTTCGATGGTTGATACCTCTTTCAATAGGTGTTGAGACCTACAATCGTCATGCCAACGGTCATTTGGATCGCTCGAATATTTCTACACATTTCGCAGAAAATTCAATTTTATTGAAAATCAACTGAACTATAGCCCACAAATTCAGAGCCAGAAAAATCAAAAATCCGCAATTGTGCTCCGATTTCGATGGTTGATACCTCTTTCAATAGGTGTTGAGACCTACAATCGTCATGCCAACGGTCATTTGGATCGCTCGAATATTTCTACACATTTCGCAGAAAATTCAATTTTATTGAAAATCAACTGAACTATAGCCCACAAATTCAGAGCCAGAAAAATCAAAAATCCGCAATTGTGCTCCGATTTCGATGGTTGATACCTCTTTCAATAGGTGTTGAGACCTACAATCGTCATGCCAATGGTCGTTTGGATCGCTCGAATATTTCTACACATTTCGCAGAAAATTCAATTTTATTGAAAATCAACTGATCTATAGCCCACAAATTCAGAGCCAGAAAAATAGAAAATCTGCAATTGTGCTCCGATTTCGATGGTTGATACCTCTTTCAATAGGTGTTGAGACCTACAATCGTCATGCCAACGGTCATTTGGATCGCTCGAATATTTCTACACATTTCGCAGAAAATTCAATTTTATTGAAAATCAACTGAACTATAGCCCACAAATTCAGAGCCAGAAAAATCAAAAATCCGCAATTGTGCTCCGATTTCGATGGTTGATACCTCTTTCAATAGGTGTTGAGACCTACAATCGTCATGCCAACGGTCATTTGGATCGCTCGAATATTTCTACACATTTCGCAGAAAATTCAATTTTATTGAAAATCAACTGAACTATAGCCCACAAATTCAGAGCCAGAAAAATCAAAAATCCGCAATTGTGCTCCGATTTCGATGGTTGATACCTCTTTCAATAGGTGTTGAGACCTACAATCGTCATGCCAATGGTCGTTTGGATCGCTCGAATATTTCTACACATTTCGCAGAAAATTCAATTTTATTGAAAATCAACTGATCTATAGCCCACAAATTCAGAGCCAGAAAAATCGAAAATCTGCAATTGTGCTCCGATTTCGATGGTTGATACCTCTTTCAATAGGTGTTGAGACCTACAATCGTCATGCCAACGGTCATTTGGATCGCTCGAATATTTCTACACATTTCGCAGAAAATTCAATTTTATTGAAAATCAACTGAACTATAGCCCACAAATTCAGAGCCAGAAAAATCAAAAATCTGCAATTGTGCTCCGATTTCGATGGTTGATACCTCTTTCAATAGGTGTTGAGACCTACAATCGTCATGCCAACGGTCATTTGGATCGCTCGAATATTTCTACACATTTCGCAGAAAATTCAATTTTATTGAAAATCAACTGAACTATAGCCCACAAATTCAGAGCCAGAAAAATCGAAAATCTGCAATTGTGCTCCGATTTCGATGGTTGATACCTCTTTCAATAGGTGTTGAGACCTACAATCGTCATGCCAATGGTCGTTTGGATCGCTCGAATATTTCTACACATTTCGCAGAAAATTCAATTTTATTGAAAATCAACTGAACTATAGCCCACAAATTCAGAGCCAGAAAAATCGAAAATCTGCAATTGTGCTCCGATTTCGATGGTTGATACCCCTTTCAATAGGTGTTGAGACCTACAATCGTCATGCCAACGGTCATTTGGATCGCTCGAATATTTCTACACATTTCGCAGAAAATTCAATTTTATTGAAAATCAACTGATCTATAGCCCACAAATTCAGAGCCAGAAAAATCGAAAATCTGCAATTGTGCTCCGATTTCGATGGTTGATACCTCTTTCAATAGGTGTTGAGACCTACAATCGTCATGCCAACGGTCATTTGGATCGCTCGAATATTTCTACACATTTCGCAGAAAATTCAATTTTATTGAAAATCAACTGATCTATAGCCCACAAATTCAGAGCCAGAAAAATCGAAAATCTGCAATTGTGCTCCGATTTCGATGGTTGATACCTCTTTCAATAGGTGTTGAGACCTACAATCGTCATGCCAACGGCCATTTGGATCGCTCGAATATTTCTACACATTTCGCAGAAAATTCAATTTTATTGAAAATCAACTGAACTATAGCCCACAAATTCAGAGCCAGAAAAATCGAAAATCTACAATTGTGCTCCGATTTCGATGGTTGATACCTCTTTCAATAGGTGTTGAGACCTACAATCGTCATGCCAACGTTCATTTGGATCGCTCGAATATTTCTACACATTTCGCAGAAAATTCAATTTTATTGAAAATCAACTGATCTATAGCCCACAAATTCAGAGCCAGAAAAATCGAAAATCTGCAATTGTGCTCCGATTTCGATGGTTGATACCTCTTTCAATAGGTGTTGAGACCTACAATCGTCATGCCAACGGCCATTTGGATCGCTCGAATATTTCTACACATTTCGCAGAAAATTCAATTTTATTGAAAATCAACTGATCTATAGCCCACAAATTCAGAGCCAGAAAAATCGAAAATCTGCAATTGTGCTCCGATTTCGATGGTTGATACCTCTTTCAATAGGTGTTGAGACCTACAATCGTCATGCCAACGGTCATTTGGATCGCTCGAATATTTCTACACATTTCGCAGAAAATTCAATTTTATTGAAAATCAACTGATCTATAGCCCACAAATTCAGAGCCAGAAAAATCGAAAATCTGCAATTGTGCTCCGATTTCGATGGTTGATACCTCTTTCAATAGGTGTTGAGACCTACAATCGTCATGCCAACGGTCATTTGGATCGCTCGAATATTTCTACACATTTCGCCAAAAATTCAATTTTATTGAAAATCAACTGAACTATAGCCCACAAATTCAGAGCCAGAAAAATCAAAAATCCGCAATTGTGCTCCGATTTCGATGGTTGATACCTCTTTCAATAGGTGTTGAGACCTACAATCGTCATGCCAATGGTCGTTTGGATCGCTCGAATATTTCTACACATTTCGCAGAAAATTCAATTTTATTGAAAATCAACTGAACTATAGCCCACAAATTCAGAGCCAGAAAAATCGAAAATCTGCAATTGTGCTCCGATTTCGATGGTTGATACCTCTTTCAATAGGTGTTGAGACCTACAATCGTCATGCCAATGGTCGTTTGGATCGCTCGAATATTTCTACACATTTCGCAGAAAATTCAATTTTATTGAAAATCAACTGAACTATAGCCCACAAATTCAGAGCCAGAAAAATCGAAAATCTGCAATTGTGCTCCGATTTCGATGGTTGATACCTCTTTCAATAGGTGTTGAGACCTACAATCGTCATGCCAATGGTCGTTTGGATCGCTCGAATATTTCTACACATTTCGCAGAAAATTCAATTTTATTGAAAATCAACTGATCTATAGCCCACAAATTCAGAGCCAGAAAAATCGAAAATCTGCAATTGTGCTCCGATTTCGATGGTTGATACCTCTTTCAATAGGTGTTGAGACCTACAATCGTCATGCCAACGGTCATTTGGATCGCTCGAATATTTCTACACATTTCGCCAAAAATTCAATTTTATTGAAAATCAACTGAACTATAGCCCACAAATTCAGAGCCAGAAAAATCAAAAATCCGCAATTGTGCTCCGATTTCGATGGTTGATACCTCTTTCAATAGGTGTTGAGACCTACAATCGTCATGCCAACGGCCATTTGGATCGCTCGAATATTTCTACACATTTCGCAGAAAATTCAATTTTATTGAAAATCAACTGAACTATAGCCCACAAATTCAGAGCCAGAAAAATCGAAAATCTACAATTGTGCTCCGATTTCGATGGTTGATACCTCTTTCAATAGGTGTTGAGACCTACAATCGTCATGCCAACGGTCATTTGGATCGCTCGAATATTTCTACACATTTCGCAGAAAATTCAATTTTATTGAAAATCAACTGATCTATAGCCCACAAATTCAGAGCCAGAAAAATCGAAAATCTGCAATTGTGCTCCGATTTCGATGGTTGATACCTCTTTCAATAGGTGTTGAGACCTACAATCGTCATGCCAACGGCCATTTGGATCGCTCGAAATTTCTACACATTTCGCAGAAAATTCAATTTTATTGAAAATCAACTGATCTATAGCCCACAAATTCAGAGCCAGAAAAATCGAAAATCTGCAATTGTGCTCCGATTTCGATGGTTGATACCTCTTTCAATAGGTGTTGAGACCTACAATCGTCATGCCAACGGTCATTTGGATCGCTCGAATATTTCTACACATTTCGCAGAAAATTCAATTTTATTGAAAATCAACTGATCTATAGCCCACAAATTCAGAGCCAGAAAAATCGAAAATCTGCAATTGTGCTCCGATTTCGATGGTTGATACCTCTTTCAATAGGTGTTGAGACCTACAATCGTCATGCCAACGGTCATTTGGATCGCTCGAATATTTCTACACATTTCGCCAAAAATTCAATTTTATTGAAAATCAACTGAACTATAGCCCACAAATTCAGAGCCAGAAAAATCGAAAATCTGCAATTGTGCTCCGATTTCGATGGTTGATACCTCTTTCAATAGGTGTTGAGACCTACAATCGTCATGCCAACGGCCATTTGGATCGCTCGAATATTTCTACACATTTCGCAGAAAATTCAATTTTATTGAAAATCAACTGAACTATAGCCCACAAATTCAGAGCCAGAAAAATCGAAAATCTGCAATTGTGCTCCGATTTCGATGGTTGATACCTCTTTCAATAGGTGTTGAGACCTACAATCGTCATGCCAACGGTCATTTGGATCGCTCGAATATTTCTACACATTTCGCAGAAAATTCAATTTTATTGAAAATCAACTGATCTATAGCCCACAAATTCAGAGCCAGAAAAATCGAAAATCTGCAATTGTGCTCCGATTTCGATGGTTGATACCTCTTTCAATAGGTGTTGAGACCTACAATCGTCATGCCAATGGTCGTTTGGATCGCTCGAATATTTCTACACATTTCGCAGAAAATTCAATTTTATTGAAAATCAACTGAACTATAGCCCACAAATTCAGAGCCAGAAAAATCGAAAATCTGCAATTGTGCTCCGATTTCGATGGTTGATACCTCTTTCAATAGGTGTTGAGACCTACAATCGTCATGCCAACGGCCATTTGGATCGCTCGAATATTTCTACACATTTCGCAGAAAATTCAATTTTATTGAAAATCAACTGAACTATAGCCCACAAATTCAGAGCCAGAAAAATCAAAAATCCGCAATTGTGCTCCGATTTCGATGGTTGATACCTCTTTCAATAGGTGTTGAGACCTACAATCGTCATGCCAATGGTCGTTTGGATCGCTCGAATATTTCTACACATTTCGCAGAAATTCAATTTTATTGAAAATCAACTGAACTATAGCCCACAAATTCAGAGCCAGAAAAATCGAAAATCTGCAATTGTGCTCCGATTTCGATGGTTGATACCTCTTTCAATAGGTGTTGAGACCTACAATCGTCATGCCAATGGTCGTTTGGATCGCTCGAATATTTCTACACATTTCGCAGAAAATTCAATTTTATTGAAAATCAACTGAACTATAGCCCACAAATTCAGAGCCAGAAAAATCGAAAATCTGCAATTGTGCTCCGATTTCGATGGTTGATACCTCTTTCAATAGGTGTTGAGACCTACAATCGTCATGCCAATGGTCGTTTGGATCGCTCGAATATTTCTACACATTTCGCAGAAAATTCAATTTTATTGAAAATCAACTGATCTATAGCCCACAAATTCAGAGCCAGAAAAATCGAAAATCTGCAATTGTGCTCCGATTTCGATGGTTGATACCTCTTTCAATAGGTGTTGAGACCTACAATCGTCATGCCAACGGTCATTTGGATCGCTCGAATATTTCTACACATTTCGCCAAAAATTCAATTTTATTGAAAATCAACTGAACTATAGCCCACAAATTCAGAGCCAGAAAAATCAAAAATCCGCAATTGTGCTCCGATTTCGATGGTTGATACCTCTTTCAATAGGTGTTGAGACCTACAATCGTCATGCCAACGGCCATTTGGATCGCTCGAATATTTCTACACATTTCGCAGAAAATTCAATTTTATTGAAAATCAACTGAACTATAGCCCACAAATTCAGAGCCAGAAAAATCGAAAATCTACAATTGTGCTCCGATTTCGATGGTTGATACCTCTTTCAATAGGTGTTGAGACCTACAATCGTCATGCCAACGGTCATTTGGATCGCTCGAATATTTCTACACATTTCGCAGAAAATTCAATTTTATTGAAAATCAACTGATCTATAGCCCACAAATTCAGAGCCAGAAAAATCGAAAATCTGCAATTGTGCTCCGATTTCGATGGTTGATACCTCTTTCAATAGGTGTTGAGACCTACAATCGTCATGCCAACGGCCATTTGGATCGCTCGAAATTTCTACACATTTCGCAGAAAATTCAATTTTATTGAAAATCAACTGATCTATAGCCCACAAATTCAGAGCCAGAAAAATCGAAAATCTGCAATTGTGCTCCGATTTCGATGGTTGATACCTCTTTCAATAGGTGTTGAGACCTACAATCGTCATGCCAACGGTCATTTGGATCGCTCGAATATTTCTACACATTTCGCAGAAAATTCAATTTTATTGAAAATCAACTGATCTATAGCCCACAAATTCAGAGCCAGAAAAATCGAAAATCTGCAATTGTGCTCCGATTTCGATGGTTGATACCTCTTTCAATAGGTGTTGAGACCTACAATCGTCATGCCAACGGTCATTTGGATCGCTCGAATATTTCTACACATTTCGCCAAAAATTCAATTTTATTGAAAATCAACTGAACTATAGCCCACAAATTCAGAGCCAGAAAAATCGAAAATCTGCAATTGTGCTCCGATTTCGATGGTTGATACCTCTTTCAATAGGTGTTGAGACCTACAATCGTCATGCCAACGGCCATTTGGATCGCTCGAATATTTCTACACATTTCGCAGAAAATTCAATTTTATTGAAAATCAACTGAACTATAGCCCACAAATTCAGAGCCAGAAAAATCGAAAATCTGCAATTGTGCTCCGATTTCGATGGTTGATACCTCTTTCAATAGGTGTTGAGACCTACAATCGTCATGCCAACGGTCATTTGGATCGCTCGAATATTTCTACACATTTCGCAGAAAATTCAATTTTATTGAAAATCAACTGATCTATAGCCCACAAATTCAGAGCCAGAAAAATCGAAAATCTGCAATTGTGCTCCGATTTCGATGGTTGATACCTCTTTCAATAGGTGTTGAGACCTACAATCGTCATGCCAATGGTCGTTTGGATCGCTCGAATATTTCTACACATTTCGCAGAAAATTCAATTTTATTGAAAATCAACTGAACTATAGCCCACAAATTCAGAGCCAGAAAAATCGAAAATCTGCAATTGTGCTCCGATTTCGATGGTTGATACCTCTTTCAATAGGTGTTGAGACCTACAATCGTCATGCCAACGGCCATTTGGATCGCTCGAATATTTCTACACATTTCGCAGAAAATTCAATTTTATTGAAAATCAACTGAACTATAGCCCACAAATTCAGAGCCAGAAAAATCGAAAATCTGCAATTGTGCTCCGATTTCGATGGTTGATACCTCTTTCAATAGGTGTTGAGACCTACAATCGTCATGCCAATGGTCGTTTGGATCGCTCGAATATTTCTACACATTTCGCAGAAAATTCAATTTTATTGAAAATCAACTGATCTATAGCCCACAAATTCAGAGCCAGAAAAATCGAAAATCTGCAATTGTGCTCCGATTTTCGATGGTTGATACCTCTTTCAATAGGTGTTGAGACCTACAATCGTCATGCCAACGGTCATTTGGATCGCTCGAATATTTCTACACATTTCGCCAAAAATTCAATTTTATTGAAAATCAACTGAACTATAGCCCACAAATTCAGAGCCAGAAAAATCAAAAATCCGCAATTGTGCTCCGATTTCGATGGTTGATACCTCTTTCAATAGGTGTTGAGACCTACAATCGTCATGCCAATGGTCGTTTGGATCGCTCGAATATTTCTACACATTTCGCAGAAAATTCAATTTTATTGAAAATCAACTGAACTATAGCCCACAAATTCAGAGCCAGAAAAATCGAAAATCTGCAATTGTGCTCCGATTTCGATGGTTGATACCTCTTTCAATAGGTGTTGAGACCTACAATCGTCATGCCAATGGTCGTTTGGATCGCTCGAATATTTCTACACATTTCGCAGAAAATTCAATTTTATTGAAAATCAACTGAACTATAGCCCACAAATTCAGAGCCAGAAAAATCGAAAATCTGCAATTGTGCTCCGATTTCGATGGTTGATACCTCTTTCAATAGGTGTTGAGACCTACAATCGTCATGCCAATGGTCGTTTGGATCGCTCGAATATTTCTACACATTTCGCAGAAAATTCAATTTTATTGAAAATCAACTGATCTATAGCCCACAAATTCAGAGCCAGAAAAATCGAAAATCTGCAATTGTGCTCCGATTTCGATGGTTGATACCTCTTTCAATAGGTGTTGAGACCTACAATCGTCATGCCAACGGTCATTTGGATCGCTCGAATATTTCTACACATTTCGCAGAAAATTCAATTTTATTGAAAATCAACTGATCTATAGCCCACAAATTCAGAGCCAGAAAAATCGAAAATCTGCAATTGTGCTCCGATTTCGATGGTTGATACCTCTTTCAATAGGTGTTGAGACCTACAATCGTCATGCCAACGGTCATTTAGATCGCTCGAATATTTCTACACATTTCGCCAAAAATTCAATTTTATTGAAAATCAACTGAACTATAGCCCACAAATTCAGAGCCAGAAAAATCAAAATCCGCAATTGTGCTCCGATTTCGATGGTTGATACCTCTTTCAATAGGTGTTGAGACCTACAATCGTCATGCCAATGGTCGTTTGGATCGCTCGAATATTTCTACACATTTCGCAGAAAATTCAATTTTATTGAAAATCAACTGAACTATAGCCCACAAATTCAGAGCCAGAAAAATCGAAAATCTGCAATTGTGCTCCGATTTCGATGGTTGATACCTCTTTCAATAGGTGTTGAGACCTACAATCGTCATGCCAATGGTCGTTTGGATCGCTCGAATATTTCTACACATTTCGCAGAAAATTCAATTTTATTGAAAATCAACTGATCTATAGCCCACAAATTCAGAGCCAGAAAAATCGAAAATCTGCAATTGTGCTCCGATTTCGATGGTTGATACCTCTTTCAATAGGTGTTGAGACCTACAATCGTCATGCCAACGGCCATTTGGATCGCTCGAATATTTCTACACATTTCGCAGAAAATTCAATTTTATTGAAAATCAACTGATCTATAGCCCACAAATTCAGAGCCAGAAAAATCGAAAATCTGCAATTGTGCTCCGATTTCGATGGTTGATACCTCTTTCAATAGGTGTTGAGACCTACAATCGTCATGCCAACGGTCATTTGGATCGCTCGAATATTTCTACACATTTCGCAGAAAATTCAATTTTATTGAAAATCAACTGATCTATAGCCCACAAATTCAGAGCCAGAAAAATCGAAAATCTGCAATTGTGCTCCGATTTCGATGGTTGATACCTCTTTCAATAGGTGTTGAGACCTACAATCGTCATGCCAACGGTCATTTGGATCGCTCGAATATTTCTACACATTTCGCCAAAAATTCAATTTTATTGAAAATCAACTGAACTATAGCCCACAAATTCAGAGCCAGAAAAATCAAAAATCCGCAATTGTGCTCCGATTTCGATGGTTGATACCTCTTTCAATAGGTGTTGAGACCTACAATCGTCATGCCAATGGTCGTTTGGATCGCTCGAATATTTCTACACATTTCGCAGAAAATTCAATTTTATTGAAAATCAACTGAACTATAGCCCACAAATTCAGAGCCAGAAAAATCGAAAATCTGCAATTGTGCTCCGATTTCGATGGTTGATACCTCTTTCAATAGGTGTTGAGACCTACAATCGTCATGCCAATGGTCGTTTGGATCGCTCGAATATTTCTACACATTTCGCAGAAAATTCAATTTTATTGAAAATCAACTGAACTATAGCCCACAAATTCAGAGCCAGAAAAATCGAAAATCTGCAATTGTGCTCCGATTTCGATGGTTGATACCTCTTTCAATAGGTGTTGAGACCTACAATCGTCATGCCAATGGTCGTTTGGATCGCTCGAATATTTCTACACATTTCGCAGAAAATTCAATTTTATTGAAAATCAACTGATCTATAGCCCACAAATTCAGAGCCAGAAAAATCGAAAATCTGCAATTGTGCTCCGATTTCGATGGTTGATACCTCTTTCAATAGGTGTTGAGACCTACAATCGTCATGCCAACGGTCATTTGGATCGCTCGAATATTTCTACACATTTCGCCAAAAATTCAATTTTATTGAAAATCAACTGAACTATAGCCCACAAATTCAGAGCCAGAAAAATCAAAAATCCGCAATTGTGCTCCGATTTCGATGGTTGATACCTCTTTCAATAGGTGTTGAGACCTACAATCGTCATGCCAACGGCCATTTGGATCGCTCGAATATTTCTACACATTTCGCAGAAAATTCAATTTTATTGAAAATCAACTGAACTATAGCCCACAAATTCAGAGCCAGAAAAATCGAAAATCTACAATTGTGCTCCGATTTCGATGGTTGATACCTCTTTCAATAGGTGTTGAGACCTACAATCGTCATGCCAACGGCCATTTGGATCGCTCGAATATTTCTACACATTTCGCAGAAAATTCAATTTTATTGAAAATCAACTGAACTATAGCCCACAAATTCAGAGCCAGAAAAATCAAAAATCCGCAATTGTGCTCCGATTTCGATGGTTGATACCTCTTTCAATAGGTGTTGAGACCTACAATCGTCATGCCAACGGCCATTTGGATCGCTCGAATATTTCTACACATTTCGCAGAAAATTCAATTTTATTGAAAATCAACTGAACTATAGCCCACAAATTCAGAGCCAGAAAAATCAAAAATCCGCAATTGTGCTCCGATTTCGATGGTTGATACCTCTTTCAATAGGTGTTGAGACCTACAATCGTCATGCCAACGGCCATTTGGATCGCTCGAATATTTCTACACATTTCGCAGAAAATTCAATTTTATTGAAAATCAACTGAACTATAGCCCACAAATTCAGAGCCAGAAAAATCAAAAATCCGCAATTGTGCTCCGATTTCGATGGTTGATACCTCTTTCAATAGGTGTTGAGACCTACAATCGTCATGCCAACGGCCATTTGGATCGCTCGAATATTTCTACACATTTCGCAGAAAATTCAATTTTATTGAAAATCAACTGATCTATAGCCCACAAATTCAGAGCCAGAAAAATCGAAAATCTGCAATTGTGCTCCGATTTCGATGGTTGATACCTCTTTCAATAGGTGTTGAGACCTACAATCGTCATGCCAACGGCCATTTGGATCGCTCGAATATTTCTACACATTTCGCAGAAAATTCAATTTTATTGAAAATCAACTGAACTATAGCCCACAAATTCAGAGCCAGAAAAATCAAAAATCCGCAATTGTGCTCCGATTTCGATGGTTGATACCTCTTTCAATAGGTGTTGAGACCTACAATCGTCATGCCAACGGCCATTTGGATCGCTCGAATATTTCTACACATTTCGCAGAAAATTCAATTTTATTGAAAATCAACTGAACTATAGCCCACAAATTCAGAGCCAGAAAAATCAAAAATCCGCAATTGTGCTCCGATTTCGATGGTTGATACCTCTTTCAATAGGTGTTGAGACCTACAATCGTCATGCCAACGGCCATTTGGATCGCTCGAATATTTCTACACATTTCGCAGAAAATTCAATTTTATTGAAAATCAACTGATCTATAGCCCACAAATTCAGAGCCAGAAAAATCGAAAATCTGCAATTGTGCTCCGATTTCGATGGTTGATACCTCTTTCAATAGGTGTTGAGACCTACAATCGTCATGCCAACGGTCATTTGGATCGCTCGAATATTTCTACACATTTCGCAGAAAATTCAATTTTATTGAAAATCAACTGATCTATAGCCCACAAATTCAGAGCCAGAAAAATCGAAAATCTGCAATTGTGCTCCGATTTCGATGGTTGATACCTCTTTCAATAGGTGTTGAGACCTACAATCGTCATGCCAACGGTCATTTGGATCGCTCGAATATTTCTACACATTTCGCAGAAAATTCAATTTTATTGAAAATCAACTGAACTATAGCCCACAAATTCAGAGCCAGAAAAATCAAAAATCCGCAATTGTGCTCCGATTTCGATGGTTGATACCTCTTTCAATAGGTGTTGAGACCTACAATCGTCATGCCAATGGTCGTTTGGATCGCTCGAATATTTCTACACATTTCGCAGAAAATTCAATTTTATTGAAAATCAACTGAACTATAGCCCACAAATTCAGAGCCAGAAAAATCGAAAATCTGCAATTGTGCTCCGATTTCGATGGTTGATACCTCTTTCAATAGGTGTTGAGACCTACAATCGTCATGCCAATGGTCGTTTGGATCGCTCGAATATTTCTACACATTTCGCAGAAAATTCAATTTTATTGAAAATCAACTGAACTATAGCCCACAAATTCAGAGCCAGAAAAATCGAAAATCTGCAATTGTGCTCCGATTTCGATGGTTGATACCTCTTTCAATAGGTGTTGAGACCTACAATCGTCATGCCAATGGTCGTTTGGATCGCTCGAATATTTCTACACATTTCGCAGAAAATTCAATTTTATTGAAAATCAACTGATCTATAGCCCACAAATTCAGAGCCAGAAAAATCGAAAATCTGCAATTGTGCTCCGATTTCGATGGTTGATACCTCTTTCAATAGGTGTTGAGACCTACAATCGTCATGCCAACGGTCATTTGGATCGCTCGAATATTTCTACACATTTCGCCAAAAATTCAATTTTATTGAAAATCAACTGAACTATAGCCCACAAATTCAGAGCCAGAAAAATCGAAAATCCGCAATTGTGCTCCGATTTCGATGGTTGATACCTCTTTCAATAGGTGTTGAGACCTACAATCGTCATGCCAACGGCCATTTGGATCGCTCGAATATTTCTACACATTTCGCAGAAAATTCAATTTTATTGAAAATCAACTGAACTATAGCCCACAAATTCAGAGCCAGAAAAATCGAAAATCTACAAATTGTGCTCCGATTTCGATGGTTGATACCTCTTTCAATAGGTGTTGAGACCTACAATCGTCATGCCAACGGTCATTTGGATCGCTCGAATATTTCTACACATTTCGCAGAAAATTCAATTTTATTGAAAATCAACTGATCTATAGCCCACAAATTCAGAGCCAGAAAAATCGAAAATCTGCAATTGTGCTCCGATTTCGATGGTTGATACCTCTTTCAATAGGTGTTGAGACCTACAATCGTCATGCCAACGGCCATTTGGATCGCTCGAAATTTCTACACATTTCGCAGAAAATTCAATTTTATTGAAAATCAACTGATCTATAGCCCACAAATTCAGAGCCAGAAAAATCGAAAATCTGCAATTGTGCTCCGATTTCGATGGTTGATACCTCTTTCAATAGGTGTTGAGACCTACAATCGTCATGCCAACGGTCATTTGGATCGCTCGAATATTTCTACACATTTCGCAGAAAATTCAATTTTATTGAAAATCAACTGATCTATAGCCCACAAATTCAGAGCCAGAAAAATCGAAAATCTGCAATTGTGCTCCGATTTCGATGGTTGATACCTCTTTCAATAGGTGTTGAGACCTACAATCGTCATGCCAACGGTCATTTGGATCGCTCGAATATTTCTACACATTTCGCCAAAAATTCAATTTTATTGAAAATCAACTGAACTATAGCCCACAAATTCAGAGCCAGAAAAATCGAAAATCTGCAATTGTGCTCCGATTTCGATGGTTGATACCTCTTTCAATAGGTGTTGAGACCTACAATCGTCATGCCAACGGCCATTTGGATCGCTCGAATATTTCTACACATTTCGCAGAAAATTCAATTTTATTGAAAATCAACTGAACTATAGCCCACAAATTCAGAGCCAGAAAAATCGAAAATCTGCAATTGTGCTCCGATTTCGATGGTTGATACCTCTTTCAATAGGTGTTGAGACCTACAATCGTCATGCCAACGGTCATTTGGATCGCTCGAATATTTCTACACATTTCGCAGAAAATTCAATTTTATTGAAAATCAACTGATCTATAGCCCACAAATTCAGAGCCAGAAAAATCGAAAATCTGCAATTGTGCTCCGATTTCGATGGTTGATACCTCTTTCAATAGGTGTTGAGACCTACAATCGTCATGCCAATGGTCGTTTGGATCGCTCGAATATTTCTACACATTTCGCAGAAAATTCAATTTTATTGAAAATCAACTGAACTATAGCCCACAAATTCAGAGCCAGAAAAATCGAAAATCTGCAATTGTGCTCCGATTTCGATGGTTGATACCTCTTTCAATAGGTGTTGAGACCTACAATCGTCATGCCAACGGCCATTTGGATCGCTCGAATATTTCTACACATTTCGCAGAAAATTCAATTTTATTGAAAATCAACTGAACTATAGCCCACAAATTCAGAGCCAGAAAAATCAAAAATCCGCAATTGTGCTCCGATTTCGATGGTTGATACCTCTTTCAATAGGTGTTGAGACCTACAATCGTCATGCCAATGGTCGTTTGGATCGCTCGAATATTTCTACACATTTCGCAGAAAATTCAATTTTATTGAAAATCAACTGAACTATAGCCCACAAATTCAGAGCCAGAAAAATCGAAAATCTGCAATTGTGCTCCGATTTCGATGGTTGATACCTCTTTCAATAGGTGTTGAGACCTACAATCGTCATGCCAATGGTCGTTTGGATCGCTCGAATATTTCTACACATTTCGCAGAAAATTCAATTTTATTGAAAATCAACTGAACTATAGCCCACAAATTCAGAGCCAGAAAAATCGAAAATCTGCAATTGTGCTCCGATTTCGATGGTTGATACCTCTTTCAATAGGTGTTGAGACCTACAATCGTCATGCCAATGGTCGTTTGGATCGCTCGAATATTTCTACACATTTCGCAGAAAATTCAATTTTATTGAAAATCAACTGATCTATAGCCCACAAATTCAGAGCCAGAAAAATCGAAAATCTGCAATTGTGCTCCGATTTCGATGGTTGATACCTCTTTCAATAGGTGTTGAGACCTACAATCGTCATGCCAACGGTCATTTGGATCGCTCGAATATTTCTACACATTTCGCAGAAAATTCAATTTTATTGAAAATCAACTGAACTATAGCCCACAAATTCAGAGCCAGAAAAATCAAAAATCCGCAATTGTGCTCCGATTTCGATGGTTGATACCTCTTTCAATAGGTGTTGAGACCTACAATCGTCATGCCAATGGTCGTTTGGATCGCTCGAATATTTCTACACATTTCGCAGAAAATTCAATTTTATTGAAAATCAACTGAACTATAGCCCACAAATTCAGAGCCAGAAAAATCGAAAATCTGCAATTGTGCTCCGATTTCGATGGTTGATACCTCTTTCAATAGGTGTTGAGACCTACAATCGTCATGCCAATGGTCGTTTGGATCGCTCGAATATTTCTACACATTTCGCAGAAAATTCAATTTTATTGAAAATCAACTGAACTATAGCCCACAAATTCAGAGCCAGAAAAATCGAAAATCTGCAATTGTGCTCCGATTTCGATGGTTGATACCTCTTTCAATAGGTGTTGAGACCTACAATCGTCATGCCAATGGTCGTTTGGATCGCTCGAATATTTCTACACATTTCGCAGAAAATTCAATTTTATTGAAAATCAACTGATCTATAGCCCACAAATTCAGAGCCAGAAAAATCGAAAATCTGCAATTGTGCTCCGATTTCGATGGTTGATACCTCTTTCAATAGGTGTTGAGACCTACAATCGTCATGCCAATGGTCGTTTGGATCGCTCGAATATTTCTACACATTTCGCCAAAAATTCAATTTTATTGAAAATCAACTGAACTATAGCCCACAAATTCAGAGCCAGAAAAATCAAAAATCCGCAATTGTGCTCCGATTTCGATGGTTGATACCTCTTTCAATAGGTGTTGAGACCTACAATCGTCATGCCAACGGCCATTTGGATCGCTCGAATATTTCTACACATTTCGCAGAAAATTCAATTTTATTGAAAATCAACTGAACTATAGCCCACAAATTCAGAGCCAGAAAAATCGAAAATCTACAATTGTGCTCCGATTTCGATGGTTGATACCTCTTTCAATAGGTGTTGAGACCTACAATCGTCATGCCAACGGTCATTTGGATCGCTCGAATATTTCTACACATTTCGCAGAAAATTCAATTTTATTGAAAATCAACTGATCTATAGCCCACAAATTCAGAGCCAGAAAAATCGAAAATCTGCAATTGTGCTCCGATTTCGATGGTTGATACCTCTTTCAATAGGTGTTGAGACCTACAATCGTCATGCCAATGGTCGTTTGGATCGCTCGAATATTTCTACACATTTCGCAGAAAATTCAATTTTATTGAAAATCAACTGAACTATAGCCCACAAATTCAGAGCCAGAAAAATCGAAAATCTGCAATTGTGCTCCGATTTCGATGGTTGATACCTCTTTCAATAGGTGTTGAGACCTACAATCGTCATGCCAACGGCCATTTGGATCGCTCGAATATTTCTACACATTTCGCAGAAAATTCAATTTTATTGAAAATCAACTGAACTATAGCCCACAAATTCAGAGCCAGAAAAATCGAAAATCTGCAATTGTGCTCCGATTTCGATGGTTGATACCTCTTTCAATAGGTGTTGAGACCTACAATCGTCATGCCAACGGTCATTTGGATCGCTCGAATATTTCTACACATTTCGCAGAGAATTCACTTTTATTGAAAATCAACTGAACTATAGCCCACAAATTCAGAGCCAGAAAAATCGAAAATCTGCAATTGTGCTCCGATTTCGATGGTTGATACCTCTTTCAATAGGTGTTGAGACCTACAATCGTCATGTCAACGGTCATTTGGATCGCTCGAATATTTCTACACATTTCGCAGAAAATTCAATTTTATTGAAAATCAACAGAACTATAGCCCACAAATTCAGAGCCAGAAAAATCGAAAATCCGCAATTGTGCTTCGATTTCGATGGTTGATACCTCTTCAATAGGTGTTGAGACCTACAATCGTCATGCCAACGGTCATTTGGATCGCTTTAATATTTCTACACATTTCGCAGAAAACTTAATTTTATTGAAAATCAACTGAACTATAGCCCACAAATTCAGAGCCAGAAAAATCGAAAATCTGCAATTGTGATCCGATTTCGATGGTTGATACCTCTTTCAATAGGTGTTGAGACCTACAATCGTCGTGCCAACAGTCATTTGGATCGCTCGAATATTTCTACACATTTCGCAGAAAACTTAATTTTATTGAAAATCAACTGAACTATAGCCCACAAATTCAGAGCCAGAAAAATCGAAAATCTGCAATTGTGCTCCGATTTCGATGGTTGATACCGCTTTCAACAGGTGTTGAGACCTAGAATCGTCTTGCCAACGGTCATTTGGTTCGCTCGAATATTTCTACACATTTCGCAGAAAATTCAATTTTATTGAAAATCAACTGAACTATAGCCCACAAATTAAGAGCCAGAAAAATCGAAAATCCGCAATTGTGCTTCGATTTCGATGGTTGATACCTCTTCAATAGGTGTTGAGACCTACAATCGTCATGCCAACGGTCATTTGGATCGCTTTAATATTTCTACACATTTCGCAGAAAACTTAATTTTATTGAAAATCAACTGAACTATAGCCCACAAATTCAGAGCCAGAAAAATCGAAAATCTGCAATTGTGATCCGATTTCGATGGTTGATACCTCTTTCAATAGGTGTTGAGACCTACAATCGTCGTGCCAACAGTCATTTGGATCGCTCGAATATTTCTACACATTTCGTAGAAAACTTAATTTTATTGAAAATCAACTGAACTATAGCCCACAAATTCAGAGCCAGAAAAATCGAAAATCTGCAATTGTGCTACGATTTCGATGGTTGATACCTCTTTCAATAGGTGTTGAGACCAACAATCGTCATGCCAACGGTCATTTGGATCGCTCGAATATTTCTACACATTTCGCAGAAAATTCAATTTTATTGAAAATCAACTGAACTATAGCCCACAAATTCAGAGCCAGAAAAATCGAAAATCCGCAATTGTGCTTCGATTTCGATGGTTGATACCCCTTTCAACAGGTGTTGAGACCTACAATCGTCATGCCAACGGTCATTTGGATCACTCGAATATTTCTACACATTTCGTAGAAAACTTAATTTTATTGAAAATCAACTGAACTATAGCCCACAAATTCAGAGCCAGAAAATTAAAAAATCCGCAATTGTGCTCCGATTTCGATGGTTGATACCTCTTTCAATAGGTGTTGAGACCTACAATCGTCATGCCAACGGTCATTTGGATCGCTCGAATATTTCTACACATTTCGCAGAGAATTCACTTTTATTGAAAATCAACTGAACTATAGCCCACAAATTCAGAGCCAGAAAAATCAAAAATCTGCAATTGTGCTTCGATTTCGATGGTTGATACCTCTTTCAATAGGTGTTGAGACCTACAATCGTCATGCCAACGGTCATTTGGATCGCTCGAATATTTCTACACATTTCGCAAAAAATTCAATTTTATTGAAAATCAACTGAACTACAGCCCACAAATTCAGAGCCAGAAAAATCGAAAATCTGCAATTGTGCTCCGATTTCGATGGTTGATACCTCTTTCAATAGGTGTTGAGACCTACAATCGTCATGTCAACGGTCATTTGGATCGCTCGAATATTTCTACACATTTCGCAGAAAATTCAATTTTATTGAAAATCAACTGAACTATAGCCCACAAATTCAGAGCCAGAAAAATCGAAAATCTGCAATTGTGCTCCGATTTCGATGGTTGATACCTCTTTCAATAGGTGTTGAGACCTACAATCGTCATGCCAACGGTCATTTGGATCGCTCGAACATTTCTACACATTTCGCAGAAAATTCAATTTTATTGAAAATCAACTGAACTATAGCCCACAAATTCAGAGCCAGAAAAATCGAAAATCCGCAATTGTGCTTCGATTTCGATGGTTGATACCTCTTTCAACAGGTGTTGAGACCTACAATCGTCATGCCAACAGTCATTTGGATCGCTCGAATATTTCTACACATTTCGCAGAAAACTTAATTTTATTGAAAATCAACTGAACTATAGCCCACAAATTCAGAGCCAGAAAAATCGAAAATCTGCAATTGTGATCCGATTTCGATGGTTGATACCTCTTTCAATAGGTGTTGAGACCTACAATCGTCGTGCCAACAGTCATTTGGATCGCTCGAATATTTCTACACATTTCGCAGAAAACTTAATTTTATTGAAAATCAACTGAACTATAGCCCACAAATTCAGAGCCAGAAAAATCGAAAATCTGCAATTGTGCTCCGATTTCGATGGTTGATACCTCTTTCAATAGGTGTTGAGACCAACAATCGTCATGCCAACGGTCATTTGGATCGCTCGAATATTTCTACACATTTCGCAGAAAATTCAATTTTATTGAAAATCAACTGAACTATAGCCCACAAATTCATGGCTAGAAAAATCGAAAATCTGCAATTGTGCTCCGATTTCGATGGTTGATACCGCTTTCAACAGGTGTTGAGACCTAGAATCGTCTTGCCAACGGTCATTTGGATCGCTCGAATATTTCTACACATTTCGCAAAAAATTCAATTTTATTGAAAATCAACTGAACTACAGCCCACAAATTCAGAGCCAGAAAAATCGAAAATCTGCAATTGTGCTCCGATTTCGATGGTTGATACCTCTTTCAATAGGTGTTGAGACCTACAATCGTCATGTCAACGGTCATTTGGATCGCTCGAATATTTCTACACATTTCGCAGAAAATTCAATTTTATTGAAAATCAACTGAACTATAGCCCACAAATTCAGAGCCAGAAAAATCGAAAATCCGCAATTGTGATCCGATTTCGATGGTTGATACCTCTTCAATAGGTGTTGAGACCTACAATCGTCATGCCAACGGTCATTTGGATCGCTCGAATATTTCTACACATTTCGCAGAAAACTTAATTTTATTGAAAATCAACTGAACTATAGCCCACAAATTCAGAGCCAGAAAATTAAAAAATCCGCAATTGTGCTCCGATTTCGATGGTTGATATCTCTATCATTATTTGTCCTCAAATTACCATAGTGATTAATAGATCCAAGAAACGATCCGAGTTTGCTGACATTTTCTGAACTAAATATTTTTTTATTTTTTTCATGTTAGTTGGATCTGGAGGTAAACCATGACGATCTACAATTTTCCCTAAATATTTGATCTGAGGTGATAAAATCTTTCGTTCAGCAATTTTAATCCGGAACTCGTATTTTTTTAACCGTTGAAATACTTTATTTAATGTTTCTGTTGGATTGGAATGCTCTGCTGCTGCTTTTACCCTTGGCACTAAACGATTGGATGTGAAAAGCCCTTATTAGTATTGATATAGGGAGCATGTTTTTTGAATCATCGTCTACAGGAACTTTGCTTATCTTCAGCACAAGATAAGTCTATGTGTGAAAAGACTGTGCTATTGGATAGTTTAGCAAATCTTGATTTTTCCGCTACCACAATTGGGGCTACCCAGTCTGAGAAATTGACTGGTAAATTGATTTCGTTTCTCTCAAGCTGTATCACTTCTTTTCCCATTTCAGCTAATGCTTTGAAAGGCACCGGTCGCTTTGGCCTAAATACTGGTCCGACCTTTGTTTAGATTTAAATGTGCTTTGATTTTTGTGCACACTCCTGCCTCATCGGAAATTGATTTTGACGGCTGCTAATTAATTTTTTACCACCGAATAACACAGCTATACTACAGAAAATCGTATTCAGAGGTAAGTCTTACAATCTTAATGCATCGCAAATATCAATATCTGAAATATTAGAGTCGTCGGCCTTTCTAATCCCGTCCGGGTCGGTTGTGAATGATCGATGTAAACTGTGGTATAACGCCTCTTGTTGGAACAATCCACTTTGTTGACTTGCGCAAAATAGCTTTGTTCTGGTGTTGAGTTATATTTGGCATTTTTGATGACGCCGTATAATTCTGTTCTTGTGCCTTCTTTCCTTCAAAACACGCACAATAATCTTCGTTGTACCCTATTTTATGACACTTAGAGCATTTGTGCATATAGCAAAATCGCAAACACGGTAGAAGTGCATTTGTCCGCATGACCAGCATGGAGTTCTTGGCTTTTGTTGACTGTCGTGACTTTGTTGTCCAACTTGCTTTGAGAAGCCTGCACTATTTTTATTTCCCTTTTTTTCACTATAAGTTTTTTTTACTGAATTACAATCATTCCTGTGTCTTGCTTTTGACTAATTATGCATTGAGCTTCGTTTACCAATTTATCCAAGTTCATCCGTTGATGCTGTTGTATTCAATTTTGACAAGACACGTACCCGTATGTAGGCATGTAATCCTGAATAAAAGGTATGTATTGCTCGTGGTGTACTGGGCTCAATTTCTACAATAATAATCACACTTTGGTTCTGTGGTCTAGGTTCTTTTCATCCTCCTCGAACGTTTCCTCATTTCTTGCAAACTAAGAACCAATCGTTATTTTCCTACTTTGAACGTAGCAAAATTCAGTCATATTACTTGTAAATTCAATTCCTTGATTGGGAATATGCGGTGATGCATTTTTTGTGATCTCTTCGAGGATTTTCTGATGCAGTTAAAGAGTTTGATATTGTTGTGTATTAATTCCAACAATTTCGCCATTTCAGTTATTTAGAATTTAATTTTTTTCCTTTAATCCTCGTCCTTTCTTTCTCCTTTAATATGACGAACAACCGATTTACTTTATTTTACAGGTATGAGCGGTAAATCTCACTTTCTTGCTATTTATTTCCTTTTCATTTTCATTGGGAACACCTCTAACATATATTTTCCATCATTTTTACTATCTTTAAAATTCCTTAGCTTAACTTTATCTAAACAACTTCTTGGTTCATATTTAAATATTTTATGTGATGGAATAAAATTTTTTTCAGTACACGGTAAGTTGGTGTAATTAAATAGAAACTTCTTTAATGCTTTACTTAAGTCAAATTAAATACTTCTATCTTGACAAAATTTAGAAAAATATGCACCTCCAAACGGAGGTCCATTAATCGAAACTAAGGTGGTTCAATCCATTTGCATTATTTCCAACCAACGACTTTCGAAATGAAAGAAATCTACATGCATCCTTTCAAAAGGGTAATAACATTCCGGCCAAGGTGAATAAACTTTATTAGATTTATCATTCCTGGTTATTTCACATAATTCATATCCACTTACTGTCTTCTCAATATCTTTATCTACGCCTTTCCAGTATAAATATTTCTTGCCATTACTTTAATCTTTATTAAACCGCAATGATTCATATGAAGCAACTATAATGCTTGTTTTTGTAATACATCTGGAGTAATTTTTCGCCCTCTGTATAATAAACAACCCTTTCTACTGTCAAAAATTCATACTTACCAAAATAATTTTTAACCCTTGCTGGCAAGTTTCTCACATTAAATCCATTTCACATACTGTTCATGTACGGTTATAAACGTGCAACCAGAATGGAGGCTTGACCTTTTTTGGTGAGAATACCCCCACTAATGGTGAGTGATCCGCATGCACTAAAATAATAATGCGTTGTTATATGACTTTTAAAATAAGGCGCTGCCACAAGATTTTCAATTAAAAAAATTTTACAATAGACAGCGCTTAGTATTACTTTATACAAAATTCAAATTCAAATACATATATAAAATATCTACGCTACTTAACTACTACTTACTACATTCGGTCATTCCTAATTGGACGATCGACCCGATCGGTCCCGGCGGAACAAGATTCATCTTACCCGGTGAACAAAGGCCATGGTTTGAAATACGCGATAGTTTTTGTGCTGGGACATCCTCTATGGACATAGAGAGTTTGGGACATATCAATTGCCAGACGATATACGGACCCTTGTATCGCAATATTATATTTTGATTAACCTTCGGTTCAGTAACCTTGTTCTTGATAAAGACCAGGTCTCCCACTTTATTCATTCAAGCAGGTTTACGATGAGAATCAAAATCAGTTTTGTTCTTCAACTGAGGATTCTTTGTCACTTCAACAATATGTTACGGTTATATCATTTGTATTCGACTGGTTCACCCCATACAATACCATCGAAGGAGTCCTCTGAATTTATCTGATCAATAAATTATTAATCACAAACCCCGTACCCTGTCTTACACTATCCCAGTTACAATTATCATCTAAATTAACTAATTTACCGATAATGAGAACTACGGTTCGATTCGACCTCTTCATTCGACCATTTGACTGAGCTGAGTCAACCGCTGTTAAGACTAGTTGAACGTTTGATTGTTCCATAAAACTCCTAAATTCTCCCGAGGGTAAAGCAAAGTCCAATTCTTATCGGATCACTAAACATACAAAAATATGAAAATGTGACCTGAGACGATTTATAATCTCACGAGTACTTGTAGATTTAGTTAGATAAAATGTTGTGAACTTAGTGAAACCGTCTACAATTACCAGCTTTACCAGCAATTGCAGGTACTTTGGTTTAGTTTCGCAGAACGGACCAAAATGAGCTATGTGATAATTGTGAAAATGCTTGTCATACTTCTCGAAAATGTTCAACAAACCTTCTCTTCTACCTTCCTTTTGCTGAAATGCAATACATTTTAAGCAAGACCGGATATACTCCTCAACCTTCGATCTTAGTTTTGCTAAAAAATGTCCAACGTTTATGAAAAAGTTTCACATCAATACATCTCTTTTACATCATCTCCACAAAAACCTTTGTATAATTGTATATCCGAACACCCTAAAAGGAGTAACATTTCCCTTGGATTGCTTGGCTGTTTAATGTAAAAATTAATTGATATATCTATTCGCGGCTGCGTCCACAAAACCAACAGAAAATATATTATGCCATGCCAGAATTAGAATATTTGGTGTCAAAATTCGATATTTCATATGTGTGTAGAATACGAGAACTGCTTGAAGAAGCTGGACAATTTACGTGAGGTAGTGTTGGAAGAACTAGCCAAAGACAGTCCTACGAAAGACTGGATGCCGCTAGCAACAACTAAATTGTCGCATATAAAAGGTAGAGTCGAAAGAGGAATTAAAAAATCACCTACTTTCGCTAAACTCGCTGTGGGCTTAGATGATTTGATGAGAGAATGTGCAGTATGGTTGCATAACTTGCGAAGGGGCAAAATAACTTCAGCAGAGGTGCTTGCCAAATTCACCGAAGCAAACTTTGCAGTAACAAAGACGGCTGTTCCTTCATCAGATAATCTTGAGCAAATACAACCTGGTCCCAGTAAAGATGTAGTAAAACATGTAGCAGTTTTAGGAGAACAAATGTTCAAAGAGAAAGGCGGTAAAGAGTTAGGTTGGGAAGAAGAAGAGTTTAACGAGCCTTTAAATAACCTCACAATAACGCAAGAAAATATGCTTTCGCCCCAAGGAGGTGTACCACACCGATCTTCCTTGAACTACTCCACCAGTACAACAGTGGGTCCGGTGAAACATCCTCGTCTGCGGCAGGAAGTGGGAACGTGGAGATTACGTTTTTCAGGTCTCCGAAGTGAGATGCCAATAGAAAGGTTCCTTGATCGGGTGCAATGGCAAGCATCGCGTTCTCAAATACCGTTAGAACAAATGGTAGGGGCATTAGACATGTGTTTGGATGAAGAGGCGTTGGATTGGTTTCAGACGACCACCGATCGTCATCCAAATATTACTTGGTCAAAACTCAAGAGCGAGTTGTTGCTGAGGTTTGCATCAGTGCACACAGTGGATGATGTGTTGCGTTTGTTGCACAACCGAAAGCAACGCTATCCAAAAGAAAGCATTCAAGAATACTACCAAGCCATGCAGAAGCTTGCTTTACAATCAAGTCAGCCAATATCTGATAACACTTTATATACTATTATCAGAAGAAATATGCGACCAGGGCCCGAATTCCGGTTCGATGATAAATGAAAATGAGAAATGACTTGATTTTTTATTTCGCCTACTCTAAATAAAAATGCAACCGAACAGTTGAAATAAAAAATCAAGTCATTTCTCATTATCATTTGTCATCGAACCGGAATTCGGGCCCAGGGCTGCAAATGGAGTTAGACGATGAATGGAATTTCGTGCGATTGTCAGATTTTATAAAACGATGTAGCGCAAAAGAAGAGTTGTGGCGGCGATTCGGCCACAATCCGGAGTATAAGATCACAGCAACACAAGAGATGTACCCTTACCGTGGGGCCAGATTATTGTCAAGACCACAGGTGAAATTTGATACTCAGCCTCCCAGAGTTCATGAGCTAACCACATCCTACACGGAACAGGTACCCTATTTAGAAAATCAGATGTTATCGGAAGAAGAAACAGAAGTGATGACAATTAAAGAAGATCCAGATGATTATGTCAAACGGGTTTGTGAAATTACACAAAAACTTAAGACGAAGTCACAATCCCGGGATTTTCCGAAGCTAAGAGAATCTCGAACTGATGCATATAATACTTCCCGAAGAACTAATTTGCTTGATTATACATCTAGAGATGCAACACCAGACGTGTGTGTTAATTGCAATAGCTTGACACACCAAATCTTAGATTGTAGACAACCAATCAAGGGGGTGTTTTGCTATGGTTGTGGACAGAGAGGGGTGTATAAACCTGACTGTCAGTATTGCAATCCACAAAAAAACCTCAGGGGAGAGATGAGGGATTTCCGGGAACCTCACCTCCACCGAGCCCCCTGGATCCCAAGCCTCGTCAGTTGACAGAGGAAGCTGCCAGCAACACCGATCCAGAGTTATATCGGAGTTGGCGCAGTTAAAACATCAAAAAAGTAAAATCTACTCTTCTACCTCTTGCCAAACGGATAACAGGCAAGTTGTTCGACGAGTCAGATATTTTCGTCGACGCAGATTAATGCGTCGATCCATTAATTCGACTGTTATCCACTCTAAACCAGACAATCGACCTTATGCTATGATCACAGTGGGTGGTAATAAACTTGAGGGGTTATTAGATTCCGGGGCTAACATTAGTGTGTTAGGTCACGGCTGTGAACAATTTTTAATCAAGTGTGGTTTAGATTACCATCCTTTCAAAACAAAGGTGCATACGGCAAATGGTTCACCAGAGAGTATCCTCGGGTACTTAGACGTGCCAGTTACGTTTCAAGACCAAACAAGAGTTGTCCGTCTATACGTGGCACCGTCATTGTCTCAGTCTCTGTATCTTGGGACAGACTTCTGGAAAGCATTTGGGTTGCATATCTCTGTTTCTGAACTAACAGTACCAACAACGCTGTTGCCAAAGGATCTCAATAGGGTTGAGGCAGAAATAACACATGATTTAACTAAGTCACAAAAGCAGATGCTTGATCAAGTCAAAGCGAAGTTTCCGAGCTCAGTGCAACTTGGGTTGGGTAAGACAACTCTGCTAGAGCATGAAATTGACACAGGAAACGCTAAGCCGATTAAGCAACGGTACTATGCCATATCACCAGCCAAACAAAAAGAAATGGACCAAGAGCTAGATAGGATGCTAGAACTGGGAGTGATTGAGGAATCATCCAGTCCATGGAGTTCGCCGGTGACTGTAGTACTAAAGAGTAACGGCAAAGTGAGGCTGTGCTTAGATGCAAGAAAAGTAAATGCAGTGACAGTGAAAGAAGCATATCCCCTACCCATTATAGTGTCACAGAGCTAGAGTGTCTAGCAGCGGTACTCAGTATACGTAAATTCCGAGCTTATGTTGAAGGTTATGAGTTTGTAGTAATTACAGATCATGCTAGTTTACAGTGGCTAATGAGCCAAACTGACCTGTCCGGAAGATTAGCTCGGTGGAGTCTTAAATTGCAGGGCTACAATTTTCGTATAGAGTATCGTAAGGGCACTCAGAATGTGGTACCAGATGCACTATCTCGTGTGTATACTAAAGAAGTACCAAGTTTGGTGTCCGGAGATACAGGATTGAAAGTAGATCTTCAATCACCCTCTTTTGACAGCCCGAAGTACTTAGATCTTTTGAAAGCAAGCAAAGAAGATAAGACACCAAGACCTGACTTGAAAATAGTTGATAGTAAACTGTGTATCAGCAGCTAAAATGCAAAGATGTCGATTACAAGACGGATATCCCAGAATGGAAGTTGTGGTTACCAGAAGACTTGATTCCCGAAGTGCTTACACAAACGCACAACCCTCCAATCGCGGCTCATATGGGAACAGGAAAAATGATAGAGCTATTACGTCGGCATTTTTATTGGCCAACATTAACCACAGATGTGAAAAGATACGTTCAACAGTGTCAAGTGTGCAAGCAAACTAAAGCGGTAAATTATACTTTGAGACCACCCATGGGCAAATACCGAGAATTTGAACGACCTTTTCAGAAACTCTATCTGGATTTTCTAGGACCATACCCGAGATCAAAGAATGCTAATACCCATATCCTCATTGTACTAGATCATTCTACCCGATTTGTGCTACTAAAACCACTACGTGAAGCTACTGCTACCAAGGTAGTCCATTATCTAGAGCAGGAAGTTTTTCCAGTATTTTCAGTACCTGAAATAATATTCTCAGATAATGGTAAGCAGTTTAAAGCACACGTATTGCAGGAACTTTTGGTCAGGTACGGGATTAAACACCGTTTTTCTCCAGTTTACTCACCACAATCAAACACTTCTGAGCGAGTTAACCGTTCTATCCTCGCGGCAGTACGTGCATACGTGAATGAAGATCACCGGACATGGGATCAGAACTTGGCACAGATTGCTGGGGCATTGAGAAATACTATACATTCGGGGACTAATCACTCACCCGCATACTTGGTGTTCGGCCAACATATGATCCAGCATGGGTCAGAACTCCTTCGAGTTTTGGGTGAGGGAGCCCTGAGTGAGTATCATATTTCAGAAAAGCAAGACCGTCTTATATTAGCCAGACAACTGGTCAAATTCCACCTAGAGCAGGCTTATCACAACAATGCTTACCGGTATAATCTCAGGTCAGCAGAGAGGGAGTTTGATATCGGACAAGCAGTGTTTGTGAGGAATTTCACCCAGAGTAGTGCTCCCCAAAACTATTCCGCTAAATTGGCAAGAAAGTTCATTCCTGCAAAAGTTCATCGTCGGATAGGGAAGGTTGCATATGAACTCAAAGATGAACACGGGACACTGTTAGGGGTTTTCCATGCAAAAGATATTCGCTTGTGAAGGTTTCGCCAAATAGTAAAAGTTATTCCATTACAAGAGGTAAGCATAGGAGGGTTTCTAGTAGGCATGTGCACAAATTACAGCGGCGGTGCAGAGCAAAGGTGCGAGTCTGCTTAAAGAGACTCAGTGGCGCAAGCATAGGTGCGCAAATTCGGAAACGATGGATGCATGAGACAACGTGGGGCTGGTTTAGGAGACTAAACTACGCTCACATGAAGGCTGAAATCCGTGCATTGTTTGAGTGGGTAGTGGTGCGAATACCAATAAATCATCTATTGGGTGTTTTAGATCTACGATTAGAAGATGAGGTGCTGGCCCGGTCAAATCGGCGACTGGTTTCAGCGAAAGTATAATTTTTCCGCGGTTACCATTTTATCTTTACAATACCTATCTTATTGTAAACAGGTTATGTAAAGGTAAAATGAAGACTGGTAGTTTTCTGGTTTATCGAAGTAAACCAGGAAACACCAGTAACTAGGTTTAGGCATTAGTTAAGCTTAGATAGGGATTAGGAAAAAATAAATAACATAGAATAAAAGTTAAAGTAGGGATACTAATCTAGAGTATAAGTTAGTTTTGTTAACCACAGGATTGGGCCTATGTCGTTTTGAAAAATGAAGATGCGGTAGGAATAATATCTTAGTGGTGCTGTTTGATAGGTGAGGTATCAGAAGATTCAAAAACTACAAACCAAATATCTACAAAAGAACCTGCTGAGACAACAACCAACGCATGTTTAAGAAGTAATCATCAATTCGGTCTGGAAGCAACCAGGGCAGAAACAAGAGCAGTGCTTCAAGTCCAAACAACAATAAGATCACGGACTAATTACGCGGAATTCACTGGCATAAAACTCTAACCAAGCCTTTACATCATGATGTCCAGAGAAATACGAGGTGCAGATATCGACGTAATGGTAAACCTACCAAAGTTAATTTCAAGTTAGTCGCAGCAAACGCAAGTATGGGCACAAGTAATGGGTGCTACGAGTGAGTGCAACTAGTTCAAATCCTGCGGGCGGAACACGTCTAGTGAACAGTTACTTAAATTTCGAGTTAAAGACGCCATTGGTAACAACCAGATATATAAAGACCAATTCCATCCTAACAATACTTCAAGATGAAATGCTAGATACCCACAACCCACTTCAGAATTAATACGAGTTTATCTGAAAGGAATTTGATGTTATCAGATGATAATAACCGAGGAGGTGCTAAATCGGGTGAGGAGCGATTTTTGCGAGCAATAGAACAGTGCCGGATGTGAATAATGATAAAACAAACCAACCTATTCAAACACATGGGTTACATCGTGCAGACAAGAAAAAATCATATAAAAGAGAACCGGAGCATCATCGGCAACAATATGTTACAACACCTCACATTACCGGGAAGTGTGTTGTTGAACTTAGAGCCGGCTTGCTCATGTAAAATAAGGAATACATTCTACAAGATACCAACAACAGTACATAACTAGAGTCAGATTTGCGCAAAATGATCGGAGCAGTCCAATCATCAACATAACCAGCCTGATACGCAACATTCGTCAATGAATTTAATCCGGCAGTCCTATCATCCAGTCGTGATCTTATTCTCTGTTTGACGGACATACTAACAGCGGTGCAGCTACGGGTTTATCCAGGTTATCCAGAACTGATCAGCCAATTGTGTTTATCATTCAGCTACCACAAATATTCTACCGTAGACGTTCCATTAGAAAAAAATAACAATGAAATGACAAAAAAACGAATAAGAATATTTCTGTTTTGAGAAGAATGGATAGGGAATGAGGTTGATTCAATCCTAACACGTATAAGAAAATGTTTGAATTAGCGCCACTCCTTAAGTAAAGTAATTATAATTTTCGACAGTAAGGTTCCAATCTGGAAGGTTTTAGAAAATAACAAGGTTTAGTTAGGTAGATTTAAATTAGGATTAGAAAAAAAGGCAACATTGAAAATAAAATCAAAGTCTGCTAGGTATAAATTGGAAAATTAACGTAAAATAATAAATAATAATAACAATAATAACAATAAATTTTTGTTTCACAATTGATCATAACAAACAAACAAACAATTTATTTATTTATTTCATTATTACATTATTGGTTAACAACTTGAGAATTACAATTCTTATAGAGATCAGTTTTCAGAAACTTTACAACTATGGTAATATTATTAATGTACATATCTGTTTATATTTTTTTTTTTTTTTTTTTTTTTATTATTATTTATGTTTGAAAATATATTATAAAATACGATATTAGGAAAAACTAATTGAAAAACCTAATATTTGCGACTTAACCTAATCCTTATACTAAGACAATACCAACAGATAAATATAATTAGTTTAATATAATAATTGTTAAGACTGACAATAAGTTCAGCTTATTTGTTAAATTCAGGGGAGAAAACCACTAATAAGTGAGTTAGTATGATGTCTGCAATTGAGTTCAAAATGTGTATTTATGTGATTTAAGTAATCATTAATAGATGAAACATTAGACATGATATGGAGGCGCCGTGTTGAGAAATATTGAGGTTTACCGTGTATAATTTTTAAGCACTTATTTTGTATTATTTGTAATTTTTTGCGATGGGAATTGGCACAGAAACTCCAGGCCGGAAAACCATAAGTAATAGTAGGTCGTATTACTGACTTATACAATAGTAGTTTACTGTTCTTAGCTAAATTTGATCTTTTATTGATTAGTAAATAAAGCATCTTAATTATTCGCTGTGATTTTTCAATAACCGAGTCTACATGATTTTTAAATGTTAATTTTTTATCGAGATTGATACCTAAATATTTAACGTTTTCACTCCACTGAATAACTGAATCATTGACTTTTAATATATTATTATTAGGTAGATATCTTGCTGCTCTTCTTCTAGTGAAAAATATAGCTTGTGTTTTTTCACAGTTTAAGTTAATATGCCATTTTTGGCAGTAATCTAAAAGTGCGCCAATATTATGTTGAAGCGTATTAATAATAGTATCAGGACAGCTTGAAGATGTATATATTGCAGTGTCATCTGCATATAATGCGTAATCAGAATCAACTCTAAAAATAGATTTAATATCAGCAGTGAAAATGCTGTAGAGTGTAGGAGACAGCACTGCGCCTTGTGGAACACCGCTAATTACACTTCGAAATGTTGATGTTTTATCATCAATAGATATAAAGAAGAAGCGGTTACTAATAAAGCTTTCAATTATTTTAATAATATAGGTGGGGAAATTTAAAATTATCATTTTATATATTAAACCGTTATGCCAGACTCTATCAAATGCTTTTTCTATATCGAATAGAAGAAGCCCAGTAGAAAGCTTATTGGATAAATTATTCCTGATAGTGTTCGTCAGTCTATTTAAAACACTTTCGAGGACATAACGGCTAATGCCGTCAAAAAAAAAACTTTCGTTTAGGACATGACGGTATATACCGTCATCGAAAATAAGTTGCTTTGGGGCATGACAGTTAGCACATCCAAAAAAATAACACTTTTATGTCCTAGTAAAATGTATTACAATTTTAATTTGGAAACTTTTGAAGAACTTTTTTCGTATTTTGTTTTGTTCAATATTTTTTTTCGTTTCGACGATCACAAAACGGTATGACGGTATATACCGTCATGTCCTAAACGAAAGTCTATTTTTTTGACGGCGTTTGCCGTCATGTCCGCGAAAGTGTTAATTGATGGGTGGTGGAATGTTCATCCCGAAATCCAAATTGTTCTTTTGGGAGAACATTATTTGATACAATAAACTGATTTAATCTTTTAAGGATGGAACGTTCAAACAGTTTACCCAGGGAACTTAAAAGACTGATGGGCCTGTAACTGTTTGGGTTGCTCCTATCCTTTCCAGATTTATGAACTGGTATTACACGGGCTATCTTCCATTTATTAGGAAAGTAGGAGAGCCTGTAACATGAATTGAAAAGTTGGGTCAGAAATACTATGGCTTTACGAGGAAGATTTTTAATTAATCGATTGTTTATGTTATCTGCCCCGGGTGCTTTATTTATTTTCAGTTTCCGGATATAATTCCGGAGTTCACTGGGTTTTATTATCATTAAACCATTCAATTTATTAAAACCAGTCGAGAATTTATTATCAAAATAATTTTTAGTATTACTTACAACACCACAATCAGTGATATTATTTTGGTAAGCTTCAAAGTTATCAGCAAAGCAATTGCATTTCTCTTGGTTTGTGAGTATAGGTTTATCATTATGATAAAGTGTAGGTAAACGCCGTGTTCGTTTTCTAAGAACCTTGGATAGACTCCACATCTTATTTGTGTTGTTATTCTTACTGATATCAGCTAGCATTCTTTGAAATCTAAGATTCCTAATATATTGGATTTCAGCCCTGATTTTTTCATTTAATACTTTAACGATTGCTTTAAGGTACGTAGTACGAGTTCTTAGATATTGCCGCCGCCGCACGTTGCGTAATTTTATTAACATTTTAATTTGATCAGGGATAGTTAATGGGTGAGCATCTTTACTTTCATTAGTGAAGTTGGGAATGGCTAAGCCTTTGGCTTTAAATATAACGTTATTGAAAAATTCAATAAGTTCATCTATTTGTTCCCGACATTGTATATTCAGAATTGGTGATTTTGATGTTAAATCAATACTATTGTTGATATGACGTCTAAACAAAGACCAATCAGCTAGCTGGTAATTAGGTGTACTGATTGATGTATTGATTTGAACATCACCATAGTTCATTTCGAATAAAACAGGAAAATGTTCCGAACTAAGTTCATATTTAGTTTTCAAATCGGATATAATGCTGTTATCGTTTGTTAATAAAAAATCTAGTACAGAGCCGTATTTTGAATTAGGAGAAAAATAGGTGGGTTCCGTAGGGTTTTCAATTACAAAACTACTATTAACTAATTCGTTATACAAGACTATTCCGGCTCTATTACTTTTAAAGTTATCCCAAAGCCTGTGTTTGGCATTAAAGTCGCCACAGATCAGATAAGATGAATTAGATTTAGTTAGTGTTTGTATGTCACTAGCAAAATCTTTTAAGATCGCATTTGATGTTCCACCGGGGAAATAAGCAGCCACAATTACAACTTCACCAAATGGAGTAACAATTGTAATGGCCAAGGCTTCTATTATTTTTAAGTTAAGGGCGGGCAATAGAGTGTGATTAATCAATTTATTGACAATAATAGCTACACCCCCATGTGGCGAACGCAATCTATCAAGTCTGTAAACCTTGAACTTAGGATGGTACACTACATTATCAGGTTTAAGCCAAGTTTCTGTCACCAAGGCAATGTGAATATTATTATTAATAAGAAAGTCAAATGTTTCATCTATTTTGTTAGTTAAACTAGTAGCGTTCCAAATACAACAATTTAGCCGCTTCATCATTATGTAAAATTATGTAGATATTTAATTGACAGTCGGAAACATACCTCGAACTGTTCTGTTTTATTTGAACATTTTGACAAATTGCAGAGAATATCGCTTATAAGTGATTGAAGCTCCGATTCTGTAAATAAATTACTATTGTTAGTATTACAAGTATTATTGTTATTAGAATTATTAAAATTGATATTATTATTTGACTTGGCTGGCTGCGCTTGATTCCTGAGCCGAAAATTATTATCACTTCTATTGCCAGTATTCGCGCTGTTATCAAAAATAGAATTCCATGTTGATTGTAGAGGAGTATATTTAGGTTTCGGAAGATCTGGAAACTCATTTGAGTTGGTTAGGTTTGGATGTTGAGTCCTTCGGGTTTGTAGATTATGTATTTTCCGGTTTATGAAAATATTCTCTTTGATTAATTGATATTCTTTTAATTTAGTACAATCTTTTGAACTGGTGAGATGGGCGGCACCACAATTAGCACATTTGTATTCAACTGGATCCAGATTACATTCACTTGTTAATTGGTTTGCACTGCATTTACCACACTTTAATTTTTTGTTGCAATGAGATGAACCGTGCCCAAACATTTGACAACGGCGACATTGAGTCGGTGAGTTTGTATTATTAGAATAGTGTGAGAAACGCACTGCTGTATGGTGAATATGTTTAATTTTATGCAGCATTTGCATTTTTACGTGATTATTTTTAAATTTAACCAGAAAAAATTTAAAAACTGTTTTGGCATCAGGTAATTTTTTATAAATTGTATGGATACTGATAATATTATCTTGGTCTATACTGTGTTGATGTAGTCCGGTTTTTATATCATCATGGCTAAAATCAGATGGTAATCCAGTGATGCACACCTTGAAAGGTCGATCAATAACAGATCTGAATATGAAATGCTCAATGTTATTTACTTTAAGTTGTTCTAGGATATTTTGATAATTATCCTTTTCGTAAACCATAATTTTTATGCCAATGCTCATAATTTTTATCAAAAATTTGGTAATATTTAATGAAGCCAGCAACTGTTTAATTTGGGTATAACTTTGACCTTCCACAACAATAGGTGGTATATAAATTTTGTTATTTTTATTATTATTCAACTTTGTTAAATCATCGGTTGGATTATCGGCTGACAATGATAAACAATCAAAACGGTTGTCAGTTGGTATATTTGCTTGTGTATTTACAGTTTCTGTTTCCATGACGATTTCATTGACTATATTAGATGATGTGGTAGCGTGCTTAACAGAACCGTTAGTATTATTGGGCATTGTACTTCCAGACGGAATTAATAGATTGTTTTGCTTGAGTAATTCAAGATTATTATATTTATCTTGCTTAAGTGATTTAATTTTATTCAAATATGAGGCGGCGGTATTTCCGTCACCATTGTTTTTAACAAGCGGCTTTCTAGCCGTTTTGGTAGATCAAACTAACCAGTTAAGTGTTCGCACAATAATACTATCAATATTTAATATCACTACACGACACTGTACTAACTAATTATTATATTCCACTTTTTATTTTATTAATTATTTGTTATGTATTAGCACAAATAAAATTAGAATAATTTGATGTGTATCGCTACAACGACCAAATTGAACTGATTGATCATAACATAAAACAATCAAAGTATAAATAGTTAAAACTCTATAATAGTCAAAGAAAAAAGTTGCCTTAGGTTAAGTGCATTAGTAGTCATTTATAAATTAAATGTAAAGATCGCCTGGTTGTGAGACTATCTCAGGTAGTGGGGCGTCCGCCACGTTGGGCATGATCCAATACACCCGTCTCCGACAGAAAGAGCATGAGATCTACTTTATCTCAGGGTTGAGGTTTTCCCCACGCTGTAACGAACGCAAATTTGCATCCATTACTTTTCCATATATTTAACAATAAAAAAAAAAAAAAATTTAAATTAACGAATCATTTTTCAAAATTAAATTAATTCACAATTTTCAATATCGGTCAACATTTCATTATTTCCTATGGTCAGCATGTATGCACTCAAATGTTTGTTTGAGTAAACACACGCGTGACCTAATAAACATAAATAAAATAAAATATACTACCTGAGTTTGCTGACGCCGGCATACCAATAAAATATAATAAATATTTTCATCAATATATCAGTGGTTAGTATGAATTTTTTTGTGGGGGTTTTGGTGCAGCGGTCTCATTAGAGACGGGAGAAAGTAAGCGGAAACGAAGCACCAAAACCCCCACAAAAAAATTCATACTAACCACTGATTTTTCCTTTCTTTTACATTTAATCTTTGATGGCTCAGAGCTAAGCTCACCATTATTGACTATGGTCGATGAACTCGCACCATAATGATTCCCCTAAGAGCCCGAAAAACCTCATACCTCCTAATTTATACATCCGTTGACCAAAAATTCAAAGTTTTGGTCCAAACTCTAATTTGTCCTTTTTTTCAATAATGCGGTATAACTAGGTTTCTCAACCGTTGTCACCCAATTCCCCACGATCAAGTTTACCTCTACCGGCTTTGAGCTCAGGTAAACGCCGCACAGGGTGATGATAGGCGGTTGAGAAACAAACTTTGTAAACGATTGAGTTGAGGTAACTCGACTCACTCTCGTTACAATAGGTCTATTTATTTTAGTCTGCATCTAATCCAGTGCCAACTATAGTAATGATCCCAATAACAACTCCAAATGTACCAAACATTAACGATTCTCATCATACTTCGCTTACCTTGAGCATACCCAACACTACCACCTCTACCTCCCCCACCTCAGTCTCGACCAGAATAAACACACGGCGTGAACATAAATGATATAGGCTTTTCATTTCCTTCGTCGTCGTTTTGGAAAAGCACCCCTCCAATACCTTGTGTGCTGGCGTCGCAGCCAATGAAAAATACCTGTGAAAAATTACGGTTATGTAGTACTGGTGCATTAGAAAGTAATAATTTTAATTTAATCAAAGCGGCCTCTGCTTCTTCGGTCCATTTAAATTTCTCTCCGTTTTTTAGGAAATTGGTGATTAGTGCGGTCACCTCAGAATAATTGCAAATAAATCGGTGGTACCAACATGCCATTCCCAATATTCGGCATATTTGTTTTGCGAGCTGGAACATCGGATATAGATTTCACTTTGAATAGGTCAGTTCTCAATCCATGCTCACCGATCAAAAATCCCAGTTACATCGTTTCCTTGAGCACGAAACGACTATTTTCGAGGTTTATTGTCAACCCTGCTTTGGACAATAAATCGGATACGGTTTTTAGGATTCCCAGGTGCTCGTCGATATCAGCTGAGATGATCAAAAGATCGTCTAAATAAACAAAAACGCAATCTCGAAGCTGGTGTGGTATCACTCGATCCATTAGTCTGCCCATGGTTTGAGGTGCGTTACACAACCCAAACGGCATGACGCAGAACTGATAGAGAGGACGACCTGGGACTGTAAATGCTGTTATCTCTTTCGCGTTCTCGGAAAGAGGTATCTGCCAAAACGCGTCCTTAAGATCGAGGCTTGTGATAAATTTCGTTTCTTGCAGTCTGCCGAGCAACCCGTCTATGAACGGAAGTGGATATGCATCCTATTTCGTTACCGCATTTATCTTTCGGGAATCTAGGCAGAGTTGAGATTTGCCATTTGGTTTGGCTACCCAGGGATGGCTCAAAAAATTGTTTGTAATCCTCGCGCCCTAGGCAAACTTTTTGTTGCGCCCTCCCTACCCAAGCAAAAAAATAGGTATAGTTTTAAAAATATTCTTAAGGTGATAAAAATATTTGGATAAAAATCGGACAATTTTTTTCGCAAACATCTTTTGGCAACGAACTCGATTCAATAATTCAATAATCTGTGTTGTTACTTGTTGTAGGCTGTGAATGTCAAAAATGAATCCAAAAACTGACTCGAGATTTTGCACATTGCATCTGCTCAGATCTATCATTAACGGAGTTAATTGCATCGGGATCTGGGGCTCGCAAATTTTTCCGAACGAGATCCCCCAGTTTGTCTCATGTTCGGTGCCATATTTCCCTGAAGCCGTTTTTCTGCACATCACAAACAATCGCTGATTTTCATCCCGGCTAATCCACATCACTCACAAAAATTGTGAGTTTTGTCCGTTGTACAGTTTGGAAATTTGTGCCCGAGATCTTTACAATTCCAGCACACAACGAACTATTGCCTAGTCAACGCATTGACGTCCTGCGGAAACGTATAGTTTTCTTCATCATTATCTTCTTTGATGGTCCTACTTGCTCCGAGAGTTGCGCGATTGGCGGTGGACGTCTGGTTCGTGTCTCAATGAGAGAGCGTCACGGCGAGAATCAAATCCGGAGGTGTTCCACAATTTCTCGAAATTATCACAGATTTTCCTAAAAGATGCTGTATTATTGATCACCATGTGTTGAGTAGCATTTTTTAAGGCTGGATTCATGTCTGGGTTCAACAAAATTTCTAAGAGGCATTCATTGGATAGTGGCTCTATTAGACGCTAATTGGCAGTTTCAATATCGGTTAGGAAGTCGTTAAACGCCTCCTTCGGATATTGGATTCGGCTACGGATGTATATCTGCGCACTTCCTGTTATCCTCGTTTACTGCTGAAGCGATCTAGTAGGGACTCCTTCATTTGCCTCCAACTTGCGCTTGTATTTGATCGAATAAAGTTAAAATACCACTTGTCAGCTTTATCCGTTACAAAGTTTCTTATCAAAGTGACAAATTAATGCCTTGGGACGTCATCTTGAAAAGCATGCTCTTCGAGTATCATGACAAAATATTGCACATTCTCTTCGCCTTACTTACTTTCACGTCCGGAGAATGAAATTTTCCATCTGGTGTGATCCATGGGTTTCCTGTGAAAGTTCTTTGATTTCGAACGCGTACTATTATGTGTTTGGTTGAAAACTTCCGAACTTCCTTGGTCTTGGAAAATTTCAACCATTTTGTCCATGAATATTCGAGACATCTCCTCAAGTTTTTGAGTAAACCGCCTTTCCAATAAGGTTTCCAATTCGGTTTCAGACCTTTGCTCCTCTGCATTGGTACACTTTGGTTCACGTTCCGAATCAGTATTTTGACAAGTCCTAAAGTTAAATGGTTTCTGTCGCACTTTTGCCGATGCCTCAGATGTACTTTTAACCTTTCGTATATCTCGAATACTGAACCTGACAAGCCTTTCGAGACAGTTAAGTACAACCGTATCCGCTATCAAATTTGGGAAAGAGCGAGTCAATCGCTGGGCTCTGTCTCGCCAGTGTAAGATGCGAACAAAAACTTTCTTCTTGTAAATGACTGAACTATTCTCCACCTGCTCCAATGCGTTATCCAAAACTACTGCCTGTCTGCGTTATCCAAAACTACGATCTAATATCAGCTGAAATTCCTGGCAACGATAATCCTGCATTGCGAAAACTAGTTTTATAATGGTTGATTCATAATCCATGTGGGGACCCAGATGCACCCTGTATGATAAACAAAAATGGATGGGTGAAGTACGACTTCGACTTCCTAAGCATTTCCAAGATTTAACAGCTACGACCCGAAATTGGATCAACATAACATCGACGAATTTTTATGCCGTATACCCCAAGGACAAAAATGGTAATAAATAACACGGGATAATCGTCATATTGCCATATAAATGTAGAATATCTGAATATGTGGGAACTATCCGTGCTATAAAATATTTGTACAAATTCATTTATATTGGTCATGAATGTTATGTGCGTCCATCAAAATAATTGAAAATGAAAGAAGACTTATTTACAATGAAGCAGACACTTATGTAGAAGGTAGATGAATTACTTCACCAGAAGCATGCTGGCGATTATTCAGTAATGAGATCCAAAAGAAGAGTCACTTCCATCCATTGGTCTGGTCAATACAGAATCACAAATATCGACATCGGACAGAAGAATTCAACATTAGACGCTTATTTCCTACATAAACCAGCATTGAGACTATAAGAACAAGAAGACCGTCGTTAATCTTCAAAATCTTTTAATTTTTTAAAAATCTTACTTTATGACGAATCTTACTTTCTTGAAATAATAATTCTTAAATTCCCCATTTTCCAGAATTTACATTTTTGGTTATTTTCGTTTCGTAACCGAAATACCCAAAAGTAAAATTTTGTAAAGTAAGGTTTAGTACTCAACCCATAATCTCTCAATCTAACATTAAAAAAAAACGCAAATTTTGTAAATTTTATTCATTAATAAATTCTTCGCGTACAATAAATTTAACCAGCACCGGATCTTTCGTACGTAACACAAGGTCAGCCACCAAAATTAAATCTTCACGTTTCGTCACTTGTTCGAAGCGAAAATTCAAAATTATTTTCACCATTAGTGTTTTGATTTCGAGTAGGGCGAATTTTTGTCCAATACAATTTCGTGGTCCAGCACTAAATGGTAAATAGGCAAATGGATGGCGATTTATCATATTCTCCGGTAGAAATCTATCTGGGTCAAAAACTTCTGGATTTGGAAATTGATTCGGGTCACGATGTAAGTCATATATATGGAAATGTGTTTCGGTGCCAGCCGGTAGCCTTATATTGTTCGTAAATGTAATCGATTCGCTTAGTTGCCGTGCAATATAAGTGACTGGCGGATACATTCTTAAACATTCTTTGATCACACGATCTAAATAATTTAAATCATTTAACTGGTTCAATGTTAGGTCTTTGGTACTTTGTTCATCCATGTAAGCGAGAATCTCTGTATACACCTTTTGCTGGACATCAGGATTTTCAGCCAGTAAAAATATTATAAATGTTAAGCCTGCTGAAGTTGTGTCATGTCCCTCAAACATAAACGTATCCACCTCTTCGCGTATTCCCTCGTCATCGATCGCTTCGCTATTTGACTCGGCCAATAGAAGTGTGTCCAACATAGCGTATCGAGTCTTTTTCGTTTCGTAACTGTGGAATAATTTTAAAATTATTAAAAATTAGATATCGTACACATAATTCTTACATATTTTCATCAAAATTGTATTCAATCTTATTTCCATGAAATAGTTGACGTCGCTCCTTAATAATCTGCCTCGAAAAATTATGGATTGGTATCAAATACTTATTTAAATTTCGAAAATAACCTGAAATATGGCACGCCAAGTTACTATACAGCCATGGTCTCATTAAACGATGGAGTAACACCTCACCAACGATTTCAAGTTTTTTTCGATACTCTTTAGCGTCAGGCCGTTCATTTAGTTTCACCCCCATTGCAGTTTCTGCAATAAAAATTCTTGCTTCAATCACTTCCCAACCAATTTTAAATGCTTTTATGTATATATACACCAAATTTTACCACAAATCGTATTTAGCGTAAACATTGAAATAAGTTGTTGTACCGGCAATACTTTATCATCCAACCGTTTGATCGTTTCGACAAAATTTTGTGTCTCATCTTTGAAGACTTGGTGAAATTGTTGATGGAGTATATTAAAATGAAACGCCGGTGTTAAAATTTTTCGTCTCTGTTGCCATTTCAGTCCACCACTTGTCAAGAGTCCGGTTCCCATAAATGGATGTAAAAATGAATATACCGGACTTTTGTCGATACATTTATTGCTGGTGAGAATATATTCAGCATCCTTTGCTCGTATAATGTGTAAAATTAAACTGCCGCGAAACCATTGGCTGTACGATTGTTTAAATGTTGATGCGTTATTGCGTAACCAGGTGAATGCTTGTGCTGTGAATTGAAGACACAAAGAGCAACAGATTATTAGTTTTGTATTCCTATTCAATTATAATTAGCTGTTCTGAAACCTATGATTAAGGAATATTGATGCAGATTGGTATGTCAGGAATAATGACCTCCACATGGACCTTAAAGTGAACCTTTTTTTAAATGAAAATCGGAAAAATGTGTGGAAATATGAAGGAAGGTTTCAGCAACATCTAAACTTGTGGCAACTCAGCTAAACCTTTGATCTGTTTTACTTCAACTTATACCAGACACCATCGGAAGAAGAAATAGATAAATACAATTTAGCAATTAAAGTAATAATCAAATTGCTCATTAGGACAAGAGGGTATAGTTACAAAAATATAAATGGTTTAAACCACACTAGTAGGTGACTATAAATTCAATCATGAAAATTAGCTCAACTCCCCAAATTACTCCCTAATTGTACCTCTTAACTCAATCTTCAGCTCAACCGTCAACTCAATTTACAACTCAACCTCCAACTCAATCGCAATTCCCAATTCATTCACCACATGAACCGCCAAACTAATACTCAACTCAAATTCAACCCTGAATTACCTTTCAAATCAACCCTTAACCAAGGTAGGCATTGAGGGAAGGGAATAGAGCTGTGTAGTAACTACCAGCTCCGGTCATATTTTAGGAAGCTCTCCGGGTGTGCGGGATCATGTGAGGGGTAACTCAATCATGATTGTCATGTGGATGGGCACGGCGTTAGCGGATAAAATGCTGAGAAAAAATCATAGTCTAAGGTGGAGCGGCGTACGCCGACAGATGTAATGATGTTAGGATAAACAATCTAGTATGAGGACTCCGGATACCAGGCGCACTCCAGTTTCATTTAGCCTTCCTGTGATAGAGCCAGTCGTGGCAACAAAATAGAAGGATCAAATATAAACCAGGATACTGACGCTCCTAAAGCATCACAAACCAGTAGTATTCCATCGTGGATTCCGAAGAACTCGGCCCTCCTTCCACTGCGGACCTCTCGACTGGGATATCGTCATTAAGGGGATGAAAAACTGATCTAAATATGACACGCTACCGGCAAAGAAGAAAACCAGGGGTGAGGATAGTGTCCCGATGACACTCAGTCTCCGCTATTAGGTCTGAAGTTACATTCAGACAGGCGGCAGAATCGAGTTCAGTGGAGCCTTACTCATTGGTTTGCAGTTGAAACAAACTGAAGGTTCTCGGTAACCAGTTCAGGCTGGGGTGTGCCAATAGGACCACTGCAGAATGGCTAAATGCAGAGCTAGTGGCTTTCGAGGCGAACAACCAGCAGAAAAAAATCCTTCCCGGCAAAAGTACCAAAGTGGCCTGTTAAAAACCAAGCTGCGAAAGATAAGAACGAGAAAATCGGAGGCAAATGACAGCCATATGCCAGTCAGGATGGGGGAAGATTCGGTGAATGGGGCATATCCGCGCTTTCACAGCTGCCGGTAGCCCCCAGGAAAAATTAAAATATTACAGATTAATCTGCATTTATTCAGGAGCAGTGGGTAGGTAATCAAGTTAAGTAAGTGAATTTTTGACAACGGAACTCAGAGTCCTAGAGCGGGCAACTTAGCAAGCTTGCAAAATGTTATTCCCATTCCAGAGTTTATTTCCAAAGATCTGGTGGCGGTAATAGTGGAAGAGCTGGAGAAAGAGGCAAACAAGAGGCTGTAATGACATCCGCCTACTTTCCTGGTGATACAGAAGAAACTCCTCCGGAAGAGGTTTGGAGTAGCCGTGACATCAACAACAAAGGTGAGTATCTTTTAGATTTTTTGAAGGCTCATAATGTGGACATTATAAATAGGGGGGAAAACCTACTTTCAGAAATTCGATTAGGCAAGATTTACTAAATTTGAGTTTACCAACTCACATTTCATTAAATAGTTGGCACATATCAAAAGAAGCTTCTTTATTTGGGCACATGCACATTAGAGGCAAAAAACTAGAGTTCCGAGACTGACTTACTGGGGCTTATATAACGTACTTCTCGGCTTCACAACTCCTGATACTTTAAGGCAGTGGTAAGGCGGTGGGCAAAAGTCCTCGTACTAGCGCAAAATTTTAGGTCCACGACAGCTCTTCGTACTTACGAAACCTGAGTTGAGGCTACTAACCAGCTTCCTCAAAAGTAAAGTTTCCTTAACATATCACGTTAAGGATCATGGTTTAAGTGCGACAGATGGAAGCTGCTTCTACCGCCAACGACTACAGCATTAAGTTAGGAGAACACTGAGCTCTGCTGAAATGATGCAGCTACCATCCAGAAATGTTATCAGGTTCATTAAGAGCCTGAATATCGGTTGAACGGCTAACTAAGTAAAGTCCAAAGCACAAAAGAACTTTATAGGTCGTAGTGCTAGGAGACTTTAACACTCGAATGGCCCAGCGATATTAAAAAACCTTAACCTAACTCCAAACTCAACACCTAACTAAATAATTCTCCAACCAAACCCAACCCCAACTTAATTTCAACCTAACTTAGCCCAAACCGAATCTCAACTCTACTCAACTCCACAATCAACGGCCAACTCAATCCCGAAATCAACTCGTTTCGAAAGCTGCATAGTTATGAACTCAAACTTAAATCAAGTCACTCTAACCTCCTACTAAACCCTTAACCCGATCCCAAATCAACCCTCCACTGAACCCCTTACTCAGATCCAATTCAATTTCAACTCAAGCCCTATTCAACCATAACTCGGCTTCAAATCAGTCCCAATTTAACTTTGAACATAATCAACACGATTTGAAAACTACATGCGTGTATAAGCTCAACTAAATCTAATCTCCACGTCAACCCCTGATTCTACTAACAAATAAATCCCCAACTGAACTCTATCACTCAACCATATCTCAACACCGTACTCGACAACAACTGAACCCTCTTCGCAACCTTCAACTAAACGCCCAATTCAATCCTCAAATCAACACGATCCATCTCAACTCAAAACCCAAATGAATCCCCAACTGAACGGCTAACTGAACCCAAACTCAACTAGAACCCTAACTTAATCAACGCCAACTCGATCAAAAATGCTGCCTTCAACTCAACCCAGTACTGAACGCCCTACTCAATCTCCAAATCAACATCGTCAGAAAAACCACCTATGCACTTGAACTCAACTGAAGCTAACTTCCAACTCAACCCACACTCCCCCAAATAAATCCATAACTTAACTCGTCACTAAACAACTCAACCCCAAACTCAACCCTAAAATAAAAATGGTCCGAAAACGCTTGTGTTTATGAAATAAACTCAATCCTGTCTCAAAATCTAGCTCGACCACCATCTCAACCCTTAACTTAATCTCACACTGAACATCTAGCTCTAAAAACAATCTTCAAATCTAAAAACAACATTCGTACATGAACTCAACTCAAAATAACTCAAGGTAACTTCCAGCTCAACTATCAATGCAACCCTAAATTAATTCCCAACTTCACCGCTGACTCTTTCTCAACTAAATCCCAATTTCACTCTAACTCAACTCTAACTCAGCAATAGCCCAACCCCAACCCACCCTTAACTCGACCTTAAACATATCCCTTAAATTAACCCCAAACTCACGGCAAACTCAACTCCCAAATGAATATGGTCTTAACACAAACTGCGTTCATGAACTCAACTCAAGCTAACTCTAATTCAATGTGCAAATAAGTCTCCAGCTGAACTGCTCACTAAACCTTAAAGCGAAACCAACTCAACTACAACTCAACCCGCAAATGGATTCCAACTCAATCCTCAAACCAGCAAATATAGAAAATTACTCAACTACTTACTAAACCCTAACCGCAAATGGAACCTAACTGAACCCCTAAGTCAACCCCAAATTCAACACCCAACTCAATCCTCAAACCAGTAAATTTATACAAAAAAAATTGATCAAGATGGTAATATCACCATGAGGTTTGGGGTCAATTCGTAGGGCAGTTACTCAATTATCTTGACGTATAGCTTCCAAAAGATTTTCAACTTTACGTCTTGAATATAGAAACAGATTGGTGAAAAAATCATCCAGGCGTCCATATGGACGAAATTTTTTTTTGTTGTTTTTCGGACTCGGGGACTTTTAGAACGTTGAGGAAAGTCATTTTTGACAGGATTTCAATACTTTGGTCACTTTGGAAAATAAATAAAAATTTAAATTTGAATGTGCTGTATACATTAGCCTATAGGATAATGTAAAGGCGGTATATCGGGTTACTCGTACAATTTTGACTGTTTTAAACAATTTTCGCTAGAATTTTTTGAATAAATTCCGATCACTGTTTTTATAGAAAATTACTCTCAAACGAATGCCTATCATTAGACATGAAACCTTACCCAATCCGTGAAATGACCGCAGAAACCTTAATCTTTCACTATACTGTCCTCAAGTTCTAATCGTGTATCAAAGCTCTCGGTGAACCCTTCGATAGCTTTAAAGTTGGAACCCAAACACACAAGAACACAAAATTAAGAGTTGTAATTCCTATCTAAAGACACAAAAAAACCGACTAAACAAAATACGTATGGGTATTGGGTATATTCCAAAAAATCAGGAAAATTACGCACACTATAACTGAATTCAACACTTTAACGATAATAAATATAACTCACCCGGATTCAAAAATAGTAACTCCTTCAGACTGCCAATGAAAAAATAAGTTTTAAACCCTGGAAATTGTTGATAAAGTTTATATTCTGTTCTAGTGTAAAGCCACAATTCATACAGAATGTTAACGCAAATAAGGAAACCCAAAAACAGTAACACAGCCAATAAAATCAAAAAATACATTTTCAGTTATAAAACTTTAGTCACCCCGTAAAGTACGATTTGAACTAAATGCTAAAATGTGCAGATAGTGTATAAGAAAATAAAGTGTAGATATGAGTAAATATATGAACTTCGAAATTAAAAAAAAAAAAACAAGAAAGAACAATAAATTAAATTAATCATAATACAGAAGAAATCGGTGGAGGGAGTGATGAAACGTGACGTACTGGCACAACATAATTATAAATTTAAACTGAAAGTCAAAGATTGTTGTAATCATATTTGATAATTGTATGCTCTAATTAATGAACTACTAATGAACTACAACAGTATTTATTTGTGGAATTTTTTAAGCGCGATATGAATTATTGAATAACAAAGTACGTAGCCTCTGCATGTTTTTTAGTTTAATTTTATAATTATAAAGCTCCGTACTAATTTAATACTTTCATCTTTAAAAAATTATTTTAATTTAACGAGAACTTGGTGTGGACTGACTATTATTGTATATTCACAAATAAGAAATTAATAAAAGAACTCAATCATAATAACTAGCGTTTGTATAACTTTTCCGGGTATACTGTAATCTGAAATCGGGAGTCCTGTAAAACATAGATTCGAAAATATTGAAATTTTGGAATTACGATTACCCGGTAATTAGCCTATAATACAAATATTGTCTGGCTATGTACTATACTTCCTGTTCCATACAACATAAGATGCCATACTTTTAACAGTGTAATTTATCTAAAGAGCCCCATTGTCGGAGTTCATTATTCTTGTTTAATTACTTAATTTGTATCTTTAATACGTAACAAACATGTCAATGTAAAACCGTTATTTATCGAAAGTATATTTGTTTAGAATGAAAGTAGTAGTGTGGAACGGAGTCGTCATGGATCATTGCTCCAGAAATTACAAAAAAAAAATGTAAAAGTAATTGTTTTATACTAATTAATTTAATTTAATTAAATGATTGAATATCTGGTAGTCTAAATTGCAAAAAAAAGTGACATAATTGCTTTTGTATAGCATTCTACCTACATTGTAATATTTTTTTTATTTTTCAAGACATTACATTTCTGTGAAGGAAACCCAAATATATTTGTAACAATTTTGAAATATTGTAAATATGAAATTTATTATTTTTTAACCCCAATTAGCATAGGTTGAGTCTTGCAGACTCATTTTTAGTTCATTAGCTAAAAAATAACCGAAAAATAAATTGTTAAGAAAATTGAGCTTTGTGTATTCCAATACTTATTATTTAAGATCTACAATCACCTATACTAATATTTTTTTAATCGTACCGATAATGTAGGCAATGCAAACCGGCCCATTTTCAAAAAACAAACATAAAAGCTTGCGTTGAGTCTCTTAGATTCAATGGGTAATTTTAATATAAATGGTGGAAATAACATCTTAACCCACACATTTTTAAATTATTTTAAAAACACTTGTTAAATATTTCGCAAAATTACAAAAGGTTTAAAAAATCACTCGATCGATTTCGGCTTGTTAGGCCATCATCAGGAGTATCTACTCCTACTAATTGCATCATATTACCCCACTAATTATGTGGATACAAGTATGACTTGTCTGGATCTGTTGATATTGAATAATCGACCTAAATTGAATTTGTTTACTCAAATTTCAGTTCCTGGGCAATTCACAACTCATGATATGATTTTTGGCACGTACAATTTTGATATAAATATTTATGACAAAGACTCTTTTAGATATTGCCGATCACTGCATAACGTAGATCAAAATGCTTTGCTTACTGAAGCCAACTCGCTTGATTGGGGAGTAATTTCTCTCATCCCGGATATAAATGATCAATTGGATCATTTCAATGCACTAGTGTCTCATCTTCTCAATAAGCATGCACCCCTACGAAAAGTTTGTTTGAAGTCACCGCGTAATTCTTTCTCATTAAATCACTCTATACTGCACCATCGGAATATTAGAGATTTTCTTCATGAAACTTGGAGAACAATTAAAAATCCTGTTTCATTTAGTCATTATAAGAAGTACAGAAATAAGGTTAATGAGATGATTAAAGCAGCAAACTCCAGTATTTTAAAAGTAATATTTTTAATTTGGACCTACCCAATAGGATTTTATCACTGAGATATATACATGGATACGGCATAGGCAAAAATTCATGGTACAAGAAAAAAAAAACGAAGAAGAAGAAAAAAAGCTTGCGTCTGTGTAACAGAGAACGTATTTATTTTCCTTGTCTTGAATTGGTTTCGAATTTTCCGAAATGAAATCATATAAACCTAACCTTCGTACCGCTATAATTACATAGTAGGCTATGATCTTCGAGTCATTAAATGCGTTGTTTTTGTTTCAATACACTAAATTGTTCTTTCACATTTTTGTTTTTACAAATGTTTAGTAAACAAGTTTGTTTATTTTCGAAAGTTTGACATTTCACAAATTTTTTTTTTGTTTTTATTTATTTTCCAGGTGTGTATTGAAAATTTCAAGGAAAAATAGTGAGAAATAATTTAAATATTTTTCGAAGATAAGTAGTGCAATGTGTGAATAGTTCAAATAATGCTTCAATTAGTTAATCAGTCTCAAAATCTTTGTATGTTTAATGAGTCAAGCGCAAGTTTAATATTAACAAAATTATTTTCGAATCCAGTACGGCCCTTTTTCGGAATTAGCTTTTTAGAGTGGGAGGCATATTTAAAATGAGCGGTACAACTAAAAAGAAACTTGTACCATTCGTTTTTGCTGTTTACTATGATAAATATTTTGCATGTCGTCTCCATGTATGTATATATCTCAGTGGATTTTATGGAGGAATTTCCAAAAATATGGGGTGAGTCCGAAATGTAAATTTAAATGCACATTTTTTAAAATGTGCATTTTTTGATTAAATTAAATTTCATTAAAATCATTAAATTAATTAAAATTGGACAAAAATAAATTAATAAATCGATAAATATGGTTAATTAAAATTAAAATTGACATCAAACAAATGTATTAAAAATGCACATAAAAACTACATCGCATGTAGTTTTTTAAATGTGTCCTCGCAAAATGCACATTTTTCAAAAATTATAGGCTTCATTCGACTTTTACTACCGTCAATAAGCACTGTTTTAACAAATACATATAATTAACACTGCTTTGACAAAATCTGTTTTTCCGACGGGAAGGAAGATTGCACATATAACCCCTGTTGGGAAGGTGCCTAAGCCAGGAACTATACAAGAATCTCGACCAATCAGTATACTTCCTTGCTTATCTAAGGTAATTGAAAAAATTATTAAGTTTCAGATGATGAATCATATTTCTAACTTGGGCTTAATTGATGATCTACAATCCGGGTTTCGAGAAAGACATAGTACAACTTCTGCATTAATTAAAATTATAGATGATGTGAGTTTATCTGTTCCAGAAAGCAAAGTGCCTTTGCGTGTGCTTCTAGATTTTTCTAAAGCTTTTGACAGCGTTAGCCATAAAATTCTGCTCCATAAGTTGCGCTCTAACTTTAATTTTTCTAGTTCTGTGGTTAAGCTTTTAGCTTCATACCGATCCGATAGGTATCAAATTGTCAAATTGAATGAAAAGTTTTCCAATAAGACTTTGTTGACTTCTGGAGTTCCTCAGGGTTCAATCTTGGGCCCCTTATTATTTATGATGTTTATTAACGATATCAGAAACAGTTTAGCTCCTGTAAAGTTTCATATTTTTGCGGATGATTTGCAAATCTATGACTCAGCAGTAGCTAGTGATATGGATGCTTGCGTGCGGAGAATGAATGATGCACTTGAAAGAATTTTAATTTGGAGCAACAACAATCATATTAAAATCAACCCCTTAAAATCTAAAGCCATGTTCATAAGAAGTAATAAAGTAATATTATCCAACCTTCGGAGTTGTAATATCAAAATTGGCTATGCGAATATTGAGATTGTGGATACGGTTAGGAACTTGGGATTATTGATGAATAACAAACTTACTTGGGATGACCATATAACCCAATTATGTGGTAGAATATATGTATGCTACGTTAAGGACACTATGGCCCCATGAAAGTTATACGCCACGGGACGCTAAGCTGAAACTAATACGGTCATTAGTTATTCCACATATAACTTATTGTGCCCCTATTTATTCCGGTTGCTCTAAGTCCTCATTCAGGAAATTAAATGTTGCTTTTAATTCTTGTGCGCGGTATGTATACAACAAAAAGAGAACTGATTCAATTTCAGGTTATGCTCGTATAATAGTGGGGTGTGATTTATATCATTATTTGCAGTTTATAACAGTTATTTTCCTATATAAAATAATTTATTATAGAAATCCCATGTATCTCTTTAATTTGATTAAGTTTTGTAGATCGACTCGTACATCTAATATCAGCCTTCCCACAAATTGCAAAACTAAAGCACGTGAGTCGTCTTTTTTTGTGCGAGGTATTAAACTCTGGAACTCATTAAATCCTAATTAACAATCAATGAAAAGTGTAAATAATTTTAAAAACGATTGCTTCACTTATTTCTCATCTATAAATTGATACTAGTCTCATTTTGAAATACTGGTTCCTTTGTAATTATTTAATGTTCAGATGTTCTAATTCTAATTCTAATTTTAATCAAGTAAGTGTAATGAATATTTTTGTTTTAGTATACATAAGAAGATTTTCTTGTATTTTTAGAAAATTGTAAAAAGGCTAAGCCTTAATTGTATAATGTTTATAATAAATAAATAAATAAATAAAAAAAATAAAATTATATAAACACTAGATGGTACAGCCCGTCCTAGGATGGATGGATACAATTTTATGAATAACTTTAGTTATAAATTGATTTGCTAAAGATATTACACCTAATGGGTATGTTCTGCGTCCGTTGTTATAATCAGCATTTTGTTGTATAACCTTGCCTCATTTATTTAATATAAATACATGACACACAAATAGATAAGACATACACATTTTTTTATACATAAATGCATAATTTCATAAGCTAACGGATTACATTACAGTCCGCATTCCATATAGGAATCCCCAACAACAACAAACAAAAAAAATAATAAATATAAAGAAAAATTGACCCACTTAGAAAAGTATGATATACATAAAGATAGCGCGAAAACAAAATTACAAAAACAAATAAATATATGCACACACGTTATGCACATAATAACATTTTTATGTTTGGTAAAACATTTAGGGTACTAGTTTTGGGTTCATGTTACACGCTGCGTTAGAATGTTATGTTAAATGTTGCGTTAAAATGTTGCGTGTCATGTAAAATGTTATATTAAATAAAAATATTTTCTCTCTTTTTATTTAACACATTAAAATAGAAACAGAAAATACAAAAACTTAGGAGTAGTAGTTCCAGTGTTCATGTTACATGTTTGCTTTGTTCAAATGTTATGACAACATCTTTGAGGCTAAATATTTCTATGCGTCCGACTTTGCTCAATGTTATATAGCTAATTGCATATACCATAAATTTTCAATGATCATCATTTTCAAAAAAAAAAAAAAAAAATTATGTCATATAGCAAAAATATTGTTACGAACTGGGCTACTGAGTTCGTTCGGATTTTGAAATTAAAAACACTGTGTAATTTTTATTTCACTCTACTTTTACACACTTTAATATTTGCTTTGACTTTACTATTTAATTCTGTCCGCTTGCTACTGGTGGTGGCTATGACAACAGATTTATTTCTTTATTTAATGATTTAAAATAAACCAAAAACTTTCCCTGCTTGCCATCGGTCGTGCTTATAACACTTAACCATCTAAACTATTGCTGTTCATAACGTGAGCTTGTTGTATGATGGCCAAAATCGCCTCAATATTTACCTCTATTTTTGTACTTATGTTTTACCAAACATTTGCGGTACAGGTGGAACTTGAACCCCGTTACTTTTTTTTTCTTCTTCACATTAAAAAGATAAGAGATGTACACGTTATCATATACGTACAACGTTACAAACATATAAAGTAGTTTATGAAATATACTAAATATTGACAAGCAGACATTTAAGCAAAATAAATAAAAATTAAAATATCAGTGACATCTTTTGTTTATAACAATAGGAGTTGCTAGTAAACATTTAGGCGAAAAAAGATTCACACACAAAAATGCAGTTTAAGCATTCTGCTTATCTGAATAAAATAGAAACCAGAGAGTCTTATAAAAATAATAATAATTAAATAAAAAATAATGCAAAATATGCAAAGTACTGATTAAGCATTTCACGTTTCTTAGAAAAAAAAACGAAATATCACGGATGTAGCGTCTCGCTTTTCTTTGGAAAAAAAATTAAAAATAAAAATTGTAATATTAGGAAACAAAAAATAACAAAAATAAAGTTGTTGGTAATTAGCGTGGAAATCTATGTGTATATACATAAACTAAAAGTTTTAAATGATCAGGATCAGTACATCGATAAAAGTAGAACGGTCTACTTGTAATATTTTTAGTCTACATAATTTTTTTAAAGCGATAATACTATGGTCACGCACTATAATAAATTGAAATCCATTGTGGTACGCAGCCCATAATTTCTTTAGTTAATAGAAAAATATTGTGAATATTATTGATTTGCATCATTTATATACATACCTAATTATTGGTTTTTTATCTATGTAAATGTAATCTTTTATATATATATTTTGTATTTTCTAGAAATTTAAAAATAAATGATTATATTAGGTCAGTCTCATTTTACCTGTGCTAACAGTCATTTGAAAATTAATAATTAAAAAATTATAAATTAAAATAATAAACATACAATAAAATCATTGTTAATAAAATTCTAAATTGTATTAAATGGGTTTTATTTAATAAACAACTGGTTTTCAATAATACATTTATCTTCGAGTTCAGTTGTTTTATTTCGTCAAAGTTTCTTAATGGTGAATGCAAACTTTTAAATTCTTCGACTGCGTCACCACTATTTTGGTCCTTCGAGCCGGATAGTTGGCTAAATTATAATAAAATCACTACAGTGTGCCGGATAGTTGGCTATACTGCTAGTTAATAAAAATATTGAGCCGGTTAGTTGGCTATAAACAGTATAATAAACACAGTGTGTCGATTTAGTTGTCTATACTGCAGTTTAATAAATACAGTGTGCCGGATAGTTGGCATAATACAGTAATCACGTCGATTATAGAATTCGCGGTTGCGGATCTATCGCGGATCGTAAACTACATATAAAAAAAATTGGAAACAATAATTTTTTATCATAGTTTCATTGAAATTCCTTAGGATATTTTACAATTCGTCAAAAAAAAATTGTTTTAGATCCGCAATAAAAATATTGCGTTTGTACGGGGAATCAAAAAATATAAATCACATGTAAATCAATAGAAGTTTTCCAGGATACTTTGATTTACACCAATTGTTTCCTATTTTTTTTATATGCAGTTTTCGATCCGCGATTGATCCGCTCCCGCGGATTCTATAATCGACGTGAATATAAATACAGTGTACCGGATTGTTGGTTATAGTACCGAAAGATATATCGTGTGCCACACTCATTAACAAGTTGTTCGATAAACTTGTGAAGTTACGGTTTGTGCGCTTAAAATACGTGAAGTATCAAACGATTAACACGTGTGTAATATAAAGTGTAACGAGACAGTTTATTTTCATTCCGTTCAAACCTACTGATACAGACTGACATTGAATCAACGGTCAAGAGCATTTACAGTTAGCAGCATACACAGTTTTCATTATTGTGATTATATATGCTCAATTTCACGATAAAACCTATGGTGCATATACATCGGTTTAAATCAATATAAGATTAAGTAATATTGAGTATCATTGCGGGTTCCTGGTTGCTGATCATCGTGATAGGTCATGCAAGGTCGTGCATGGCCATATACATAATTTAACAGTTTTTTCAATTTATCAAATTTAAAATTATATGGCATTATTTGGGCTGTTTGCGTAACCATTAATTGGAATATATTGAAATTTAACCTGAATATTTAAATTGATCGTACTGGATTCATCAAAATTCATCATTATCTTGATAAACGTACAAGGACGTGGAACATTTTATATGCGGTCATACAGTTAACCAAATCGACTGTTATCTCATATTTACTTCGGTTGGAATGCGTATTACATAAAATACGTGTCGTCATTGTCGGTCATCTTCTTCACATACAACAGGATAATAAACCAAATTGAACAAGATTTGGTATTTACAAATACCAGGTTTCATCAACACATATACGAATTAAAGTCTGTAAGTTTAATCAACTTTTAACGATTTTATAAATTATTTTACATTCGTTCTATAATAATAAATTTAGATTGTTTCATAAGAATAAATATTTAGATAAACTATTTGCTAAATTAAAAATCAATCTGAATTCAATTCATATTTAGTACATTAAGCAAAATTTCATTAAATTTTTACAATTTATTATTACACCCCCGTTCAAAAGTTTAAGACCACATTGCACAATGCACATTGCATTTGCTGACAACAAATGTAAAAACTATTTATTGTAATAGGTTGATAAATTAAAATGCATGTTTTTGTCAACAATATAAAACCCAATTTTAGAATAAGATTGTTGAAAAGTCATTATTCATTAAACGGTATATTTTGAAGTGGTCTTAAACTTTTGAACGGGGGTGTATTTTTATTATTATTATTATTGGTTTATGTAAGTTCAAGTGTTCTTGTGGAAATTAGCTGTTCAGTTTATTAATTTTGCCGGTCGTATTTATCAAGTGACTCAGGATGTCTGATACTGAAACCGTAATAAAAATACATTTCCGAAAAATAAGACTTCGTTAGTTTCAATTAGTGGTCAATGTACCTATTGTGGTAAAACACATTCCATATCAAATTGTCCATCATTTATTGACACTAAAATAAGTCCACAAATGCGTTGTCAATTTATTCGAAATAAGCAGATGTGTACCAACTGCCTAATTGACAAGCATAAAGCTGGTGAATGTGATAAGCCACCATGTACTCATTGTTCATTAAAGTATCACACTCTTTTACATTTTGGAGCACAGTCAAAGTTTTTGGGTAACAAAAATACCTTCAAAGGTACCGCTTTGAATTTAATTGAAATATCAAACACTTCAACTGAGAAAAGCGTTGAATCAAATAATAATCACGAACCGCCACGTCATGCATATCAAATCAAAGGCCAGTGTGTAATCAATCATATTCAAACCAGGTAAACCAAGTTCTAATCGGTACAGCTTTAATTAATGTGACGTCTGATTCCCACAAGAACTTGTTATGTAGAGCCTTGTTGGATAGCGGATCACAATTAAATTTTATTAGTGAAGGTCTTGTGAATTTGTTAAATCTCCGAAAATTAACAACGAATAAAACTATATCTGGTATAGGTGGCAAGGAAACAATGATAAAATCTAAAGTGAATTTGATAATATCATCCAGAATATCCAATTTCTCAACTAATTTGGAATTTTTCATTATTCCAAAGATTACTACTTGTCTACCGTCAAGTCCAGTATCAGTCGATATAGATTTAATTCCTGTCGAAATTAAATTGGCCGATCCGTATTTTTATATACCAGACAAAATTGATATTTTAAATGGTGCTGAAATTTATAATTCTTTATTCAACGGTAAATCTATTACTGTGTTCAAAGATCTACCACCATTCTACTCTCGCGTCTTTGGCTATGTTATTAGTGGTCGAGTAGTAACCAATCATAGAGTTAAAGAAAGTTCCGCTACTACATTATGCACTTTCGAGAACTTGCAGGGCGATATTAAACGTTTCTGGGAGTTAGAAACTATTTTCGTAAAAAATACATATTCTCTAGATGAGAAATACTGTGAGGATCATTACGTACAGAATCATCGTCGTCTTTCTTCTGGTCGATATTGTGTGTCAATGCCTATCAATGATAATATTGATAAGCTCGGATTTTCAAATTTTTCATCTCTCAATCAATTTTACGCCATTGAAAGAAAGTTACTAAGACGCCCTGAAATTTTTCGTCAATATCAGGAATTCATGGCAGAGTATTTATCATTAGGCCACATGGTTTTAGTACCTGATTCTAATATTAAAAGTTTGGACCATAAGACGTATTATTTACCTCACCACTACTTGATTAACCTTCGGTTAGGCGCGCCTGTTTAAATTGATACACAGTGTATTTTTTTCTCCATAATTTAAATATTAGGGTTTTAAAATTGTGGCAATTTTGACTTTGTAAATAAAAGGCAGTAAATAAAAAGGCTTACTTGCAACTAAATATGCCTTAAAATAATTAAATAAAAAAAAAATTAAAAAAAAATATTAGGTAATATAAGGCATTTTAAAATGTGTATCATTTTGATACACCGCGCCTTTCTATGTTGGTTTTTACCCCGCGCCTAACGAAAGGTTAAAGAAAGCAGTACCACAACACAACTTCGAGTGGTGTTTAATGGATCGTCCAACTCATCTGAATGATTGTCTACTCAAGGGTCCCATAGTTCAACAAGATTTGTTGTCTATAATTTTGAGGTTTCAGAAGCATCTTGTTGCATTCACTGCAGATATTGCCAAAATGTATAGGCAAATCGTATTGGATGAAGATCAGCAGGACCTGCAACGAATTTGGTGGAGAGACAAACCCTCGGAGAAAGTAAAATGTTTCAAGCTGAGCACAGTGACTTATGGAACTAAGAGTGCTCCATATTTAGCAACTCGCACATTGAAACAGCTAGCTTTAGACGAAACCACTTCATTTCCTGTGGCTTCCAAAATATTGATGCGCGACTTCTATGTAGATGATGTGTTGACAGGGACTGATACAATAAGGCGTTAACCATAAAGGCAGATTTAGTCAAATTATTAGACAAGGGTGGATTTCTACTTAGGAAATTTTCTTCGAATTACCCTTCAATCTCATCATCTTCTGAATCTGCTTCAAATATATCATTAGTATTTGGTCTGTCTTGGAACGTCTCCTCTGATGAATTTGAGATGAATTTTTCTAAGTTCTCATTAGAAACAAGTTGCACTAAAAGAAATATTTTATCGGAAATTTGCCAATTATTTGACACTTTGGGGTTATGTGCCTCAATGATATTGGTTGCTCAAATCATTATGCAACCAATTTGGACTCTACACAACGTAGGCTGGGATGATATATTTATGTACTCATCAAGTTCGCGACCAATGGATGGATTTTAAAAAATAGCTGCTGCAATTAAATCACATAACAGTTCCACGATGCATTGTAGCTCCTCAATCTAAGCTGATACAGATTCACGGATTTTCAGACGCACCCGAAAAGGGCTTCGGTTGTGTCATATATATGAGAGTTACAACAGACGACATAAACAATAGTTATATACGATTAATCTGTTCTAAATCGAGAGTGGCTCCTATTAAAAGCCAGACAATTCCTCGGCTAGAACTTTGTGCAGCCTTGCTGCTCGCCCAAACTTTAAACAAAGTAGTTGAAAGTTTAGATATGCAATTTGATCACATTTACCTTTAGTCTGATTCTGAGATTACGTTGCTTCGAATTAAATCCGAGCCATCAAAGTACTCTTCGTTTGTAGCAAACAGGATTACCCAAATTCAAGAACTTTCATCTATTCAAAGTTGGTGCTACGTACCAACATCATTAAATCCTGCAGACTTCGTTTCTCGTGGCTTAATGCCTAATGAATTTTTAAACCAAGATTTATGGTGGTCTGGTCCCAGTTTTCTTCAACAAAATGAATTAAATTGGCCGAAAAACTCAAATCATAAAATTAGTCCAGAGTTGTTAGATTTAGATATTCGGAAAACCTCATCAACAATTGCTTGCACTTCTGAACTGCAGTTGGATTTGTTCAACAGATGTTCCTCATTCACAAAGCTTTGCCGTGTAACAGCTTATATTCGCCGATTCATTTTTAATCTCAAACAAAAAAAAGAGTTAAGGAAAACCGGAGAACTGACTTCAAATGAATTAAAAGATGCCACAATCAGCCTTGTAAAAATTGTTCAGAAAACCGAATTTAGTAATGATATTCAACAAATTAAGAAACATACAACTGTTAAACATTCAAGCAATCTAAAACTATTACATCCGTTTATTGATACGAATGGAATACTCTGCGTTGGAGGACGTCTTGGTAATTCAGAATTGAACTCTGCAAATAAACATCCTATTATACTACCAAATAAACATATTTTGTCTACATTATTAGTGCGACATGAATATGTTCGGCTTCTACATTGTGGACCTCAAATTATCATTTGCTTTAAAAATAGGCCCAAGCTGCCGCATCAAATAATGGGCGATTTACCCGCCGATCGTGTTACGAAGTCAAGACCATTTTCAATAGTTGGAATCGATTTTTGTGAACTCTTTTATGCTAAACCAACCTTGAGATCAAAAATTAAAACTAAAATATACGTATGTCTACTTATATGCTTCGCAGTTAAGGCTATCCATTTAGAAATTGTGATGGATTTATCATCAGAAGCTTTCGTAGCTTGTCTTCGCAGATTTGTTTCAAGGCGTGGATATTGTTGAAAAATTTATTCAGACAATGCTACAAATTTTATTGGTGCTCGGTCTGAATTAAGGGAATTAAGAAATTTATTTCACTCACAAGGTTTTCAGAATGAAGTAAAATTATTTTGTGCAAATCATCACATAGAGTGGCATACAATTCCCCCAAGATCTCCTCACTTTGGTGGATTGTGGGAATCTGCAATCAAAAATGCCAAATGGCACATGAAAAGGGTAATAGATCTACGATCATTGACAATCGAAGAGTATTATACATAACTTGTCAAATTGAAGCTTGCCTCAATTCGCGACGATTGACAGCACTTTCAAATGATCCATCTGACTTTACCACGTTGTCTCCTGGTCATTTTTTGGTGGGCAGTCCACTATTAGCCCTTCCTGAACCATCGTTGGTTACAAAATTATCCAGATATCAAACCTTACAGTTGATGCTTCAAGATTTTTGGAAAAGATGGCATGTTGAGTACTTGAGTGAACTTCAGAAACGTTATATGTGGCAAAAACCGTCAGATGATAATTATAAAATAGGTTCGTTAGTTATTTTGCATGACGACAACATTCCTCCGATTAATTGGCCACTGGGTAGAATAGTAGACATACATCCCGGTTCCGATAATCGTGTTCGTGTAGTAACTATAAAAACTTCGAAATCTACATTTAAAAGATCGATCACTAGAATCAGTATTCTTCCACTTGAAGAAGAATCTTGAACACAAATTCAGGAAAGAAATGTATTCACTTATGTAAACGAATAACTACTATGCTTTCAATAGTTAATTTGGTAATCATTCGTAATAATTAAGTTGTATTAAAATATGCAATATTTGTAAATTTTTGTAGTTATTAAATTTTGTATTTAGTTATTAAAAAATTATAATTATTATTTATTTGCGTAATAATAATTATAAACTATGAATTCACAAAATATGTATTTAGTGTTAAGAATGATTATATTAGGTCAGTCTCATTTTACCTGTGCTAACAGTCATTTGAAAATTAATAATTAAAAAATTATAAATTAAAATAATAAACATACAATAAAATCATTGTTAATAAAATTCTAAATTGTATTAAATGGGTTTTATTTAATAAACAACTGGTTTTCAATAATACATTTATCTTCGAGTTCAGTTGTTTTATTTCGTCAAAGTTTCTTAATGGTGAATGCAAACTTTTAAATTCTTCGACTGCGTCACCAAATACATACTGTCACTAAGTTTTAATCTAGATAAAATAAAAAGTTTTAGTATAAAGTGGTCAAAATATGAAAATTTGCAAATTATAAACCATTGTAAAGTTCAATAGTACAAGAAGTGATCCAATAAAAATTAATTGCAATATAATAAGAATCTGTTATTGTGTTTCGAGCATGGCGGTTGTAGCTGAACATCTACAAATCGAATTTAACGGACTGATTGAAAGCAGAATTTTGGGTAAGTATTGAGCAGATACTCAACCTACTAACTATCATTAGCAAAGGCTTGAAGACATTGTAGCGCCGAACCTCTGTTTAGTAACAGAGGGGGAAACCAATACGTGTTATGCATACGTTTTCCCAGCGACTATTCTGTCCTCTAAAGTATTTATTTTAAAATCATTATTATTGTTGTACTCATCCAGATCATTGTAGTTTTCGTTTAAATAAAAAAATAAAATATATTTAAATATCGCTCCGGATAAAATCCAGAGTTTAAAAAAATAAATTGTTTAAGTAACTAAAACTATAATTGTGCAGCAACCTCCCGCGTACCTGCGAGAGTTACCGAAGCCGTTAGCCTCTACAATTCTAAGTTAAATAAGTCGGAATAGGGCCGGAAGGCCGAATGTCGAAAGGCCGCATGTGTCGAAAAGCCGAATGTTGGAAGGCCGAAATTCGTAAGGCCGACTGTGTCGAAAGGCCGAATGTTGAAAGGTTGTTTGTATCGAAATTTATTTTAATGTGTTATCTTTTTATGAATGAAAATTTTCAAAATTTATACTTTTATGAAAACCAAATATTTTTATCAAAACTTTTATATAAAAATGTTTAATAGTAAGTCACCTTAAATATTAAAATCTTCTTACGTTTTTTTGTCAAGGAAGGCTTAGCCCTCCGAGGGGCTTTAAGATCAGCAAACATTCACATTAATAGATTCTATATAATCCGCTCCTACGTGCGTGCCATACGTTATATAGAATCTATTAAAGATACCTACTAAAAAGAAAAATAATTGCACTATTTTGTTATACAAGATTTTGTAATTGCAAAATTTGATAGTTGCAACTGTAGAATCATGAGCGGATATCTTACAACATGAACTCACCTTCATCTGCAACATATAATGTACAACACAAATACCATTGTATAAAATAACCGGTCATTCTTATTTTGTTATTATATTGTACCGTATTAAATGAATGTTCCTCTTCTTGCTATTTTGTCAAGTTAGTTTAATTTGGGCCGGCTTTGTAAAAACATAAATAAAACCTATAAAACCTAATTGTTAATCAATAATTAATATTTGTTTGAAATCAAAACAAACTTTACATTTGGCGACGAGTAAATCGGTTCTATATACATAGTGCAGTGTTAATTTGTTTTGTACGGTCTATTTTAATAATAAGGTTAGTTGTGGTGTGATTAATAATGGATAAAACAATGGAGGTGTGGTGATCCCAGCTAAAAACCACCATAACAAACAATCGGTCACAACATAAGCAGGCGTCGCTATTAATTGACTCCTTACTAGGCGCAAGGCCATCTAGGGTACAAACCCTCAATCAGCAGACACTGTCCATACGGTTTGAGCTTCACTATTTTTTATTATAAACATCGCGGCAACCGAGAAAAACAATACGGTGTGAAATAAGGAAAACGGTGAAAATAAATAGTTAGTCGCTAGAGAGTTTTTCACACGAGCAGTCGCTAAACCAAATTAAAAAAATATAATTAAACAAATAAGTAACTACTAATTTAGCCGTGTATAAACGAATAAAACAAAATAAATATTATAACGATAAAAATAGAAAGATGATTGTTTTTATCCAAGTTTGTGTATAATTGCTTGAGGCGAAACACTTTCCGCCTAACATCGAAGCAATTAATTTGTGGGGACACGAGGACGACCACCCCACAGAGGAATTATTAAAATCTAATCAGAAATGGATGGAGAACATGCTGAAGACACAACAGGAATGGATGGATAAGATGTAAGATAAAAAAACAGGTGCCGCACAAAGTGTGAATGCAGTTCCGCAATTTCGTAGTTTCGATGAGCACAAAGAAACGTTCGACAGTTATATTATGCAGTTACAGCAACACTTTATTGGATACACTCAGAAAAATATGCGGTGTGAATTTGTTTTTTATCCGCAAAATTATTTGATTTTTATCCAATCGGTTATACTTTTATAAAATCACTCCTAGACAACGGATAAATATTTAAAAGTATCCTAACGGATAACTTTTAATAAACAATTTATAAATTTCACTACATTCGGTGTAAAATTATATTTTATCGTTTTGGATAAATAATTTCACCCTTACTTTTGAAAAAGGACACCGGTAGATTTGGGAAACACTCTATGTGGACTTAATAAAATACACCTTTCGGTGTTCTTTTCTAAACGTGAAATTTCATGTCTAATTTAGCGAGAATATTTAATTGTTTTGTGTTAAAAACATTCAGTTTCAGTTGAGATTTTGTGCAAGGCGCATCGGTTGATCAATAATACATAATATAAAATGTATTTTATTCTAGTGGCTGGGTAAAAGATAAAGTGAATAGTGAGATGTGATAAAATTTTAATAAATTATAATTATTATATATAATACGAATAATTATATAATACATAATTACAATTATTAAAAATAAAATAATTTAGACTTCCTTGTGTGTGTTGTGAGAATCGCATATTTTTTTACAATGGATGGCAAACGTGTGTTCCCCATAATATACAATGAAACTAAAAAATATCTCATCGTAAATTCAACTAAAATATTGGATATTTGGATGAAATATTGGATGATGTCATCGAAATAAATAATTTAATTTGTAAAGACCCATTTGAATTTTGCTATCACGATCAACATACACTGCGCCAATTAAAAAACGGAACAGAAATTTTCTTCGAAAAAATACCTAGATTTGAACGGTTGTATCTTGGTGAAACACCACCTTTCAAAAAAAAATTTTTGTATCTGGTTGAAGGGAATTTTGTTTTCTTTTCGATACTGGAAACCGTTTTATTTTATTTTGTTTTATTATGACTTTTTTGAGTAAAACAAAAGGTGTCTAAAAAAAAAATTTTTTTGCTGCTGTTTGAAACTGTAAACGAACTTGCTCGATATTTCATTCAAAAATCCAAATCGGCCATTTTATAGAGAATTTAGAAACCTTGCAAAATGATACTAGGAAAATTTCTGTGCGGCCACTCCTTGTCGAGTTATTGCAGTTTTAGAAAAAACGTATCAAAAAGCGTAGAAGTAAATTTTTTTATCTTGTAAACTTAGCACTCTACGATAAAATGTTAAGTCACTTTAACACTAGGACTTTAACACACTAAAACTTCAATAACTCAACAAGGAGTGGTCGCACAGAAATTTTCCTAGTATCATTTTGCAAGGTTTCTAAATTCTCTATAAAATGGCCGATTTGGATTTTTGAATGACATATCGAGCAAGTTCGTTTACAGTTTCAAACAGCAGCAAAAAAATTTTTTTTTTAGACACCTTTTGTTTTACTCATAAAAGTCATAAAAAAACAAAATAAAATAAAACGGTTTCCAGTATCGAAAAGAAAACAAAATTTCCTTCAATTAGAAACAAAAATGTTTGTTTGGAAGGTGTTATTTCACCAAGATACAAACGATCAAATCTGGGTATTTTTTCGAAGAAAATTTTTGTTCCGTTTTTTAATTGGCGCAGTGTAATAATCCTTTTATAATTTCAAAAATTTAATTAGTATAAATTACTTGTTATTGTAAAAAAAAATTAATAAAATAAATGAAATTTTTACTTAACAGCATAATTTTATTACTGTTTTACTACTGTTATACTTTTTGCACTAACTATTTGCAAAAACTCAAATTATCCTAAAGGATTTCATAAAAATATCCAAAAGGATAATTTTCGGACCCATAAAAATATCCGAAAGGATTGCGTAAAAATATCCAAAAGGATATTTTCGGAAACAAAAATATCCAAATGGGTTATTTCAGAAACCTAAAATTGGTGTTAATATGTAACTTAAAATGGTGTTAGTATGTGGTGACACCGAAAAAATTTATCATTTGTACGATTCAGTGTCAATTAAGTTATCCAAAAATGTCTTTTGTATCATCAAAACTAAAAGATCCGATCGGATGCAATTTTCGAATATCCGATCGGTGAGATACTATGTAACACCAATTCGGTGTTACGGTAACCACTTTTTTTTCTGTGTGTATGAAGTGGACACTGATAGTAGAAAGCGTGCATATTTTTTGTCATGGATTGGTACAAGTGTTTATGAATTGATTAAAAATATCTTTGGTGATCTTAAGGTGGAAGAAAAATTGTTTGATGATCTAGTAGATAAGTTAAAAAATCATTACAAAGACAAAACACATGTGCTCGCTTCGCGGTTTAAATTTCGACAAGTAGTGATGAAACCAAATCAATCTTACGCGTCTTGGATAGCTTATTTACGGGGTGCCGCGCAAAACTGCGATTATAGATGCGCGAAATGCAAAGAATCTTTCGTTGATAATGAGATTCGTGACATGATTATTCTCCATACGCCGCATGACTCAGTTCGCACGGCTGCATTTCAATTAGAAGATCACATTTTGTCCAAAGTTTTAGTCCTGGCGGAAACATACGAGTCAACACAAAAATCAATTAGCGTAATAAAAGAAATAAAGCATGACCTAGATCCAAGTACGGTAAATACCGTTAGCAAATCCAGTTACTATACTCGAGGTCGTTCAAGTAGCCGAAATCGTGAACAAGGAACAAACCGGTCCAGCTCTAAAACGAATAGATCATGTCCTGGATGCTTTGCCCAGCATCAACGAAGTGATTGTCGATTTATTAATGAAGTTTTGAATGTTCCGGATTCTATTTTACGGAAAGGGAGGAAACTTTTAATTAAGGTTTGCGTAAACGGCAAACATCTGGATTTTCAAGTGGATACCGGTGCAACGTGTTTAATGGTTGGTTTATGTGGGTACGAGCAGTTATCGGAACCGCCGGTGCGTCAATCAATGCAGAGTCTATGAGCATACGGGAATACACACGTCCCTGTTAAAGGAGTTCTAGAAGTGAAGGTCGAATACGACGGGAACAAATATTTACTACCGCTTCTAGTTACCAATAGTCAGGATGGATCGAAAATTCTAGGAATGGATTGGTTTGATGCGTTTAATTTTCACCTCATGCAAAAGTCAACTACAGTTTCAGCGGTTAATTCTAGTTCCGACTGCAATACCCAAATTTTAATAAAAGATATGTGCAAAAAATGTAAGTCTCTTTTTCAGAACACGCTGGGTAGCTGTGTGGGTTTTCAAGCACATTTACAATTACGTGAGCAGGCCTCGCCTAAGCATTTTAAACCACGCCCTGTACCATTTGCACAACTGTCTAAAGTAAAGAACGAGTTGGACAGACTTCAATCGCAGGGAGTCATCAAGCCAGTGCAATTTAGCCAGTGGGCGACACCGATTGTAGTTACTACAAAATCTAACGGTTCAATACGCATCTGTGGGGATTTTAAGGCAACAGTAAATCCGCAAATAGAAGTAGAGCGGTTTCCAATTCCAAGAGCGGAAGAGTTGTTCCATAAATTACAGAATGGGAAACATTATTCGAAGATTGACCTGGCCGATGCATATTTCCAAATCCAGCTGGATGAAGAATCGAAGCGGTTGATGGTGATAAACACTCCGTTTGGACTATTTGAGTATCAGCGTCTTCCATTCGGCGTGTCAAGCGCACCAGCTATATTCCAGCGCTTGATAGAGCAAGTGATTGCGGGGTTAACACATTGCGCTACTTACATGGATGACATTATTGTTACGGATACAAATGAAGAGCATCATCTACGTAATCTGGAATTTCTTGTTAAACGTCTACATAAATTTAACCTAAGGTGCAATTTAAACAAGAGTAAATTTTTCCAATCAGAAGTTGAATATCTGGGACACATAATTGATGCCGCAGGGATCCGTCCAGCCGATTCTGGATTGAAAGCCATTCAAGATTTACCACGCCCATGTGATCTCAAGCAATTGGAAGCATTTATGGGTAAATGCAACTACTATAACAAATTTGTTATGAACCTTTCACAGGTTTTAGCACCATTAAACAAATTGAGACAGAAAGATGTTCCTTTCGAGTGGGGTCGAGCTCAACAGGAAGCTTTTCAAGCATTAAAGGACAAATAATAGATGCGGCTAAACTGGTTCATTTTCGAGGCGACTACCCTGTTTTGCTGGCAACAGATGCCTCTAGTTATGGAATTGGTGCCGTGCTTTCCCACCGATACCCTGATGGATCCGAGCATCCAATAGCGTTCGCTTCAAAGACGATAGCAGATTACCAAAAGGCATACAGCCAAATTGAAAAGGAAGCTCTGTCGATTATTTTTGGATGTACTAAATTTAATCAGTATCTCTATGGCAGGCATTTCGAGCTTTTCACTGATCACCAATCATTGGTGCCAATTTTTCATCCACAGAAACAAATCCCAACGATGACAGCACACAGATTGCAACGGTGGGCAATCAAATTAATGGCTTATGATTTCACGATTAAGTATAAACCAACGTCAAAACATGGCAACGCCGACGCACTATCCCGACTTCCATGTGGCCCGGATGAAGTCTTCGACCAAGGGGATGATGGATGCCTCCAGCTTGATGATCAGGTAGATAGCCAATTAAACGTTTTCCCAGTGGACGCGGTAGTTATTCGAGAAGTGACAACACAAGATCCGGTCCTAAGTAAAGTCGTACAATACGTACAATGCGGTTGGCCAAGGGATTCTGAGATTGAACAAGATGTTATGCTATATTTTCGCAGAAGGTGTAGTCTCACAGTCCGGAAGGGTGCGTTGTTACTGCATACAGAGTACGTCCGGGTGGTTATTCCGACACAACTCCGATCAAAGGTTATGAATATGATGCATGAATGTCACTGGGGTACAGTGCGAATGAAGCAACTGGCAAGACGTTACTGCTGGTAGCCGAATATAGGCAGAGACATAAAGACACTATCAGCACATTGCACAATCTGCCAAGGTTCACAGTCAGACCCAAAGAAGGAATTCGCAGCTTGGCCCGCTCCAACAAAACCTTGGGAACGAGTTCATTTGGACTTTGCTGGGCCATTCATGGAGAATATGTGGCTCATTTGCATCGACGCGTATTCCAAGTTTCCATACATTACACAAATGCGGAGCACCACAGCTGTACAGACAATTCGATCGCTTCAGGTAATTTTCGGAATCGAGGGCATCCCTGATACTATCGTAACGGACAATGGACCACAGTTTGTTTCCGGAGAGTTTAGAAAATTCTGTGAACTCAATGGAATTCAACATCTGACGGCGGCTCCATTTCATCCGGCATCGAATGGGCAAGCAGAAAGAACGGTACGGACATTTAAGAGATCGATGGAGAAAATCCTATCCGCGACAAAATCGCCTAAGGAAGCGTTGACCAAATTTTTGGTATCTTACCGCACAAGTCCAGCGCCTGTACTAAATGGAGAAACTCCTGCTGAGCTTCTTCACGGCCGGCAACCGAAAACTATCTTATCTCTATTATCCCCGAAAGTCGAGTTTCAAAAAATAGGGGAATCCAAATTTCAAAGCGGACAGAAAGTACTCACTAAAAACTACTCAAGGGGGCCTCGATGGATACCTGGAGGAATTTGAAAAGTTCTTGGAAAAATGGTCTATCTAGTGAAGACAGATCCTGATCAATCAGGAAAGTATTTTGATATACTTATTAATCGTTCTAATATTAGTGGGCGAACCGAAGACTCTACAAGCAGTGAGCAATATGATATACCGGATGGGGAAGGCGACCACCTACATCGGGAAATACCGAGACGTTCCGAACGTGTGAGGAAACCAGTTGTCAGATTTGGGCCTACCGAGGCCTAAATTAAACGAGGAGGAATGTAGAATCATGAGCGGATATCTTATACAACATGAACTCACCTTCATCTGAAACATATAATGTACAACACAAATACCATTGTATAAAATAACCGGTCATTCTTATTTTGTTAGTATATTGTACCGTATTAAATGAATGTTCCTCTTCTTGTATAAAACCTAATTGTTAATCAATAATTAATATTTGTTTGAAATCAAAACAAACTTTACAGCAACATTTTATAATTTCAACATTTTAAAATGCAATAATTTATATCGATCCCAGAAAAATCATTTCACTATAAAATAATCAAAATTATTGAGTTGGCTATACCTTATCTAGAAAAAAATAATACAAAAACTGAAAATCCCGAGAAAAAAAAATCCAGAAACAAAAAAATTCAGAAAAACAAAAATTCAGAAACCTAAAATCCAGAAGCGCAATTATCAAAGTGCGGACCAAATTAAAATTAAAATTTATAAAATGTCTATCGAATTTTACTTTTTCCGTAAAGTTCTTAATATTTACGATAATGGAAATTCCTTCGCCAACTTAGCAGAAACAGATCAAAGGAATCGTATCGCTCATATCGCTTCTACTGATAGGTTTACCACAAATGTTTCAAGCTATTTGGTGGGTAGCTTAATTCGTTGGGTTAGTATACCATCGACTAATGTATTAAAGCGAATTGCGAATTTAATTGCTATAGGATATTTACTTTTGAACTACTTTGGATTTTAAAATTTCTGTATTTTCTTTTTCAGGCAAATATAGTGATCCCATTAATTAATTACGTATAATAAAAAATGAAAAATAAATAAATTGGTTTATCCGACAAAATTTGATCACATTAATATGCTACATGCACAAAATTTATTAGCACGTATTTTCAATTTATTTAAATTATTTTACATTAAGAAATAAATTCAATGGTTTTTAATACTTATTTCAATCAATTAAATCAAGGAAAATTTCAAGAAAGTTCGGCCTTTTGACACATCCGACCATTCCACCCGTTCGGTTTTTCGACATTCGGCCATTCGATATTCGGCCATTCGATGTTCGGCCATTCGATATTCGGCGTTTCGACATTCGGCATTCCGGCCCATTCGGCCTTTCGGCATTTGGCATTTCGACATTCGGCCTTTCAACATCGAACGATCAGTCACAAAACCAAAAGAAATTCCATTAAAAAATTCTTTGACTTGAATGCTTTTTATAATAAAAGGGATAAATGTCTAAAACTATTTTGACTGAGTTGTCTTTTAATTTTTGACTGAAATGCTTTTGACTGGGGCGCCGAAGCCAACATATAGGTCTTCGAAGGCATTTCAGTCAAAAAACCATAAAAAAGATATTCCAGTCTAAAAATCTGTGACCACTCGAGGTGGTCAGAATGGCCAACTTTACGTTGCCTGCTCCCGTGTTAGCTCCGGTCGGCAACTTTATCTACTTGCTTCTGGTGCTAGAACTGCCAACATTGTTTATAAAGAGGCTCTCTCTTAAATATATTTATAAACCCCTCCCCCCCCCCCCCCCCTTTAATTCAAAGATTGGGTATTCATTGAGTATTTATTGGGTATAAATATTTAGGTATTCTACTAATTGCTTATTGTGATTTTCCTTTTAATATGTGAGTGGTATTCACAGTGGTATTAGCCTACGAAACTAGTGAGGAACAGTGCTCAGTGCTTGGTGATCAGTGCTTGGAACAAATTCAACGTCACACATCACAGCGAAGAGCAGACGAAACCGGTAAAGAATGTGATCAGTACTTGGAAGAACAACGATGCCGTAATGTTAGACACCATAGAGCTCTGAACCAGAATCAATTGCCGACCTACAAGGATGCTGTTAATTCAAACGTCACTTACCAAAGCTTTGAACCTTTCAATGTCGCTTGCATTCACTGAGGAGCTATTCATTTTCCCGAAGAAAGTGTATCCAATCAAACTAACCGCAACTCTTTTAGTGATTGCTGCTTGCCAAAATCAAACTGGACACACCGATATTTTCTAATGAATTAATGCGCCTCTTTTTACGACGTCATCAACATGCGGGGGAATTCCACAAAAGGATCCGAAATTTAAACGCTTGCTTCGCTTTACTTCGTTTAACGTGAACGACAATCGCACCATTAACAATCATGGTATCTATAGTTTTATCGTAAGCGGACAAATTTACCATAAAATGAATATGGCAGTTCATCTGAAACAAAATGCCCAAGGTGAATTGGAGCGACCACAATACGGCCAAATGTACTTCCTGGATCCCCATGATGACTTGGACATCCGCTTAACCATGGAATCAGGCAAGCTCTAATTGAATTGCCGGAGCAGATCATTAGGTCTCAAAACAGTTTCGTGCAAGGTTTTATAATGATGCGAGAAGCAGAACAAGAAGTTTACCAGCTGGCCAATACCACCGGAATCACAACTCTACATATTCGGCTCCTGTTTACGTTACCAGAAGATGCCGATTATAGAAGATTTAACATTCCTGCATCAAATAAAGTATGTGCCATTCTCTCACTAAACGTCGATCAAAGTTTTCCAGAGACCGAAATGGTAGTTCAATAACGTGGTAAGACGCTTGTAACTTTAAAGTATATCGACAATCGTGTATAGCCTAACGTACGTATTTTCTACAGATATCAAACTACATAAACCTTATGTCAGGCGTCAATATCTTACGCGGCTTGAATTGGCACAATACCGTATTGCATTTTGGCCGGAATTCATCAAGCTCCTTCCACCAGAACAGATATATTAGGCCCTGATCTACGCGAAGTCAGGTTCAACTCTTTACATTTTGGTGGACGACTTTTTCAACCTCGTCGATACGTATATTAGAGTGAAACGTGACCGCACTCAGTGGATCAAGTTCAATCAAAAAAAGCTCCTCAGCGACAATTAGACCGGAGATAACCGCTTTATCAACATACTCGTTAAGGAAGAGAAAGCTGTTATTAGTGACAAGAACACTTTGAAGACGCTTTGGCTAATATTCGTCCTCTTGGATCGTCAGATCTCTTCATTGTATTGCTCTATAGATGATGGAACTCCCTTACAACAGCTTACCCAATTGCCATACTTAAATTTGATGAAATCATCAAACAACTAGATAAACGTCAAATCTTCGGAAAGGTCGCTGCTTATATACAATAGAATATTAGAAGCGAGGTTTCCCACACATGCACCTGCTGCTGATTATGAACCCTTGTGATCCATAATGCAGCGGAACTAGATGATCTAATATCAGCAGAAATTCCTGGCAACGATGATCCTGAATTGCGAAAATTAGTTTTAAAATGGATGATTCATAATCCATATGGAGACCTGAACCCAGATGTACCCTATATGATAAACAAAAATGGATGCGTGAAGTGCCGCTTCGACTTCCCCAAGCATTTCCAAGATTTAAAATCTTAAGACTTATTTACAATGAAGCAGACACTTATGGAGAATGTAGATGCATTATTTCTCCAGAAGCATGCTGGCGATTATTTGGTAATGAGATCCAAAAGAAGAGTCACTTCGTTCAATGATTGGACATACATTTGTCCGGCCAATACAGAATCACAAATATCGACCAAGCACAAGAAGATTTGGCAGACATTGGACAGAAGAATTCAACATTAGTCGCCTATTTCATACATAATCAAGCATTGAGACTATAAGAACAAGAAGACCGTCGTTAATCCTCAAAATCTTTTAATTTTTTAAAAATCTTACTTTATGATGAATCTTACTTTCTTGAAATCAAGATTCTTAAATTCCCCATTTTCCAGAATTTATATTTTTGGTTATTTTCGTTTCGTAACCAAAAGCCCCAAAAGTAAAATTTTGTAAAGAAAGGTTTAGTACTCAACCCAACAGTAAAATTGTAAATTTTATTCATTAATAAATTTTTCGCGTACAATAAATTTAACCAGCACCGGATCTTTCGTACGCAAAACAAGGTCAACCAACAAAATTAAATCTTCACGTCTCGTCACTTGTTCGAAGCGAAAATTCAAAATTATTTTCACCATTAATGTTTTGATTTCGAGTAGGGCGAATTTTTGTCCAATACAATTTCGTGGTCCAGCACTAAACGGTAAATAGGCAAATGGATGGCGATTTATCATATTCTCCGGTAGAAATCTATCTGGGTCAAAAACTTCTGGATTTGGAAATTGATTCGGGTCACGATGTAAGTCATATATATGGAAATGTGTTTCGGTGCCAGCCGGTAGCCTTATATTGTTCGTAAATGTAATCGATTCGCTTAGTTTACGTGCAATATAAGTGATTGGCGGGTATATTCTTAAACATTCTTTAATCACACGATCTAAATATTTTAAATCATTTAACTGGTTCAATGTTAGGTCTTTGGTACTTTGTTCATCCATGTAAGCGAGAATCTCTGTATACACCTTTTCCTGGACATCAGGATTTTCAGCCAGTAAAAATATTATAAATGTTAAGCCTGCTGAAGTTGTGTCATGTCCCTCAAATATAAACGTATTCACCTCTTCGCGTATTCCCTCGTCATCGATCGCTTCGCTGTTTGACTCCGCCAATAGAAGTGTGTCCAACATAGCGTATCGAGTCTTTTTCGTTTCGTAACTGTGGAATAATTTTAAAATTATTAAAAATTAGATACCGTACACATAATTCTTACATATTTTCATCAAAATTGTATTCCATCTTATTTCCATGAAATAGTTGACGTCGCTCCTTAATAATCTGCCTCGAAAAATTATGGATTGGTATAAAATACTTATTTAAATTTCGATAATAACCTGAAATATGGCACGCCAAGTTATGATACAGCCAGGGTCTCATTAAACGGTGGAGTAACACCTCACCAACAGTTTCAAGTATTTTTCGATACTCTTTAGCTTCAGGCCGTTCATTTAGTTTCACCCCCATTGCAGTTTCTGCAATAAAAATTCTTGCTTCAATCATTTCCCAACCAATTTTAAATGCTTATATGTATATATACACCAAATTTTACCACAAATCGTATTTAGCGTAAACATTGAAATAAGTTGTTGTACCGGCAATACTTTATCATCCAACCGTTTGATCGTTTCGACAAAATTTTGTGTCTCATCTTTGAAGACTTGGTGAAATTGTTGATGGAGTATATTAAAATGAAACGCCGGTGTTAAAATTTTTCGTCTCTGTTGCCATTTCAGTCCACCACTTGTCAAGAGTCCGGTTCCCATAAATGGATGTAAAAATTTATATAACCGACTTTTGCCGATACATTTATTACTGGTGAGAATATATTCAGCATCCTTCGCTCGTATAATGTGCAACATTAATCTACCTCGAAACCATTGGCTGTACGATTGTTTAAATGTTGATGCGTTATTGCGTAACCAGGTGAATGCTTGTGCTGTGAATTGAAGACATAAAGAGCAACAGATTAGAGATTTTCAGAAAGTCATATTTTCCATGAAATGTGTACGATAAAAATTATTTTGGTATGACATCTCCTGAAACCTATTATTAAGGAATATTGATGCACATTGGTATGTCAGGAATAATGGCATCCACATGGACCTTAAAGTGAATCTTTTTTTCAATGAAAATCGGAAAAATGCGTGGAAACATGAAGGCAGGTTTCAGCAACATCTGAACTTGGAGGCAACTCAGCTAAACCTTTGAGCAGTTTTACTTCAACTTACCAGACACCATCGGAAGAAGCCATAGATAAATACAATTTAGCAATTAAAGTAATAATCAAATTGCTCATTAGTCCAAGAGGGTATAATTTCAAAAATATAAATGGTTTAAACCACACTAGTAGGTGACGATAAATTCAATCATGAAAATTAGCTCAACTCTCAAATTACGCCCTAATTGAACCTCTCAACTCAATCTTCAGCTCAACCGTCAAAACTCAGTTTACAACTCAACCTTCAACTCAATCGCAATTCCCACCATTCCCGGCAAACTGGGGCTTATACATAAGGTACTTCTCGGCTTCGCAACTACTGATACTTTAAGGCAGTGGTAAGGCGCTGGGCAAAAGTCCTCGTACTAGTACAAAATTTTAGGTCCACGACAGCTCTTTGTACTTACGAAACCTGAGTTGAGGCTATTAACCAGCTTCCTCACAAGTAAAGTTTCCTTAACATATCACGTTAAGGATCATGGTTTAAGTGCAACAGATGGAAGCTGCTACTACCGCCAACGACTACAGCATTAAGTTGGAGAATATTGAGCTCAGCTGAAATGATACAGCTACTGTCCAGAGATGTTATCAGGTTCATTAGGAGGCTAAATATCGATTCAACGGCTAACTAAGTAGAGTCCAGAGCACAAAAGAACTTTATATGTCGTAGTGCTAGGTGACTTTAACACCCGAATGACCCAGCGATATTAAAAAACCTTAACCTAACTCCAAACTCAACACAAACCCTTCTCTCAACCTCAACGCGAGCTAACCCAACCCCAACTTAATTTCAACCTAACTTAGCCCAAACCAACTCGTTTCGAAAGCTGGCTGCATGCATGTATGAACTCAAACTTAAATCAAGACACTCTAACCTCCTACTAAACCCTTAACCCGACCCCAAATCACCCCTTCACTGAACCCCGCACTCAGATCCAATTCGTTTCAACTCAAACCCTATTCAACCATAACTCGACTTCAAATCAATCCCAATTTAACATTAAACATAATCAACACGATTTGAAAACTACATGCGTGTATGCGCTCAACTTAATCTAATCTCCACGTCAACCCCCGAGTCTACTCCCAAATAAATCCCCAACTGAACTCTATCAATCAACCAAATCTCAATATCGTACTCGACAACAACTGAACCCTCTTCGCAACCTTCAACTAAATGCCCAATTCAATCCTCAAATCAACACGGTCCAAAAACTAAAAGCGTACTTAAACTCAACCCAGAATAAATAAAGTTAACTACCAACTTAAATCTCAACTCAAAACCCAAATTAATCCCCAACTGAACGTCTAACTGAACCACAACTCAACTAGAACCCTAACTTAATCAACGCCAACTCGATCAAAAATGCTACCTTCAACACAACACAGTAATAAACGCCCTACTCAATCTCCAAATCAATATCATCACAAAAACTACCTACGCACTTGAACTCATCTGAAGCTAACTTCCAACTCAACCCACAACTCCCCCCAAATAAATCCACAACTTAACTCGTCACTAAACAACTCAACCACTAAACAAAAACGGTCCGAAAACGCTTGTGTTTATGAAATAAACTCAATCCTAACTCAAAATCTAGCTCGATCACCATCTCAACCCTTAACTTAACCTCACAGTGAACATCTAGCTCTAAAAACAATCTTCAAATCTAAAAACAACATTCGTGAATTCAACTCAAAATAACTCAAGGTAACTTCCAGCTCAACTATCAATGCAACCCTAAATTAATTCCCAACTTCACCGCTGACTCCTTCTCAACTAAATCCCAATTCCACTCTAACTCAACCCTAATTCAGCAATAGCCCAACCACAACTCACCCTTAACTCGACCTTAAACCTATCCCTTAAATTAACCCCAAACTCATGGCCAACTCAACCCCCAAATGAATATGGTCTTAACACAAAATGCGTTCATGAACTCAAAGCAAGCTAACTCTAAATCAACGCACAACTAAGTCTCCAGCTAAACTGCTCACTAAACCGTAAAGCAAACCAAACTCAACTACAACTCAACACGCAAATGGAATCCAACTCAATCCTCAAACCAGCAAATATAGAAAATTACTCAACTACTTACTAAACCCTAACCCAACCCCAACTCAATTCCAACTCAACCCCAATTCAACCCGCAAATGGAACCCAACTGAACCCCTAAGTCAACCCCAAATTCAACACCCAACTCAATCCTCAAACCAGTAAATGCATACAAAAAAATTGATCAAGATGGTAATTATCCGATTATCTTGACGTATAGCTTCCAAAAGATTTTCAACTTTACGTCTTAAATAGAGAAACAGATTGGTGCAAAAATATTACAAATAGTACAAGCGGATACTATTGGTACATACAGGCATCCAGCCGTCCAGACGGAATTTTTTTTGTTGCTCTTCGGACTCGGAGACTTTCATAACGTTGAGGAAAGCGGCTTTGAACCAACAACATTTTTGGTCATTTTTGACAGGATTTCAACACTTTAGTCTTTTCTTTTGAACTGAAGTAAAACAAAATAAATAAAAATTTAAATTTGCCTATGCTAAAAGCCTAGGATAACGTAAAGGCGGTATTTCGGATTACTCGTACAGTTTTGACTGTTTTAACCAATTTTCGCTAGAATTTTTTGAATAAATTCCGAACACTGTTTTTATAGAAAATTACTCTCAAACTAATGCCTATCATTAGACATGAAACCTTACCCAATCCGTGAAATGGCCGTAAACACCTTAAAGTAAGATATTTTACTATACTGTCCTCAAGTTCCAATCGTGTTTCAAAGTTCTCGGTGAACCCTTCGATAGCTTTAAAGTTGGAACCCAAACACACAAGAACATAAAATTAAGAATTGTAATTCCTATTTAAAAATCAGGAAAATTACGCACACTATAATTGAATTCAACACTTTAACAATAATAAATATACTCACCCGGAGTCAAAAATAGTAACTCCTTCAGACTGCCAATGAAAAAATAAGTTTTAAACCCTGGAAATTGTTGATAAAGTTTATATTCTGTTCTAGTGTAAAGCCACAATTCATACAGAATGTTAACGCAAATAAGGAAACCCAAAAACAGTAACACAGCCAATAAAATCAAAAAATACATTTTCAGTTATAAAACTTTAGTCACTCCGAAAAGTACGATTTCAACTAAATGCTAAAATGTGCAGATAGTTTATAAAAAAATAAAGTGTAGATATGAGTATGTACTTCCAAATTTAAAAAAAAAAAAAACGAAATAAGAAAGCAAAATAAATCAAATTAATCATAGTTCAGAAGAAATCGGTGGAGGAAGTGATGAAACGTGACGTACTGGCACAACATAATTATAAATTTAAACTAAAAGTCAAAGATTGTTGTAATCATATTTGATAATTGTATGCTCTAATTAATGAACTACAACAGTATATATGTGTGGCATTTTTTAAGCGCGATATGAACTATTATTGAATAACAAAGTACGTAGGCTCTGCAGGTTTTTTTAGTTTAATTTTATAATTATAAAGCTCCGTACTAATTTAAGACTTTCATCTTTATCAAAAAAATTATTTTAGTTAAAAGGGAACTTGGAATAGACTGACTATTATTGTATACATAAATAAGAAATTAATAAAAGACCTCAATCATAATAACTAGCGTGGGTATAACTTTTCCGGGTATACTGTAATCTGAAATCGGGAGTCCTGAAAAACATAGAATCGAAAATATTGAAATTTTGGAATTAGGATTACCCGGTAATTGGGTTATAATACAAATATTGTCTGGCTATGTATATACTATACTTCCTGTTCCACACAACATAAGATGCCATACTTTTAACAGTGTAATTTATCTAAAGAGCCCCATTGTCGGAGTTCATTATTACACACATTTTTAAAATTTTTTAAAAACACTTGTTAAATATTTCGCAAAATTACAAAAGGTTTAAAAAATCATATTGTTTACCCCTCCCATAATTTTTTTTTTTTATTTGTATATTTTGGTTTCACTTTTTGCTTTTTCCAACTATAGGTATATAAATAACTACAATTTTATTTTTTCAGTTTAGTAGATACTCCTGATGATGGCCTAATAAACCGAAATCGATCGAGTGATTTTTTAATCCTTTTGTAATTTTGCGAAATATTTAACAAGTGTTTTTAAAAAAATTTAAAAATGTGTGTATTAAGTGTGTTTCGCCAAGTGCCTACGGCAGAAAGTGTAAAGAGTTCATTATTCTTGCTTAATTACTTAATTTGTATCATATTTTTAATATGTAACAAACATGTCAATGTAAAACCGTTATTTATCGAAAGTGTTTCTATGAATAAGCTGTTTTGTCCTCTTACCAAAATAATTGGATGTTATATGCTGCTACTTATTTTGTTAACTCAATACAGAGATAAGAATAAAGAGATAAACTATTGGGAACAATCCCATGGCTCCGCACTAATTGACTGATAAAAGCGACAATAGCAATATAAGCAGTAGCAGAAACACAAATCGTAACCCAACACATTATGCCATCTAGGCGAAAATAGTAAATTTTTTATTTTTGCTATCACAGGCAGCAACTAGAAAAAAAATGTGGGTCATATGTGGGTCTCTTTTAGGACAAGTTTGGCACACCACAATAATTTTAGGTTCCTACCTAACGTATACCAAAGATTTATAAATAAAAAATAACATAATTCACAAAATTTTGCGTTTTTATTACAAGCCGGAAAATTGTGTTTCATGATTTAAATTTTTCAATAGTTTTGTTTACAAATTTAAATTGTATAGTATTTAGTCTAATAACAGCTGGGGATTTACTATAACAGATTAATTTAATAGGCCCATTTGTACCTATAAATGCAAATTGGGGAAATTTATTATCTTTTGTGATTATGGCTTGGTATTGGAACAACACACAAGAAACTGTTGTCGTATGTGAGTCCCTTTCGGGCCAATTAATAACTTTTATTTGAGTTAGTAAGTTTTACATACAGCACAATAGATAAAGGCCCCTATTCACAAAATGCAAATTAGCTCTATAACCGTAAAATTTCCGATTAGTACTAAAATGGTATTCATGAAATGTAACTAGACTCTATAAACGAAAATTATGCTCTGTAAGTTTACAGTGACAAATTTGTTGACATAAAGCTACATATTTTGATTTTATTAGTTCGTAACTCGGCAGAGTAACCATTTTTCGTCATGATTTTTTCAGAAATTACTACTCTGGATAGCATCTATTTACCTGCAAGAATTCAAGATGATTTATTTTGTAGTTTTTGAGATTTTCACTAAAAATTGTCTATTAGGATTTCTTTGTGTTCTTAACGAATCAATATAGGTATCCTTGATGGTGTCTGTGGGTCTGTTTGATAATTCGCACGGTGCGGTGCAGTGTATATTTTTTTCTTTATTTCACTAATAGAAAATAAATCAAAGGAGACAAGGAAAACAGTATGCACTGCACCGTACCGTACGAATTATCAAACAGGCCCTGTAATTAAAATCAAAATAACTTTTTTCGTCAGAATTTTGGTGAAGGTTTGTGGAACTGAAAATCAGTCCAGAAAACAACATCTGAACTCATATACACTACTCCAAAAAATTAAAGGAACACTAATTTTTTTCAATTTTTTTAGTGTTTTTTGAAGAGCTGTATCTTAGTAAAATACGGTCGTACAGAGATGAAAAGAAAAGCATTTTAAAGCTTCAAATCTCTAGTTTTGAGACTTTTGAACGGAAAATTTTTGTGAGATACCGTTATCACGCAATCATAAGAAAAAGCGCGAAGAAAAAAATTTCGAATTTTTTTTTTATTTTGTAAGGTGCCATGGGCTCGGGAAATTTTTTTTAAGTTAAACCAATGCATAGGTCGGTTAGCCTGTTAATTAGGCGTAAATTTAATTTCATTCTGGTCTCTCTATGTCAACTTTTTGCTGAGATATCTGACTTTGAATCAAAAAAGATCCTTTTGTCTTTGATCATCGATATCTCAGCAACGAATGATTGCACAGTAAACTTTAGCACAGCCTTAAAAACTTCAATAAATTTCCTACAAGACACTTTAATGATTGGTGGAGAACAAATTTTTTTTTCACCCTCAATACTGATTCGAAAAAAGTACAAAAAAACGACTTTTTAGGTTGTCTTAATAAATCTACCGTTACTTTACCGTTATTGATGAAAAGACTAATGTTGCCAGGTCATTTTACAGTTTAATGTACTCCTAATAGCCCTGTATTATTTTCAAATTGATCCATCCAACCGTTTTTTCGGACAGATTGATTAAAGTTTTACAAAACAATTAAAGGAACAAGTATTCATCAAAATAAAAAAACGACTTTTTTCTCATTTTACGTTAGTTACTTGTTAACCCTTAACGATCGTACGGTTTTTTTTGTAATACTCGCCGATAAGAGACGATAGAAAATTAAATAAAGTTCTGCAATATGAGCAATAATTATGGAACTTGGCCATTTCTCATCCGATTTTAGTGAAATTTGGTATGCACGATGTAAATGGGATTCTAAAATGATTTTTGGATAAAGTTCTGGAATATGGCCAACTAGGATGGAACTTGGCCATTTCTTAACCGATTTTGATGAAATTTGGTATGGGCGATGGAAATGGGATTCTAAACTGATTTTTCGATAAAGTTCTGGAATATGGCCAACTAGGATGGAACTTGGCCATTTCTTATCCGATTTTGATGAAAGTTAGCATGTACGATGGAAATGGGATTCTAAACTGATTTTTGGATAAAGTTCTGGAATATGGCCAACTAGGTTGGAACTTGGCCATTTCTTAACCGATTTAGATGAAATTTGGTATGCACGATGGAAATGGGATTCTAAACTGATTTTTGGATAAAGTTCTGGAATATGGCCAACTAGGATGGAACTTGGCCATTTCTTAACCGAGTTTGATGAAATTTGGTATGCACGATGGAAATGGGATTCTAAACTGATTTTTGGATAAAGTTCTGGAATATGGCCAACTAGGATGGAACTTGGCTATTTCTTAACCGATTTTGATGAAATTTAGTGTTCGCGATGGAAATGTGATTCTATAATGAATTTTAGCTAAAGTTCTGGAATATGTCCAATTAGGTAGGAACTTGGCCATTTCTTTTAAGATTTTGATTAAATTCAGCATTTGTAATGAAAATTGGGTTTTAAAATTATGTTTAAATGGAATTCTGGAATAAGCCGTATTAGGATGGAACTTGGCCATTTTTTATCCGATTTTAAACAAATTCAGCATGTACTATAGAAATAAAACTCTAAAATTATTTTTGGTTAAAGTTATATGTTAAAGTTGGAAGGCGCCTGCCTATTCCTTAAACGAATAAAAGAAATTCGATATGTGATTTAAAAGTGAATAACTAAAAACGTTATTCCTTGTATTTAATGATTTATTTTATCAATAATTTAAGGATCTCATTTTCATCGTGAATGCTGAAATTCATAAAAATAGGATACAAAACTTCCAAGTTCCATGACAATTGGCCAAACTCTGGAATTTTATCCAAAAATCAGTTTAGAATCCCATTTTTAAGGCACGTGCTGAATTTCATCAATATCGGATAAGAAATGGCCAATTTCCTTTATAGTTGGCCATATACCAGAACTTCATCCACAAATCATTTTAGAATCCCATTTCCATCGTACATGCTAAATTCATCAAAATCGGATGAGAAATGGCCAAGTTCCATCCTAGTTGGCCATATTCCAGAACTTTATCGAAAAGTCAGTTTAGAATCCCATTTCCATTGCTTGTACCAAATTTCATCAAAATCGGGTGAGAAATGGGCAAGTTCCTTCCTAGTTGGCCATTTTCCAGAATTTCATCCAAAAATCAGTTTAGAATCCCATTTCCATTGCTTATACCAAATTTCATCAAAATCGGATGAGAAATGGGCAAGTTCCTTCCTAGTTGGCCATTTTCCAGAACTTTAACCAAAAATCAGTTTAGAATCCCATTTCCATCGCCCATACCAAATTTCACTAAAATCGGATGAGCAATAGCCAAGTTCCATCCTAGTTGGCCATATTCCAGAACTTTATCCAAAAATCACTTTATAATCCCATTTCCATCATACATGCTGAATTTCATCAAAATCGGATAAGAAATGGCCAAGTTCCAACCTAGTTGGCCATATTCCAGAACTTTATCCAAAAATCAGTTTAGAATCCCATTTCCATCGTGCATACCAAATTTCACTAAAATCGGATGAGAAATGGCCAAGTTCCATAATTATTGCTCATATTGCAGAACTTTATTTAATTTTCTATCGTCTCTTATCGGCGAGTATTACAAAAAAAACCGTACGATCGTTAAGGGTTAACAAGTAACTAACGTAAAATGAGAAAAAAGTCGTTTTTTTATTTTGATGAATACTTGTTCCTTTAATTGTTTTGTAAAACTTTGATCAATCTGTCCGAAAAAACGGTTGGATGGATCAATTTGAAAATAATACAGGGCTATTAGGAGTACATTAAACTGTAAAATGACCTGGCAACATTAGTCTTTTCATCAATAACGGTAAAGTAACGGTAGATTTATTAAGACAACCTAAAAAGTCGTTTTTTTGTACTTTTTTCAAATCAGTATTGAGGGTGAAAAAAAAATTTATTCTCCACGAATCATTAAAGTGTCTTGTAGAAAATTTATTGAAGTTTTTAAGGCTGTGCTAAAGTTTACTGTGCAATCATTCGTTGCTGAGATATCGATGATCAAAGGCAAAAGGATCCTTTTTGATTCAAAGTCAGATATCTCAGCAAAAAGTTGACATAGAGAGACCAGAATGAAATTAAATTTACGCCTAATTAACAGGCTAACCGACCTATGCATTGGTTTAACTTAAAAAAAATTTCCCGAGCCCATGGCACCTTACAAAAAAAAAAAAAAAATCGAAATTTTTTTCTTCGCGCTCTTTCTTATGATTGTGTGATAACGGTATCTCACAAAAATTTTCTGTTCAAAAGTCTCAAAACTAGAGATTTGAAGCTTTAAAATGCTTTTGTTTTTATCTCTGTACGACCGTATTTTACTAAGATACAGCTCTTCAAAAAACACTAAAAAAATTGAAAAAAATTAGTGTTCCTTTAATTTTTTGGAGTAGTGTATAACTACACATTTGGGAAAGTGTTCAGATTATTGTGAGATTTCTTAGCCCCCATGACAATGGTCTATCGGACTCCATAATGCCAAGGAACGCCTTGCTACCGGTTACCGGTAACCCTCTACGCTATCTACTAAAGTCAAAATACATAATTTACACATGCCAACAAACTGAAGGTATAAAGTGATCACCCCATTTATCGTATTTGAGTGTGACATGTTAGGCTACCGGATTACAAAAAGTGGCCGCCGAAATTTAAAAATAAATACATACATATACGCATGTATGCATTATTTTTTTTACGAAGCCGGGATTTAGTTCACGGAAAAGGCCACGTCGGATCCTATTCTGTGCAAAAATATTTTACTTACCTGTCTATCAGGTAACCTGCAAAAAATCTCATATGTACATTCTCATTCATTTGACTTTCAAGCCAGAATGATTTGTTATGATTCGTTTTTTGACATTTCGATTTATCAAAGGCTACTATTTTTCTTACGGCGGCGAATCCAAATGTATTTATTTACAGTGGCGAAGTTCGTACAGTTTGTGAATACCAATTTTTAGTACTCTGTAACTTTTGCTCTATAAACAATTTCCGTAAAGTTACAGCTATAGAATTTTTACATTTTGTGAATATTCTAAAATTTAAAAAGTGGACACAATTTTTTACTGATTGATGTTATCATCTAAATAAAATACTTCTCATAGAAAAATATTTCATGGTTTTTTTGACATTCTTTATGAGTTTTAATTTCTCAGTCATCAAACCGGAATCGCGTTTCAAGAGTTTGGATAAAACCCATATGAGAAATTTGTTATCGAACCGGAATTCGGGTGCTGTTGTAGTTTCGCCCATATTAGTTTTGTTGGTTTTATTTGTTCGGTTAGTTTTGGAATTTTCGCTGAACGGCTACATTACCCGAAAGATGTTTCTATGCCCTGATCATTTAACTGCGTTATGATTTCACGACCCGATTCCCTAAATCGTGCTAATGAAGAGTGCACGATTCTTCAGTCTGCACGAAATGTTATCTTACTTAGTTTTTAATTTTATGAGACAATTAATATTTATCAATTAAACAATTTTTTTTTTATGATTTAATTTGTAGCATTTCCAAAATCGATCTTTATCTAAATTTTTTTTGTTTCACGAGAATTTGTATGTTATCTATAAACTTATTTGGTGGTTTATATTTTTCAGATGTCGTGTAAGTGCATTAATGCTTAAATTTTGATCTTTATTTATGTCACTTTTTTTGCTGGCAAAATCTTTTTTCTAAAAATTGTTTCATCTGTCCTGTGTAGGTAGCGTTGCAACTACATTGTACCTGATAAACAACGTTTGATTATTTCTTTAAACAAGTTATTGTTTATGCTTGTGCCTGCACGTCCTATAATTTTAAAGTTATAATTTTTGAAAGATTTTTGATTTTTTCGTAAAGATTTTTAACGTAGGGAATGGCAAAATAATTAGTGGTTTCAGTTATTGATCGAGAAATACAATTTTTATGGGCATTTTTTTGTTTTCATATTATGTGGTTTACCAATTTCTCTGGATATGGTTGCGAAATAATGTATCTTTTAGAATTTTTAAATTTTTATTGTGAAATTTTTCCGATAGAAAGTTTTAAATTTTTTTGGGTCAGAATTTTAATGGTGGTAATTTTATAATGGTTGAGAACCCAAGAATGAACATTTAAATATCTAACAGACCAAGTATTTTTATGGTACCAATCACAAAAAATTTTGCCATTTGGTTCGTGAATCAGCTGAATGTCCAAAAATGAAATTTTATTATCTACTTCTTTTTCTAAGGTAAATTTTATTCTGTCGTTTTTCGAATTAAATGTTTCCAAAAATGTCCAAAAAATTTAAACCGAATTTTCTAAATTTTCAATTAATAAATTTGTTATGATATGATTTATTGGTGAGCCAAAAATTTGTTTATAAAATTTGTTGTCAAATGAAAATTCAGAATTGTTCAAAAGATATCTAAAACAGTGAAAAATTGAATTTTTGTTAATTTTGATTTAGCATTTTTCTTTATATTTCTCCAAATCTTGACGTATAATATTTTTGACAATTTGGCTGTCGACGTTGGTAAATGAAGACGTAACATCTAAAGAGTTTAACAGAAAATTTGGTGGGATTGTTGTAACGTTACTAATTTTATTTTTGAAATTTTCGGAATCCCAGATTTCTCCCATTAGTTTACCATTTAATTTATTTTCGTTTGTATTGGTGTCGATATGTCTAACAGTTTGTACGTAAGTGGAATCGTCATTTAGTAAGCTGTACATTTTTTACAGGTAGTCCGTTCGTAAAGTTAAAACTGTTACATTGCCCTTATCTGCCCTCGTGTTGACTTTGTTTGTTTCATATATGTTAATTCTTTTTTCAACAGGCGTTAGATTTTGAAATTTTGTACTATTTTTGTAATTTGTCAAAATGTTTATAAAATTATTCCGAATATTTACACGAGCTTTGTCACTTAAACAAAAAATTGCACTTTCTACATCTGAAACAATTTTGAAATATGGAACTGAAGAACCGATGGTTGGAGGACAAAATTTATTACCTAAACTTAAAATAATTTTTACATGAAGCGGAAGTTCGATGTTTGAATAATTCACTAGCCACTTTTCACATGTACAAATAAACCATTCGTTAAAGTATCTAAATTATCATTTTAGATTTGTTCAAATTTTGCTTTTTGCCACACCTTAATTTCATTAAAATGATAATTGAATGTTCTTTCCGCAAATCGACTGTTATCTTAATTAAATTTTGCAGCCTTTTCTTTCTCTCCCACAAGATACAAGTTCTGGTTGCAATATTTTACGTAGGCGCAAACAGTGGCTTACCTCTCAAAGCTGATATTGGCTCTGGACCTATTCGCTGGCTTTTCATTTTATGCCTAATTTCAGGAATTTGCGTTAAATTTTGCTGTCATCTTTGTAAAAATTCTATGATGTCAATTGGTTCATTTTCTAACCATAAGTCGCATCGTGATATCGTCCACGAAGAGTGATTATATTCTAACAATAGGGTATAAAGTATCGGGAGCAAATTATGTCCAGGCTGAACCCTGTAGTATATGTTGCAAAATTACCGATAGCTTGTTCCCAACACACAACACAACATTTTGACTCCATTACTACTCGTCAAGGTTTCCAACCCGGTCGCAAATAGTACACCTAGGCGAGAAATTGTGAACTATTATACGGTAATTCCAGTAAATACTTTAAGTGAATTACTGTCGTTGTTGAGTAGAGCTCTTACCATATATGTACCATCAGAAATTCTATCTTTCATCATTCACGATTTTCTATCCCTATAAATTTGCTTAGCATTTATTCTTTAAATTTGGTGAGCACTTGTACAAATGAGAGGTAGGTTATCACAAAGAATCATATGTCTGCTTAAAAATTTTAAAAGATTTCAAAACGCCAACAAAATTACCGGGAGAAATTACTAAAATTTGTTTAACGTATACAATAGTTAATATTTCGTCGTAAATTTGAAAAGCATGGTTTATAGTAAATTTAAGTTATTTTGCCGTAAATTTGAACAGACGCAATGGTAATAAATATAATTTTTAAATGGGTATTGGGTTTTAAACGAGTATTGATTAAGTGTTAAAGTGTTAAGATATAATTATCGGGAGAAATGACGATAAGCAGCTTGGAATAAAAAAGGCGACTGCGACGTTCTATTTAAATTCGACTGTCTAAGTAAAAGTAAGTGGCTCACAAAATTATAATAGTTTTATATTGCTTTGTTAAATAAAAAAACAACGTCTGCATTGGATAACTCCTAAAAACCAAACATTTAGCTAAACCAATTTTGAATTTACCCAATGCAATTGTTGTTGTAATTGCTTTATTTTTTTTTAATTTATTAAATCAATAAAGCTACTAATAAATAAAAATATTCAATTTTGGATTCGATGTTTTCATGTTTAGAACAATTATTCGACTTTAAATTTCTGACGGACTTTCGAAAATTTTATTGTCCTTAACGAAGATCTTTATGCATCTGGACAATTAGTTTTTGCATTTGTTTTAAGGCTACATAACCCACTAAATACCTCATAGATGATTTTTGAATATTTTCTAACATACCCGAAATTGTGTCGATAACATCCATCTTATTTACGCTCTTTTCAGGTGTTGATGAATTTATTTCGGTATTCCGAATGAATGAATTTTTTTCGGTAAACGAATATCCGAATCGTATTCACAAGTGGACAAGTTTGAAAGTGGTGTCAATATTTTAGTGGTGGTAATTCTGGCAATATTGTGATTAAACTCATTACAATTTTTGATCCCATGATGGCATCAATCACAAGATTTAACCAGATCTTGTTGTAAGGATATAATTAGTTTCGACGCTTCCTGTACTTCTCTGATAGTTTTGTTAGTCATTTGAAGCAATAAAAAATGTTGCCATGTATTTGGATCTACAGTTGAGACAATCGAATAATTTATCAAAATGTTCAATTGTAAGTAGGTAGCTATAGGTCTCGTTGCACATTTTGTTAAGTTGGACTGCGGTTTTAATGGCAGAAGCAACGTTTCTACTAAAAACTTCAGTGGCTAAGTGTACTCTCATTAATTCAAAATTATTCGGGTAAAGACGCATGTCGGCATGTATGTAATTTTTGGGTAACATTTCATCATTAAATTTTGTTCTAATTTCTTTTGTTCTATTCAATCAGTACTTTCCAGCTCACTAATACTCTTGACAGACTAGGGATTAGCTAATCTCGTTTTATTTGAGGATTAGCGACTAATCGAAATTAGTGCACTAATCTTTGAAAATTTTGAAGTTTATCTCGTTGTATTGGGTTTCAACATTGCTGAAAGTGTAAGCGGCGTGAGTTTATGATAGAAAGTTATAAAATCAATGGCATCTTAAACAATTTGTGCTGAATAAATTTTGAGGTTATGTTTATAAAAAGGAAAACTATTATGTTTTAATGTATAAATCTTATAAGTATTGAATTAAAAAACGAGTCCAGCTAGTTTACTAGTTATATTTGAGCGAATCACTATCATAGTATTTTAATTCTCTGATCTCTACCTAGGAAACTAATCCCTTGTCTGTCAACGCAAATTGATTTGTGGTAGATTAGCTAATCTTGGTTCACTAATCGCGCTTCGCTAATCCCTAGTCTGTCAAGGGTATTAGCCATCTTGGCATCGAATATCCGATTTCATTAGTATATTTCTAACTTATTTCAATAGATGTGGCGTGTCAAAGATTGCCATTACTGTCTGTTTATTATCTAGGAACAGTGGTAAAGCCACAGAAAACTATAGTAAAATCCTCTGTGCTAAAACCAAAAAAAAAAATTGTTTTTTCGTGAAACAAAACCAATTTTCAAACAAACTTAAATTTAATAATAAATTTCTGCCTATATTTACACAAATCTAATATTTTTTAAAACTGCCAAAAAATATTTTGCTTTATATAATGTAACTGTTGTTGTAAACTAACCAAAGCAATACGCGAAAATTACACTTAAAAAGTTGTCAGTTTATTTGGCACCAATACCAATTTGGTAAAAATAAAGTTGGTTCAATTTTATATAGAACTTTATTTTGGTAAATGACTGTGATCTTATTCAATATAATGAAAGATGGAAAATGATTTCTCTTCAACCTTCCCTTTGCTCTTATCCTTCACTTTGTCGATAATACTACCGATATCTCAGTCAAGGTGTTAGAAAAACAGTAGAAATTGTAAAAAGAAGGTGACATTTTTTTTTTAATTTTCCTTTTTTCAAAAAAACTAGAAAATTTTGTAAATGAGTCTAAACGAAATTTAAATCCGTTAAAAAATCACAGAAATATTCAATAGTGAAAATTTAGATCTATACCCAGGAAATATACAATCAAATATCAAAGTGAAGGTTAAAACACGTTCAAACAGAAAACTGCCAATTGTAAACGAGATATAAATTCTATTCGAAAATGATTTTCGAATCCCGTCTTCCACAAAACGAGTTCAACAGTAGCACACTGGCGTATACAGAACCCATTTTAAAAAATCATTTTTAGAATTGAGCGATCACTACACGTGTAGCTCGAAAAAAAACACAAAAATCCTTAGACAAAAATTATTAACCAAATAATGATCATACTGTTTTTTACAACGCCAATAAATGTGTCATGAAAGATATCAATGCCTATGTATTAAAGGCCGTGTAAGCACCAACAAAAATGGCGTGTCCTATGTATGTGTTATAGGATAACAAACAAAAATATTTCCATACAAATCGTTAAAAGTTGTATGAAAAAAAAATTTTTTTTTTGACCATTTTGCGTTTCGTATTAAATAACTTTTTAAATACGGCCAAAAATGATTTTCGATTCCGTTGACAGTAAACTCTAATATGTAATTATAATATTGGGCGAAAAAAAAATTAATATTAGTTAATATTTTGCATATTTTCATTCAACACCATTTCACAGTTTTTTTAAATTTTTCGCGAGAGAGACTAAAATTAAAATAAAAAATAATAACCAAAACAAAATGTAAGAAAACAAAATATTTTGGTTGATTTTCTTTAGTATAGTGCAGCAACGCACGATGATCGGTTGTTCCTGTACAATGTTGTGTCCCGAGGTGGGGAAATTTTATTTCAGTTTAAAGAGAGAAAATAAAAAAGCGATGGTTTATTTTAGTACCTTCTTGATTATGCTATTAAGACATGAGAAATGCGTAATACTGTTTTTATATTCAACTTTTTCTTGTGTACGAATGATTACTGGAAATTAAGTAGACAACTGAATTAAAATATTAGTGTATCAAAAATTATCACTGAAATTTCTTGTATTTTGAAAAATTCTAAATTCATTATTTATTTATCGATTTGCTTATAATTAACCACATGAATTTATTAAATGTGTTAATAAATCCAATACAAAATTTACAATACAAATTAATTCACTCAAAAAATTCAAATTATTTGCGCGAATTTGCTTTCGGCAGATTAATTGTGGAAGCCATTATAATTATATGACACTTTACAGTACTGATAAATAATTTAGTATTGGATTTATTAACACATTTAATAAATTCATGTGGTTAATTATAAGCAAATCGATAAATAAATAATGAATTTAGAATTTTTCAAAAATACAAGAAATTTCAGTGATAATTTTTGATACACTAATATTTTAATTCAGTTGTCTACTTAATTTCCAGTAATCATTCGTACACAAGAAAAAGTTGAATATAAAAACAGTATTACGCATTTCTCATGTCTTAATAGCATAATCAGGAAGGTACTAAAATAAACCATCGCTTTTTTATTTTCTCTCTTTAAAATGAAATAAAATTTCCCCACCTCGGGACACAACATTGTACAGGCACAACCGATCATCGTGCGTTGCTGCACTATACTCAAGAATGATAGATTACAAGATTATGCAACTCAAAATACGTTACTCTCTTTTTTTGTAAAAAAATAAAGCGTAGGAACCAGTCTGTATATCTGACTTTATTTTCACCTATTATTTAAACTTTGTTTCACTCACCCTTGGTTCTTCAAATATTTAGTTGGTTTTACAGCGGTTTGAGCGAGAAACATGAATAAATATGATCACATGATCATTGATGTGAAAGCGTTAATCTATATACCTTTCATTTCCTCTTATTGTATGTAGTGTGGTGGTATAATATATTTGGTCATTCACTCTCATTCATCATTGGTTATTTATTTTATTTAATGTTTATGTTGTATATACAGTAGAAAACAAAATTATCGTTCTCTTCATAGTAATTTGACGACACGACAATTCATTTAAGTACAACATTTTTGGTTCACTATCGTATTAGAAGAGAGGATAAAAAATAAAATTAAAAAATAAAGCATAGGAACCAGTCGTTTTACTCTCCATCGGAGTTGGACAATCTTCTAATCTATCATTCTTGCACTATACTAAAGAAAATCAACCAAAATATTTTGTTTTCTTACATTTTGTTTTGGTTATTATTTTTTATTTTAATTTTAGTCTCTCTCGCGAAAAATTTAAAAAAACTGTGAAATGGTGTTGAATGAAAATATGCAAAATATTAACTAATATTAATTTTTTTTTCGCCAAATATTATAATTACATATTAGAGTTTACTGTCAACGGAATCGAAAATCATTTTTGGCCGAATTTAAAAAGTTATTTAATACGAAACGCAAAATGGTCAAAAAAAAAATTTTTTTTTCATACAACTTTCAACGATTTGTATGGAAATATTTTTGTTTGTTATCCTATAACACATACATAGGTAGCGTTTTACTAAAACGGCCTTTAATACATAGGCATTGAAGATATACATACATATTATTTCTCATTCATTCCTATTGTGTTTTGTTTGTTGTGTTTTTTATTATTATTTTTTTTTTCATTCAATACGAAATTACGAAATGCTATGTATGTATTTTATTTGTATGGTATATAGTAATAGCAGAGCCTACTGTATAAATAAGAGCCTCCAGTATCGACTGTATTTTTTACTAAGCTTAAAATAAGGTACAAACAATTTTTTCTTTACCATGAAACTATATGGGAAAACGCTTATTTTCATTGACAGTTTTAGTATATTAGAAATGTGAGCTTTTGTTTTGTTTTTATATGAAAATGCTCATGAAACATGTAATATTATTTGATTGAAAAATCGAGTCTTGAAAATGTTTATTTCTAAGTGAAAATCGTCATGAAAAATAAGGTACTTTTGAAATTTAAAATATTGTTGTTTTTGTAATGTATACGTCACCAACATAACTAGAAATTTATAAACAAAACAATAATCATCTCTTTCATTGCCTCCATTCCAATTTGAATTCGAATATGTTTCTATAGTTATTTTGAATTTGCAAAGCATGCTAGATTGTTTTGATGTTTTGTTTTTTTCGCACTCATTGTATTGATTTAATTTATTCTGTTTGGCTCTTTTTGATTTTTTTTAAATTTTGATTGTTGAGCGAAGGCGTGTTGTATTTTTTCTTACCATTGGGTTTAGATGTGGACAAATGATGACGACATTAAACTGAATTTTCTCTTTTTAATACACATTGTTGTTGTTGTAGAATGTTTTTTAATTTAATTTGCCTTATTTTCTTTTGATTATTGCTGGAAAATAGGGAAATTTGAGAATCTGTGTCTTAAATGAGTAAGACATTGAGTTGTTTGTTAGCGATTACTTAAAAAATTATATAACTGGGTTTAACTTTTAATTCATATTTTATCGTCAATCGAAATCGCGTTTTTTCATACAAGATCTATGAAAATAAATGAATTTTTAGTGTTTCTATATCCCTTATTTTAAGTTCATTTTTCACATGCCGGCTCTATTCATATCAAGATGGTTCTGGTAATAGCTACTCGTATATTTACATATATATGTATGTACATAGCTACACCAATGCCGTCTTGAATATACAGGCCTATGACTACAAACAGTGACGACACACTAAGTCTCCGCCGCTACGTGGCAGTGTAGTAAAGTAAAGATTTTTTTTTTTGTTTTGTGTATTGTTTTGTTTCATCTTTCATGTTAAAAATTCATTTTTCGTCCCCTTCTTTAATCTCTCTCTGGGGAAGGAAACAAAAAAAATTTTTTTTTTTTTTTGGAGAACGAAATTCAAAATAATAAAATATCTCTTTCTCTCCTCGTATAAAAAACAAAGAGAAGGAAAGGGATAGGGAATGAAATGAAACAGCGGCAGCGATCGATTTATTTCTTTTCTAAAGAGAGGAAACAAAAATTTATTTATAAACAAGAAACGATTAAACAAAGGAGAGAAGCGAAAAATAAACAAAAAATCGAAATGATAAATTTTAAATTTGTTCCCTGAGTTTATTTTTGATTTAGTGCATTATATTACGTCAAAGGGAGATGTCACGCGTTTATTTTAAGCTTTGATTTGTTTTCAAATCGAGTATATAAATTAATTTTTAATTGATTTAATTTATTTTCCATAATATTTCTAATATTTTATTATTAAAATACATAATACACTACATTTATCTAAAAAAAATTAATTTACATGAATAAATAAAATTCACATGGTATTCCTCTTTGATCAGAAAGTGCATGTCTTCCTTCTTTGAAGCATTATGCTGCACTAAAAAACCTAAATCAATATTAAAATGTTTTTGGACAAAACAAAAACAAAAAAATATCTTTTCTTTATTATACTGCCGCGTAGCGGGGAGACTTAATGTGTTTCAATTTGTAAAAATTGCTTGTAGTCATAGGCTTGTATATCAAGTAGGCATTGGCTACACACAAAACAAAAAAAATGAGGAAATCATTTTTCTTCGAGTTTACGTAGCCTTAGTCAGAAGTGTCGCGTTTTTTTTTTTTGTCTTCGGAAAAAAAAAATTATCGATTTTTGGGGCAAAAATTGGGGCTTACGGTTAAGTATTGTTCCTTTGTTTACTATTTCTTAGCACTTGTTACTTTGGATCGTTTTTTTTGTTTCTTCTCGTTTTAGATTTCCATTGATTGGGGTTTATTTTGAAACTGGACGAAGCAAAACTTATTTAATTTTATTTGTAAGTATTGCGTATCAATCACGCCCACGTCGTGTGTACGCTAAATTTTGAGTTTGAGTTTGATTATGTCGCTTAGTTATCCCAATATAGTTCTAAAATCCATGTTAGTTGATAGGTCGTTATTGAATGTAGTTAGTTTGAATGTCCAAAGTCTAGTCCCAAATATTGACGAGATTCGTCACATTTTTAATGGCGCTCCAGTGGACATACTTTGTTTCTCTGAGACCTTTCTAAATCCAAATATCCCTAATTCAGCTTTGGCCATCAAAGGTTTTAATATATTTAGGAAAGATAGGACGGTACCTCCTCTTAATTATGGTGGTTTATGTATGTTTGTAGGTGATCATATTAAGGCTAGATTAGTTACCATACCTTCTTCTATTTCGGAATCGTTAGGATCGGATTTAGAGTTTTTATTTGTCAACGTTTTCATTAGTGGTCGTAAAATCTTATTCGGTACCGTCTATAACCCTCCAAAAACTAGTAAGAGGTCGTATGCCCAATTTAAAAAATCCCTTGTAGACTTAGAAAGTTTGTTTAGTTATTTCTCTTGTAGATTCGATGAAATATATATATCAGGTGACTTCAATTTCGATATACTCCAAAATTCCGGCTTCCCTCGTGATTATTTGAATCTTTTAAATAGTCTTAATTTATCCGTCCACAACACTGTGGCGCCGACGTTTTGTTGTCCAACCGCTAGCGGTGCCTCTTATTCCCTTATTGACCATATCATCTCTTTTACTGATAACTCTATTTGTTTTTTCAATCAGTTGTCTCTCGGTATGGGATCCCATCATGATCTTTTAGTTTTTTCTGTGAATTGTTACTCTCCACCTAAGCCTAACAGTTTAAGCTTTAGAGATTTTGCTAGTATAGATAATTCCCGCCTTTACTTAGTTTGTAACTCGGTTCCTTGGGAGGATATTTTTTGCCTTAGTTCGTCAACTACCCAAGTAGAATTTTTCAACTCGTATATTAGTTTGGTCTTTGATAGTTGCGTTCCGCTTAAAAAGGTTACTTTCAAAGCAAAATCTCCGCCTTGGTTGTCTCAGGAAGTTTCGAATGCCATAAGTATTAGAGTTAGTAAATATCGTTTATGGAAAAGGTATCCTAATAGTCAGTCTCATTTAGATTATAAGCAGGCTCGTAATAGAGTTGTAGGGTTAATTCGGATTGCTAAACGTAATTATTTTAAGGACAAGTTAGACCCCTCCCTTCCTCCCAAGGTTTTTTGGCGTAATGTTCGTAATTTAGGCCTAGGCAGATGCAAGAGTAGTTCTAGTGGGGTGTTTAAGCCCAATGATATTAATAGTTATTTTTGCTCTAGTTTGAACTCGGGCAGCAGTACCGTCGATTTGTTCTCTAATGCGTCCTCTAATTCGTTTTCGTTTTCAAATATTTCTCTCGAGGATTTACAGTCTGCCATTTGGAATGTTAAGTCGGAATCTTCTGGTCTGGATAACGTCAATTTAAAATTCGTTAAACGAGTTTTCCCTTTCGTCTCAAAATATTTGTTACATATTTTTAATTTTATTCTCACATCCTCTTCCTATCCAGATCAGTGGAAGCTAAGTAAAATCATACCCATCCCAAAGATTAGTAATCCTTCAGAGCTATCCCATTTGAGGCCAATTAGCATTTTAAGTTCTCTCTCTAAAGCTTTCGAGATAGTTGTTAAAACTCAAATTCAATCGCATCTAAATAGCAATAGTTTAATTAGTTTCTTCCAATCTGGGTTTATAAAATTTCATAGCACTTCTACTGCGTTATTAAATGTATGTGATGATATTAGGCGTAATATGAATAATAGGGAATTGACTTCTTTAACTTTGTTAGATTTTTCTAAGGCCTTTGATTCTATTAATCACAGAATTCTTTTTAACAAACTCTTATCTCAGTTTAGATTTTCGGTTTCCGCTGCCAGACTAATTTTTAACTATCTTTCTAATCGTTCTCAGGCAGTTTTTTTCGACAATTTTTTGTCTGATTTCCTTCCTGTAATTTCCGGCGTTCCTCAGGGTTCAGTGCTGGGTCCTCTATTGTTTTCTATGTACATTAATGACATAGAATCCTCTATTCACCATTGTTCATTTCACATTTTCGCTGATGACGTCCAAATTTATAAAAATAGTCGTTTAGATCAGGGTTCTATTGATAGGAATATTTCTCTGATAAATGAAGACTTAAGTAATATCGCTAGTTGGTCGGTCTCTAATAGGCTCGTTTTAAATGCGAATAAATCTCAGTCGATCATAATTTATAAAAAATCGTTAGACACCTCGTCCTTTCCTGGTATTTTTCTGCAGGGTTCGCTAATTAGGTATTCAAATACTGTTAGAGATTTAGGCTTAGTTATTAATAAAACTCTTTCTTGGGGTGACCATTTAGTTAGTATTAGTAAGAGGGTCTTTGGTATGCTTAGTTGTTTGTATAAAGTAGTAGGATTTTCTGATAGTCAGTTTAGGAAAAAAATGTTTTTGTCTTATCTTCTTCCTCATTTTATTTATGGTGACGTAGTTTTATTCGGTATGCTTCAGGAAAATATGAACGTTCTCCAAAGATGTTTCAATGCATGTACTAGGTTTATTTTTGGTATTAGGAAATTCGATCATATTTCTGCCTACTCTAGCCTTGTTTTAGGATGTATGATAGTTTATCTACTTTTACGAATTTCGCGTTTGTCTTTTTATTTTTAAACTTCTCAAAGCTAAGAAGCCTTGTTATCTTTATAGGAAGTTACTTTTTAGCAGGTCTCATTCCTCAAACTTCCGCCTGATTCCGGCCAAAAATACTTGTAGGTCGCTAAACAAATCCTTTTACGTTAGGGGAGTTTCTCTTTGGAATTCAATTCCATTGGAAATTAAGAGTTTAGGATCGGCCAAATTATTTAAGTCAAAATTTTTGGAGTGGCGTGATTGATGGGCAATACGTAGTTTTTTTAAATTTATTTTTAATATTATTATTATTATTGTTAAATTTTAATATTATTTCACCTCTTGCTGTACATTTTATTGTAAATGAGCTATTGCTCAAAATAGAATGTGTATGCATGAGATGGAAATTGTTTGAAAAAATTTAAAAGGTTTTTCTGGCTAATGGAAGCAGCTTCATCATTTTATTTTTGTTCTTTTGTTTTATTTATTTTTTATTTATTTATTTATTTTATTTATTTATTCATAAGCCAATGCTGTTTAAACCATAATGTTTTTGTACAACAAGAATATATACAATTATCAAAGTAGAGAATAACAAAAATAATAAAAGAATAATAAAATTTACAATTAACATTTAGAATATAACAAGAAATAACACTCAAACATAATATATATACAAAATATACACATAAACATACATATATACATTATATACATACTATTTACAACCCAATCAATCAAAAATTTTGGTTTTCTTTTACCAATTTTAACATTAATCCTTTGAAAATATCCAAAGAATCAATATTTTTTAGTACCAGTGGTAGGCTGTTCCAGATGACAATCATGTTCACCAAACAGGAGTTATTGTAAACCTTTGTCCTATTGATAGGCAAGTTGACATTTCTTGTTCGCAATGATGTAGAAAAATCTAATTTCTCATGCAAATACAATGGTATACCCGATTTAATAATACGGAAAATAAAAACCGCAGTTCTGTAACAATAAAATTCAAACAAGTCACATCCAATAATAGAAACCTTAAATTCAGAGACATGGTCAAACTTCCTAAGGTCATAAACATACCGGATGCAGTTATTAAACGTAACCTCAAGTAAACGCCTTGAAGTACTATCACAGTTATTAAATATTACATCACAATAGGTGAAAATTGGTATAATCAGACTTTTAACAAGATATATGCGTAAATTCACTGGACAAAACTTTTTTATTAACCTTAGCGAGTATAAACTATAATTAACACGCTGGCATAGGGATTTTATATGATCAATCCAAGTGAGTTTTGGGTTTAATATTAGTCCTAAGTTATTAACTGTCGGCACAAATGAGATAATATCATTGTCTAAATAAATCAGAGGTGCTATATTATGAGAATTATTTCTAGAAAGCAATAATGCTTTACTTTTAGTGGGATTAATAGCAAGTGAATTATTCTTGGCCCATAAGGAAACATTTTTAAGATCAGCATTAAGTCGCATGACAATCGCATCCAACTCTGAAAAGTCGCCACCAATATACAATTGCAAATCATCAGCATAAAGGTGATATCGACAATTCCGAATATGCCAAAGCAGATCATTAATATAAATGGAGAAAAGTAAAGGCCCCAATATAGAACCCTGAGGCACCCCAGTAAATACTCCTCGAATACTAGATTGAGCTTCTCCATGCTTTACGAAATGTTTGCGGTCACTCAAATAAGAATGAAGCAACATAATAGCAGAACTCGAAAATTTATAATACAAATGTAACTTCTGAAGCAAGTGGATATGGTTAACACAATCAAAAGCTTTAGAAAAGTCTAAAAGGACTAAAATACCGAATGAATTGCCCTTGTCTAGAATAGCTGATAGATCATCAACTATATGCACCAGTGCAGTGGTAGTGCTATGACCAGGCTTATATCCTGACTGGAATTTGCTTAAAAAATCAAACCTGATAAGGTGCTCGGTAATTTGGAGTTGAATGATTTTCTCTAGTACCTTTGATAGGGCCTTTTGTTCCGTTTACTCTGTTTCCATCTGTGCTTTTCCTTTTAATACTAAATTATTGTTAAAGTACAATAAATAAATAAATCTGATTCGGTTTGGTTTTTATCTATTTACAAGTAGATGGCACAGTTTTGGGTTACAGGAATAAGCTTTGATAATATAAACTGAAAGTAAAAGTGGAACCATTGTCGCGGGCCAAATATTTGTCTGTATAATCTATCTCTTTATTCTTATCTCTGTAGGAGCAATGTAACAATTTTCGTTCCGTGTTGTATCGAAACCATGTTATTAGAGTACCGTGTAGTGTTATAGGAGTTACTTCTATACAATTTTTGACAATTTTATAAATTTTGAAAATATTGTCAACCGAGCCCAACTCTTTTTTATCGAATGGGACAAACATATTTACGAAGCCTAATTCAACCCTTTTCTAGTGTTGCTGTGTTTTTTATAAGTCTCGATAGATCTATTCAGATATTTGCCAAAAAAAAAAAAAATGGGAAATTATGGCTACTTCTATCATCCACTTAAAAATACTGGCACTCACAGCACTAAGAATTGTATTTATTTTGACAACGGTACGTCATATTGTTTTCATTACATTTTGTTATTCCAAAAGCATAAATACATGAGGAAAAGTGCGAATACGTTTAATCCATATATAAAAATGAGACGGACATACTAAAACGTTTTTTTTCTTTCAAAATGTTACTATGATCTTTTAAATTTTGAGCAACTTTTACGAAACATGATAAACAGGTTCATTTATCGATTTTTCCATTTTTTTCGCCAAAAAAAAATTTTGGATTGCGGTATATAGCATTAAATAACACATTTTGAATATGCCTCTTCATAATGGAAGGAAATAATAATAAAATGAATACTTTTAACGTATATCTTCTGTCTTTTAAAATAGAGCAACATATTAAATGTAAATGAGCTACTAGTTTCCTATTGTATGATAGATGTACTAAAAATTGACTTTGGTATGCTTCCATGCTAAAATAAAAATTTTTAATGTGTGTCTTTACTCATAAAAGGGAAAATCTGTAGTCTCGATAGCATATCTGGAAAAAAAGCAAGATTTTCATATACAATTAATAAGTTGTGTAATTCAAGGAAATGAATTAAAAACGATGAAATGTTGAATGAAAAGTTATTCTTGATTCAGATAAACTGAATCAATTGCAGTTTAACCACAAAAATAGAGAACATCTGGTTTCAATCTATTGAGATCTATCGAGACTTATAAAAAAACACGGCAATCATAAATAGTACCATTTTGAAAGGGAAAAAAAAAGTTTTAGTATGTCCGTCTCATTTTTATATATGGATAAAATGTATTCGCACTTTTCCTCATGTATTTATATTTTTGGAATAACAAAATGTAATGAAAACAACATGACGTAGCGTTGTCAAAATAAACACAATTCTTAGTGCTGCGAGTGCCAGTATTTTTAAGTGGACGATAGAATTAGCTACAATTTCCCATTTTTTATTTTTGCAAATATCTGAATAGATCTATCGAGACTTATAAAAAAACACAGCTGATAATGTTTCAAATAATTGAAAAATTCTTCTCGAACCTCCATTGTGTGAAGTCGTGTTTTACAAAAGCGTTCGTAATAAATTTTTGGTGATTTTATTTAATTTTCTTATTCAATTTTCACTGTATTTCTTATTAATTTCGGTGTTTTTAATAATTTTTATTCTATCTGGTGAGTTTTTGCATAAATTATTTGTGTTATTCAATAAAGATTGCGCATCAATCAATTAATATTGGTGAGGGGCAAGGTGCGTCGCACTTTGCACCTAATTTTTCTAATTCTTCTGATCTTTTTAATGATAATTCGGATGATGCTTTCTCTGTTAAAAAAAGTAAAATCATTTTTAATAACGAAATTTTAATCAATAGTAATTTCGAAATGAGTGGCAAAGAATTAAAACATAAATCTAAAAACAATAGTACTGTTGTTCAAAAAATCATTCAAGCCTACTGCGTCCAATTTAGATAATAAAATGGATTCTACAAATTCTACACATTCCAATAAGATCAACTTATATAGTAAAACAGATTTAGGCCCATTCACAGTTTTTGTCAAAAAAGAGAAAATAAATATCGTTAATCTAGGTAAAGCGGTTAAAATAAATAACTTTAAAAATATCAAAAGCATTTCTGGTGTGAGCAAAAATATTGGTAAGATCGTTTTCGATAATTATTTGGATGCGAATACGTGCACCAATTCTAAACCATTTAAAGAATTTGATAACTACGTCACATTCATCCCGAAAAATTTTACTACCTCTATTGGAATAGTTAGAAATATTCCAATTAACATTTCCGATACCGAACTTAAAGATAATTTAAATTCCAATATTAGAATAATCAACGTAGAAAGGATGAAAAAATGGGACACAACTACTAACTCAGCTAAAAATATAGAATTAGTTAAAATAACATTTGATTCCGGCACTATTCCGTATAATGTCACCTTGTATGACAATATTTTATTAAAAGTAAATTATTTTATACCTAATCCCTTTTCTGTAAAAAATGCCATAACTATGGGCACACGATTAATTTTTGTAATACGGAAACAACAAGATGCAATATTTGTGCTAAAGTTTATGAGGGTGAACACACTTGCGATGATATCAAAGCTTGTAAACATTGCGGTATAGGACATATTTCAAATTACTTTAGATGTAACGAGAGATATCGTCAAAAACAGATAAGGGAACACATGATCATTAATAAATCTAGTTTTAACGAAGCAAAATCACACTTGTTTGGGAATATAAATGTTCCTAAACAATCTGACTTCAATAATTCCTTACCAAACACACAAGCTTGGAAAGGAAACGACCTATTTAACACAGAAACTAGGAAATTAAATATTTTAACAAAAATGGTCAATGAATTAAAGAATCAAATTAATGAAAGAGACTCTTTCTTTAAAGATATCGCTGTATTTTTAAACAACCAAGACAATAATAATAATCCAGCTGCTATTGATGAATTAAAAATTAAACTAGCAAACTTCATAAAAGATTAAATCTGTTTCAGTAGAATAGTATCAATATTTTCTATTTCATTCATTTCTTCATTATGAATTCGTTAAGATTTTTACAGATAAACATTCGTAGTATTAACAGTAATAAGGATTTATTACTACATTACATACAGTCCAATAACATTGATATCGCTATTCTATCTGAAACCTGGATTAATCCCGGTTCCACTTTCAATTTTAATAACTATCACTTTATCTCTAGAGACAGACAGGATGGTTTTGGAGGAATAGGCTTTCTTATAAATAAAAAATTCTCTTGGAGACTAATAGATTCCAATTTTCAATACTCTCGCTTAGAAGTCATTGGGGTTAACATAAAATTCAAAAATATAGATTTAAACCTAATTTCCTTTTATAATAATTCAGTCGCTAGATCCCATGAAATAGTTAATGAGTTTGAATACTTGATTTCACATAACTCATCTAATTGTATAATAGCAGGAGATCTCAATGTCCATAACAGACTTTGGGATCCATCAGTACCATCAACACACAATAAATTAGGAGACAAAATTGCAGATATTATTACCACCAACAATATTTTTTTATTAAATGACGGATCACACACCAGACAAGATCTCTATAGAAACGTTTCTTCAGCAGTAGACATTAGTCTATGTTCCACCAACCTGATAGATAAGCTTTTATGGAAAGTTGACTCCACTAATTTGGGTAGTGACCATTTACCAATAAACATCACTTATAAACTAAATTTTTCCCTAAAAAGGCAAATTACAAATTAGAAAGGCGCCATATCAAGTTTTGATTTATCAAATATAAATGAGCAGCTAAATGTTGAAGATTATTTGAATAATTTAATAGATACTAATACCTCCACTATAACTTATAAAAATAAATTCAAACCAAAACCCTGGTGGAATAACACTATTCATAAACTTTGGTTAATTAAAAAACAAAAACAAACAATTTATAATTCTAATAAAGATCTTTATACAGCCACAGAACTTAAAAAAGCCATTCAAAAACTTAAACTTTCAATAAAAAAAGAAAAAAAAGCTTCCTGGAATATTTTTTTGATGAGTATTAACATAGCCATCTTACATATATCAGAGCCCTCTGTATACCGGGTGTTTCTTTTAAACTGAGACGATCAAATATCTCGAAAAATAGCCACTCTACGGAAAAAATGTCCATAATCAAAATTTAATCATACCGCGGGGGAAATACATTAGTGCAAAAAAATAGTCCCCCACCCCTCGCTTTGTAGGTGGGGCGGAGGTAACTTTTAAACTAAGATAGGAAGCCATATTTTTTATTGCAGATTCGGATTCTACGGCTAAAAATACGTAGGATTTGACTGAAACATTTTTTTCGATACATGTTAGATGGCGCTGTAATTGACGATATTCAATTTTTATCTCGGATTAAATATCACCGAAAATAAGCACTCTACGAAAAAAATGGTAGAGATTAAAATTGAATTATTCCGCGATGGAAATACATTAGTGTTAAAATTAGTAGCCCTCACCCCTCCATGTAGGTGGGGCGGGGGGTAACTTTGAAACTAAGATAGGAACCCCTATTTTTTATTGCAGATTCGGATTCTACGGCTAAAAATACGTAGGATTTGACTGAAACATTTTTATCGATTCATAATAGATGGCGCTGGAAATACATTAGTCTTAAAATTAGTACCCCCACCTACAAGGAGGGGGTGAGGGTACTAATTTTAACACTAATGTATTTCCCCCGCGGAATAATTCAATTTTGATCTCTATCATTTTTTTCGTAGAGTGCTTATTTTCTGAGATATTTAATCCGAGATACAAATTGAATATCGTCAATTACAGCGCCATCTAACATGAATCGAAAAAAATGTTTCAGTCAAATCCTACGTATTTTTAGCCGTAGAATCCGAATCTGCAATAAAAAATAGGGGTTCCTATCTTAGTTTCAAAGTTACCCCGCGCCCCACCTACAAAGCGGGGGGTGGGGGACTATTTTTTTGCACTAATGTATTTCCCCCGCGGTATGATTAAATTTTGATTATGGACATTTTTTCCGTAGAGTGGCTATTTTTCGAGATATTTGATCGTCTCAGTTTAAAAGAAACACCCGGTATATAAGAGCCCTAATGATGCCGCCATTTTTTAAACGTGCTTTCTATAAGAGGTGTAGATTTTGTGATGTTCCATGTAAGCCGGTGTAAAAAAGACTTTTTTAAATTTACATTTTTTGAATGAAAACTCATTATTTTCGGCAATTTTATTTCACCCATTTGTAGGTGAATAATCATATTTAGACATATATGAAAACCAAACTCGGAATCTATCAATTAATCCGTAAAATACAATTTACATTTCCCTATTTTTATTCACAACTACATGCAAAATTACAAAAGCTTTTTAAACGAGAAAAATAAACAACTCATATAATATCAGAGCCTACTCTATAAATAAGAGCCTCCAGTATCGACTATATTTTTTAGTAAGCTTAAAATAAGATACAAACATTTTTTTCTTTACTATGAAACTATATAGGAATACGATTGTTTTCATTTACATTTTTAGTCTATAAGAATTATGAGCTTTTGTATTATTTTTATACAAAAATGTTCATAAAACGTTTAATTTTATTTGATAGAAAAATCGAATCATGAAAATGTTTATTTCTTAGTGAAAATCCACTTGGAATATAAAGTATTGCTAAACTTTTATCGAATGTTGTTTTTGTAAAATACGTCATAAATATTTATAAACAATAGAATAACCATCTCTTTTTAGTCTGTTTCTAAAAGTATTGCCACATGACACAAATTTACCCAAATACAGATTCACATCATGTGGTAATAACGATATTTTGTTTTAACCAAAGCTTAATGGAATGAACCATAGCTGTCGCCTCCATTCAAATTTGAATTCGAATATTTTTCTGTTATTAATTGTGAATCAAAAGTTGCGAATACAAATTTAAATTGTGTTTTTACGATAAATAATTTTCTTATTTGAAAACTTAACTGTTTTTAAATATTTTGGGCCTTATCAGTTTGAAATTTCAATTGAATTTTAATAATTATCTCTTACTTCGGTAAAAGAGACAGACATAGATACAAAACATAAAAAAATCAAATTCATTACTACATATATAGGGGATCGAACCGATATTTTAATTGTTTAGTCTGATTTTTGCTTCGGTTAAACATATTTTTAGTGGCTGCTCTCGATAGTAATTAAATATATAAATTGTAATAATTAATTAATATAATTTTTTTTATAAGTTTACTAAAAATGAACCATTGCATTGAAAGAAATTATGTTATTTTTACGTAAAATAACTTCTTTCACATCGATTACTCAGCCCGAAGCTCTGTTTTTGTATTTGGTGTGTTAAGTGACATCTAGGAATGGGAATTATTAGTAAGAGTTATTTTATTTTATATACCGCTCTTAATTCAAATGTACCTAATGACAATTCAAATATTCTAAACAAAAACTTATTTTGAATGTACATAAATCATTATGTTTTGGGAATAAAAATAGATGCCAATTATTTTTAAGTAGTACATATTTATTTTCAGCTAGGACTTAATTAAAATAATATTTCTAATATTTGAAAAATAAATAAGGCATTAATATTTCAGTTAATGTTTATTGGTTATGTCGTTTATTTGTGATGCATAAAAAGCTGGGTTGTTGATTTTTTGTTTCTTCTCGCTCAATGCATAGTTTTAATTTTTTTTTCTGTTTGGCTCTTTTTGGTTTATTTTAATTTCGGTTGTTGCGCGAAGACGTGTTGTCTTTTTTTCATCCTTGATTTTAGATGTGGATAAATGATGACGTCATTATATTGAATTTTCTCTTTTTAATACATATTGTTATTGTTGTAGAACGTTTTTTAATTTAATTTCCCTTATTTTCTTTTGATTAAATCTGGGAAATGGGGAAACTTGAGAATCTGTGTTTTAAATGAGTTGGTCATTGAGTTATTTAAAAGTGATTTCAGAAAAAATTATTTACCTAGGTTTAATTTTTAATTCAATTCTTTCGTCAATCGAAATCGCGTTTTTTCATACAAGCTATATGAAAATAAATTATTTTTTAGTGTTTCTATGTCCTTTATTTTAAGTTCAATTTTTACATGCCGGCTCTATTCATATCAAGATGGTTCTGATAATATTTAATATAGTACTGGATATCTATTAGAACGACAAGGATGTCTATTGTTCTTATTTATTGTATTTTTACACGTGTTTTTATTTTTATTTTATCGTGTTGTCGCCTTTTTGTTTTCTATATGTAGATCAGACAAAGATATCTATACCTTTTTTGTTTTATATTTTCGTATTTGCCCGTTCTTACTTTAAAGCGTTCTTTGTCATTTTTAATGATTTTATATTGAAAAGATAAAGACAATCTAAATATTGTTTTTATTTTTTTATTTACGAACTTTTACTTTTACGCTTTCTTTGTTTTTTTGTTAATTTTATATTGAAAAGACAAGGATTATGCTATTTGTTTACATTTTTTTATATAAGGATTTAATGGTTTGTGTGTAGTTGTTGAAAATGGAAAGGTTTTCTTTTTTCAATTTATTTGAAAATGTAGACATATTTTCTTCTACGATTTTAAAACCATATCTACGAAACATATTAAACATGCAAATTAACAAAAATGTTATTACATTTAATTGAATTTTCATTAATAAACTTATAAATCAAAACTAACAATTTTACATTGGTTCTTATGGGAAACAGAAAAATGTTCACCTCATATAGAAAGCTTCTATTTCTACCTTACGGCTATGATATATGTAAGATGGCTATGGTTTGATTTACTTTTTAAAACTCATTATGTTTTTAATGTTAAATATGACGAAAATCTGGAAAACTTTTTTAAATACATTCAACATTACATCTTTGAAATACATAGTACTAAACTGTCAACGACTGTAAAATATTGCCATACCCTACTAAATCCAGATTTATAAATTTAATTTTAGACAAATAACGCTTTTTTAAATATTTAGTAACATATTTTTTCTAATTTTCTTTATTCAAATTTTGTAAACTTTAAAAATGAATTGTTTTCTTTGCGAATTTGTGCCAGAGACAAAACTTGTATGTATCGCATCTTAAAACAGAACATGGTTTTCGTGAAGGTTCAACTATTGAAATAGTTTGTGGTTATCGAACCTGTACCCTGATTCTCTAAAAAATAAGATAATGGGTAAGCGTGTAAACCTGCAAAAAGCTGAGCCTACTTTCATAAATTCGCAATTTTTCGATTTAATTACTACTTCAAATAAAATCGAAAAATTGCAAACTAATGAAAGAAAGCTTTGCTTTTTACGAGTTTACACGTTTACCCATTATCTTAATTTTTAGAGAATCAGGGTCCTATAGTAAAAGATTTCGATCAAGCAATGGCCTTGAAATATATATTAAGATAAAATAAAATATATTAAGATTTAGAAAAAATATATTAAGATAACTTAAAGAAATTAATTAAAATAATCTTATAATAATATTTGAATAAATAAAGATTTTATATTATTTGAAATTTAACGAATTTTAGTTTTATGCATTTGTGAACTCCACTATAAAATTGTGAAAACTCCCTCCATAAAATTGTGGAAACTCCCTCCAAAAAATTGTGAAAATTATATTCTTCTTTCTACCCAAATTCGTTGCCTTTAAGTAGACCAAAATATGCACAAAGCATTGTTAAAAATGACGTTTTACAGAAATTCAAAATTAACGTCCTGGGATATATTTAGATTAGAAATAAAAATTTTACTATGTTAATTAAATAAAATATTCCTATTTGACGCTTCTGAAGAGTTTTTAAATACGTTCTTTGATGGGTTAATTTCGAATTCTTTTGCGATTCTCTTTAATATATTTTAAATACTACTTTTAAGCTACACTTCTTAGTTAATTATATATTCACGTCCAAATCAACGTCTTTAACAACCTACCAAAAAACAAGTCTTGCGGATCTACATTTTTCACGTTCGAAAGTTAAGTTCGCGCTGGCGTAAGCCTTAAGACGTTAAAACTCACGTCTAATTTTTAACCGTGTAGACGACCCAGAGGTGAGTTATAATGCGGGCCGATTTCCACCTTTTTTTTTTGATCCAGCAACTTTAACGCCATCTTTAATAATTCCTATAATTAACATATATTTCATCAATGTATATATTATATCTATTTGGATATATGTATGTATAATAATTACATGCACTAAAAATTAAATTTCGTATTTATTGTATACAGTTCGGTGTACACTTTTAACACTTTGAAAATAACACAAGCCGTTTTCTTAGATTAAAAAAAAATTAAAATTACAACACCAATTGCAAGCAAAAGGAGAATTAGCCATTTTTAATATCCAATGTAATTGTTGTTGTAATATTTTTATTTTTTTTTTAATACCAAGAAACGCTTCAATATTTCATAAAAATTATTTTTCTTAAAAATTTATTTTCATCGATATTTATATGGAAAATACACTATCGCCATTTTTTTAGAGCGTCGCGTCGTATGAAAAGGATTTTTTTGGTTACCGACGAAAAAAAATAAATTCACCAAACACATGCGATTTATTTTGTTAAATAACTATGCAGACTTACCATTTAATATTTGAATGATTTGATTTGACACCTCATTTTCCACTAAAGTTAATTTAAACGCATCCATTTTTTTACTTTGATTTGAAAAATACTCAACTTTTTTTTTTATTATGCCATTGAAATGTTCGGTTTGAATTTTTAAAGTAAATTTTGGAAATACCACCGTTTGCTTCAAAAGTAGATGGCAAAAATGATAGATTCTGATTATCAAAACAATTTTTACACTATTCCAAATATTTACAAAATAAAAAGAACGGTAATACGACATTTTAGATCTACATAAGGTCGGATAAGGAATATTATCGCCCTACCTCGTAACAATTTGGTAGGTCTTTACAGTGTTTTTAACAAAGTATTTTCAATTGAAAATTAGTTTTTTGTTGATAATGGTAATTTTTATTCAAAATAAGAATTAACAGAAATAAAATAATTCATCTCAACGAAAATATTTTGAGAGAAATTGAACTTTTTAAAATCAATGATTAATAACCCAGCCCTTGGCTTTTATGATGGCCTTAAACCCGATCAGCATTGAATTCTAAAGTTTTATTACATAATATATTGTTGTTTCTTCAATCCAGACTTTTTCTATAAGTTTTTTCCGCTCTTTGGCACTTTTCAGCTTGTAATTTGTAATCTTCTTTTCCATGAAGGACTAAATATTTTCAACAATATTGAGGTCAGGACTATTTCCTGTCGAGGGTAACGACTCAATCACTAAGCTATTTTTAAATTCGGCTACCTAAACAAAATAGACATTAAAATTACGCATTCTTACTTCACAAATAACATCAATAACTCGCGGAGAGTAATCGTCCTGGAAGAGTGGAATACCGATGTATTGAGTCGGGTCCTCAATAGTCACGATTCAGGTTTCGATAATTTTTTTATATTTTCCTCCGCTTTCTGAACTATCCAGAAGGCTTAGTGATCAAACTCCAAAGGCTGTTATGGCTCCCTAGGCCATAATATATGGTGAATTTTTCACTGTCGGCGAAATTCGTTCTGTTAAATACCGTTTGCCTTTTCGTCACCGAACCCTTGTCCTTACATCGGGTCCAAAGATATTGAATTTGGATTTATCCGAGAAAATGAACCAACGCCAGTCCCTGGGCTTTCAGTTTTTTCATTCTATTGCGAATTTGAGGCTTGCAGCTGCCATTTTTGCTGTCAGTAATGATTTTCTCGCAGGTCGACAAGCATATAAACCAAGTTCCTTTTAATAGTATGAACTGAAATAGTGTCGGTTGTAGCTATTAGAAGCTAACTTCTTAGCTCCAAACCCGTAGCAAACCTTTGCTTAAGATCTAAATATCTGAAATTCGATTTGTTGAAACAGAAGTTCTCCTCTTTTCATCAGAGCCAAATTATCGTTTGATTTTCGGAATAGTGCCTTAAAAATTTTCTAACTGCTGTTTGGTTACACTAAATTACTCTTGCAATTTTTGAATGTGTGTACTTTTTGCCTTTGTTTGCAAAATTTTGGCTTTTTCGTTAGCATTTAATTTAGAGCGACACTTTGTAAAATAAACTCTTTGACTACTTAATTGAAACCGAATGAATATTTCACCCTTAGTTTGGTTTAAAATACCTAATAAGGCGTGAAATATGCTGAAAAAAAAAAAAACAAAAAAAAAAAATAGCGAATGAGGTAAAATATAGGAGAGAATTGCATGAAATAGTAAATAATCGAAATCGAACATTTCAATGGCGCAGGGTGTACTTCACTTCCCCATTGTCACGTCCGACGTTTTTAAAATTTAACAATAGACTGATTGATCGACGAAGATGGATCAGATAAAACGATGTAAAAATGTGGTTAACGGTTAAAATTACAAGAATACTATCTAGTTTTCAGAATACCAGGAAAATGCAGTTTTTACTGGAATTCAAGTAAAAATTATATTTATATCAAATTTATTAGAATTCAGGTGAAATATTCTGACTTCTAGAAATCTGGTAATTATTTTGACCTGATTTCAGATAAATTAACTAGTGCTCCGTTTTTTTCATAAAAAGAAATCGATCTAGTATTTTTCTAGTTACTATATTACTATTTTATTACTGAACATCCAGTATTATTTACAATTGAACTAAAATATTAACAGAAATTAGTAAAAATCCGGTTTTTATTATAATTTGGCATGAAATACATTAAAATAATTTTAAAATTTAACTAGAAAGATGATTTTCCCCTATTTCTTACTAGAATTTTACTGAATCTTAGTAAAAATCCGTAAAACCAGACAATCTAGCTGACATTTACTAGAATTTGTAATTACCGTTTAATTATAATAATGAATTTAATTTAATGTAGCGCTATTTGGTGAACAATATTTTTTGTCAATCCGTATTTTACCAATATGAATAGATTCGATGGTTTACCCACACGTGAGCATGCAACGTATAATTGGCCATGGGAGAAACATGGATTTTCTAAGTCCAGTCCACAAATGGACATTGTCTGCCCTTGAGATTTGTTGATTGTCATTACGAATGCCAAACTAATTGGAAATTGAAGCCGTTTGAATGGGATTGTCGTTTCCGAGGGTATCATTGGGATACGCGGCAACAAAACGACTTCTCCCTTAAACTTTCCGTTCAAAATGGTTGCTTCAATAATATTTCCAGTGATCAGCTAGATGACCAAACGTGTGCCGTTGCATAATCTGGGTGGATTTAAATTACGAAGCAGAATTATCGGCCAACCAATCTTCAATTTAAGATAATTGGCATTCTTGGCATATCTATAGTGAATTTAAAAATTCAGTTGGATACTTTACTGCGTCGTTTTCGCCAATGACATCATTCGCCTGGCAACGACTCTTGTATCTGAAAGTTAATGTCGTTAACATCAACATTTTTCACTGCCAAAATAGCACGTTCACTGAGCCAAGTATGGTTCAAGTAAATATTCAGTATGTCCGGCAAGACATTCTCAATTAATTCATGTTTTGAATTAACAATAGTGCAGAGATTGTCTGGCAATTTGATGCATTGTGTGTTTCGATGCAGTTAGATATTACCGTTGCCAATATTCAGCAATTGTTCAGCAAATATTTGTGCCGGATGGATCATTTTGCAATTCTACTCGCATGTTGATGGACAATCGAACTGTCTCTACGCTTCGTCATAGAAATGATTATTTTAAACATGCGTTCATCTCATCGGCATAAGTATAGAGCGTGGAATGACCGGCAATCTTTGTCGGAAATCACCGGATAGTAATTAAATAGCACCACCGAATAGTATGTTGTTGCCATTTAAATCTTACATAGTTCTATGCAATACTTCGAGTAAATATTTATGAGCCGTAGTACATTCATCCCAGATAATGATCGAGCTCTTTTCAACACTGAAGCCATGTTACACATTGCGTTCGGTTTGTTATGAATGCCAATGCAATTTGCTGCTGCGAACGTATATTTCCAAGCATAATTGATATTAAAATTGTTTTGCCGGTTCCGCCTGGTACCCTTTTGAACCCTTTTGAAAAATTGTATAATCAAAGAAACGTAGATAGCACTTAAAAATAATGTTTTTCCTCTGTGCACTGTATATGTATATAATTATGTATGCATGTTTTTTTGTTGGTTGAGGTTTTTCTTTCGATACAGATTTTTTTTCACAAACACTGGTCAATTTCTCACACTGCGAATTTTATTCGCAATTTTTATGTTGGTTTAGTAGATAACATTAAACATAATAGAAAATTGATTAAATTAAATGAAACATTTTATTGCACTATATTTTTGGTATTTTACATATTTTTCCCAAATTTTCTTTCTTTCTACATTTGACACGTGTAGAAAACAAATTAATTTAAAACAAATCTACAATACTCTCTCTCTCCCTCGCGCAAAACAACTACGAATCATTCACGGATTGCTTTTTAAATTTTTGAATTTTTCGAATCAGTCAGTGAAATTTTATTTTTTGTTGAAAAAATTAAACGAATTTTTTTAAATCTCGACAACAGTGCTACTTATCGGATTCAAAGTTATCCTATCTTTTAAGCGTCAATTGACCATATATATTCACAAAATTTCATTGAAATCGGTTTGACATTTTCGAAGATTAACGTGTACGAACATCGTTACACGTGATTTTTATATATTAAGATTATGATGTAAAATTATGTGTAAAAAATATTTTGTTTATATCTATATAACTTTTTTTTAAATCGTCTCTCAAAAAACGTGCTATTTTTACAAAAAACGTGTTATTTTTCAAAACACCAGGGGTGAGATGTTGTAACCATCACGTTTTTCGCTTCGATGCATTTTCGATAGAATAACGGCACTTTAGAACTAAATTATTTTAAAATTTTATATTTTTAACAAAGGAGTACAGTTATTCTATCGAAAATGCATCGAAGCGGAAAACGTGATAGCTACAACATCTCACCCCAGATGTGTGGCCTTACTGCCTTACAAGAAAATACTTCACAACAAACAAAACAAGTTGTTATTAGTGACACATAGATGGCATTATTCTAAAGACTTATCAACCCATTCTCGAGGTAAAACCTCAAGGTTCATGTCTCCAGTTCATGAAAATTTGCTGAAAACACTTTTGGCTTTTGTAATTCAAAATACTATAACAACATATACGCGCAAAACTAAAATAAACAATCAATTGTATTAAACAGATTTATTGACATTATTTGTATCTTAATCAAATTTCAAGATCACCAATCAATCTCGCTCCCATTTATAATCTAACAACATCATATATGTATGTTGACCGCACAAACAAAATTATTTTGAACAAGGTGAAATATGTAACTACATATTTCTGTTTGTCAACCCCTAAACAAGTTTTAAAATGCGCATATACTTTTTCTTATCAGTATCTCAAAATATTAAAACAATTAAAACCGATAAGACAATATATTGTTGATAAATAGACCGTTTAAAATTGTAATGCTCAATGATATGAATTATCTACAGAAATTACAAACACCCATTATACCAACAACAACACCGAAAAATTGCAATTAACACTCAGATCAATTTCTTCCAAATTGGTTTACACAGTTGATTAGAGCGGAATTACCAAAAATAAAAAATGTATACAAGCATGATGATTAGGCATAAGAAAACGTAAGTGTCAGATGTACTTGAGTAATGCATGGCTAACAAACATATAAACATAATTGAAGCATGTTGATATATGTTGTTGTCTATCCTAAACTGTATACGGTCTACTCGAGATTGAGTTTTACACTTGCGCATAAGTTACACAGAGATAAGAACATTTTCATAATAATCTGTGTCATTTAAATTTAGTGATTCGTTTTAGTTTGGTCCGGTGAGACATACATTATAGATCAAATTGTTAAATATGAGTCTGTTACTTACATTAATCGCCATAATATTTGGGCTATTCGGAGTGTTAGTTTTGCGTGAATTTTGGTTATATACAAAATTGGAATATCGAATACATAAAACATTTCCAAGTTGTAAAATTCGGCTATTTATTGGAAGTCTTTGGGAAATATTATTTTTGAATCCAGGTAAGAGTAAATAAAAATTTGTTTTTAAAGTTTTACAATTTTGTTGATAAAACGAATTAAGGGATAAGAATAATTGGTTTTTAAGTGATAAGTGAATAATGAATTTTGGTTAATCAATTTAATTTTGGTAGGATGTTCGAAGTGTTTTCGATTTAATATTGGCCAAATATCGAAGTTTTTAAGATTTATTTTAACGTGCATTCTGAATTATTATTATTTTCAATAATGTTGATATATTTCGATGCAGATTTGCCTTTATCCCAATTTTTACCTTTTGCTGGTGATTTGTTGATAATTTTCACATTATGTACAACTGGATGCTATCCAAAGTTTAACTGGCAGACCAATCTGGAAGAATTTTTCTTTATTAATTTTTCTACTGAAGGAAATGATTTATTAGCTAAACTAATAGAGTGACTAAGTGATCGTAATTTTGTATCAAGTAATTCTAATATGAAGATCGCATAGTATGTGTATGATGAAATATAGTGAATTATAATGGAATCGATTTCAAATATTTTCACAAAGAGGGCTTTGCAATTTGATGGCACCTACACTGTTTGGTTGTGTTATTGGACAAAGAACATATACTTTTGAGAAATATATTACAAAAACATAAATGTCACCTCAAACGACTACAAAATTGTTCATGATTGTTTATTTGTGCATTCTTATCTGTGCCTTGACCTAATAAATATTCAAAATATTACAAACAGCTGATCCAAATATAAAATTAAATACTTTACGTAATCCATTTTGGACTATATAGATTAACGAATGTACTTATGTATATTAAAAAATTAAATTTTATTGCGAATAATTTTTGATTAAATTAATTTATTGGAGTAAAGTTTGTAATAATAAACGTTGGTTCATTGTCCTACTGTTTCTCAAAATCTAATGTTATCGTATGATGAAAAATTAATTTTGATAATGCGACAACGTGAAATTTTTAGAAAAGGAACGCAAATATTTATTTATAGAAGCTTCCCGTTCCCATATATGGTTAGGAAAGAGTCCATTTAATTAGAAAGTTTACACCAATAAATTACACAGTAACTGGATCAACATTGATTGATTGTTTGATTGACTGGAGTGTTCGACCAAACTATAAGGAAGACCTACTTCGGTTAACACCTGTCAAACGAAACACATAAAGTAATTTGGAAAGGCGTAAGTAATGATAGAAATTGAATCGTTACAGACACCTGAGTGTAGCCAATAGTTTGTAACACAATGTCAGTACATTTCTAATGTACTTTTATGATTTGACCTATACCAGAGGCATAATATTATAAATATAACTAGTCAGCTAATTATTCAAATGATTTACACCATACTGCCGTCGTTTTATCGGATCAATTCTGGTCTCAATTTGTGAGTAAAGGAACTGTGGCAGATAATTTATTATAAATTAAAATAATTAATCTCCATATAAATTTTAATTAAAATTAAAATCTGTAAAATAGCGAATAATAATGGTTGAGAGCACTGTAGAGAGATAATCCTCCATTTGAACGGAGCAATTCTGGTGTTAATTTGTGCATAGAGAAAATGTGGCAGATAATTTATTGGAAATTAAAATAATTAATGATGTTGAGATCATGTAAACGTTATCACGAAAAACACCTAAGGCTGTGTAGATGACACAGCCCACCCCGATCTTTTTTTATGTAAGTCTCAGTGTAAACAAAGCCATTAAAAAAAACTCCAAAAAAAATCGACGATAGTTTACATAAGTGGAATTACCTCCAGCTACGTCTCGCCGTGTGCTTCTACCACCATCAATATACCAGTCGACCAGGAGCCTAACCAAGCGCAAATTTTAGTGATAAATAAAAAAATTATTATTTACTTGTAGTATGCTAGAAAAACGTACGTCCATATCAAAAAAAAAAATATTTGTAGCAAACGTATGTCTATTACTTATAATGTTTTTTGTTTACAAAATATCTGATACTTTGACAGTCTTCTGTAATTTGTTTATAAAATTTGTTGGTGTGTTCACATTAATACATTAATTACGAAACAATGGCGATATATTTTTCCTTAAGAGTATCTCTATACGTGTCACTAAAATATGTTTTGCCTTAGTGATTTTTTTTGTTTTGTATGGATGAAAAATAGAACTTATAGCAGTTTTGGCTGCATACAGTTTTTTAATAAAAAAATATTTTTCCAACGTAATTTTTTTTTATCACTAAAATGTGCGCTTGGTTAGGCTCCAGATCAACAACACACTGATAGTAACTCAAAACATGATTCTTACCGAAACCTGGTTGAATGCTTACTTCAAATCTGAGGAATATTTTCCAGCCTACTCCGCGGTGTCTCGTCGTGATCGCGATTCCAACAATGATTTACTTGATCAAGTAAACTTAATTTGTATCTCTGGAGAGTCGGTTGTCGTCTAGGTCAAATGTGGCTTGTTTTAGATATTTGTTGTGGCGTATAGCTTTTGGAAGCAATGCTAATGAATATCAAGAATTTATGGAATTTATTCACAATGATAGCTGGATAGACGAATGTTTTATGGGTTCTACTGTTGATATCACTTTCTAACTATGTGTTAGATAGCTTTGCGAATATTGGATCTCAGTATACAATAGTTTGGTTAAATTACTTCGGTCTAAAAAGACCAAAGTATTGAAATGCTGTCAAAAATGACCAATCATTTGGTTGGGCCAAAGCCACTTTTTTCGACGTTTTGAAAGTGCCTGAGCCTTAAAATATATTACCGTCCGTCTATCAGGACATTTGGATGCTGTCGGTACCCATGGTATCTCGAGAATATCTTGTCCGATTTAGAATTTGGTTTCGCCAATCTGTTTCAATGTTCAAGGCGGAGATTTGAAAGCTTTAGGAACCTGTACGTCAAGAGAATCGGCTCCGCTACATGCCATACTAATTGGTCCAAAATATCTGGTTATACAAATATTTACCAATTTTTATAATTATATGCTGGTTTGAATAATGAGTTACTTCGGTCTAAAAAGACCAAAGTATTGAAATCCTGTCAAAAATGACGAAAAATTTGGTTGGTCCAAAACCACTTTTCTCGACGTTTTGAAAGTCTCTGAGTCTGAAAATGCAAAAAAAAAAAAATGTCCGTCCGTCTGTCTGGATGTCTGGAGGTCTGGACCCATGGTATCTCGAGAACGGCTTGTCCGATTTGGATTTTTTTTTCGCCAATCTGTTTCTATGGTCAAGGCGGAGATTTGAAAAGCTTTTGGAGACTGTACGTCAAGGGGGTGGGGTACCTGCCATACGAATTGACCCAAAATACCTGCTTTTATTTACGATTTTTTATATATGCTTATTTGATTATTGGATTGGGCATTGAATTGGGAATTGATTTGAAGGTTAAATTAGGGGTCAGTTTGCGCGTTGAGTTGAAGTTGAGTTGGAGTTGAGTTGGAGTTGAGTTGGGGTTGGATTTGGATTTGGGTGTAGTGAATAGTTAACACATTTTTTATATGATGGAACTTCCCTATTTATCAACCGATTATTATGAAATTTGACATGTGTGTTGAAAATGGGATTCTAAAATGAGTTTTGGATGAATTTCTAGAATATGGCCAAGAATGATGGAACTTGACTATTTCTCATCCCATGTGCGTTGAAAATGGGATTCTAAAACTGTTTTGGATGAAGTTCTGCAATATGGCTAAGCATGATGGAACTTATCTATTTCTCAACCGATTATTATGAAATTTGAAGTTAGAAATCGAATTCTAAAATGAGTTTTGGATGAAGTTCTGGAATATGGCCAAGCAGGATGGAACTTTCCCATTTCTCAACCGATTACGATGAAATTCGACATTTGTATTGGAAATGGCATTCTAAAATGTTTTTTGGATGAAGTTCTGGGATTTTAAAATGATCTCTGGATGAAGTTCTGGAATATGGCCAAGTATGATGGAACTGTCTATTTCTCAACCGATTATTATGAAATTTAGTATGTGTGTTAGAAATGGGATTCTGAAATGAGTTTTGGATGAAGTTCTGGAATATGGCCAAGTAGGATGGATCTTGCCCATTGCTCAACCGATTACGTTGAAATTCGACATTTATATTGGAAATGGGATTCTCAAATGTTTTTTGGATGAAGTTCTGGGATTTTGAAACGATTTCTGGATGAAGTGCGGAATATGGCCAAGTATGATGGAACTTGGCTATTTCTCAACCGATTATTATGAAATTTGATTTGTGTGTTAGAAATGGGAATCTAAAATGAGTTTTGGATGAGGTTCTGGAATATGACCAAGTATGATGAAACTTGCCCATTTCTCAACCGATTATGTTGAAATTCTATATTTGTATTAAAAAAATGGGATTCTAAAATGTCCTTGGATGAAGTTCTGGGATTTTAAAACGATTTCTGGATGAAGTGCGGAATATGGCCAAGTATGATGGAACTTGTCTATTTCTCAACCGATTATTATGAAATTTGATTTGTGTGTTAGAAATAAAAATCTAAAATGAGTTTTGGATGAAGTTCTGGAATATGGCCAAGTATGGTGAAACTTGCCCATTTCTCAACCGATTAGGATGAGATTCAACATTTGTATTGGAAAAGGGATTCTAAAATGTTGTTTGGATGAAGTTCTGGAATATGGCCAAGTATGATGGAACTCGCCTATTTCTACAAGGATTATTATGAAATTTGACAAGAGTTTTGGAAATGGGATTCTAACATGTTTTTTGGATGAAGTTCTGGAATATGGCTAAGTATGATGGAACATGGCTATTTCTCAACCGATTATGTTGAAATTCGACATGTGTAATGGAAATGGGATTCTAAAATGTGTTTTGTATCAGGTTCTAGAATATGGCCAAGTATGATGGAACTTGCTCATTTCTCAACCGATTATTATGAAATTCGACATGTGTATTGGAAATGGAATTCTGAAATGATTTTTGGACGAAGTTCAGGAATATTGTCAATTATGATAGAACTTGGCTATTTCTTAACCGATTATAATGAAATTGGATATGTGTGTTGGAAGATTCTAAGATGAATTTTTGGATAAATTTCTGGAATATGGTCAGTTAAACGGTTAGAAGTATCAGTATAATTTGTTATACTACTTTCGGTATAAAGTTCTAGAATACGATTTTTCGTTTTAAATTGGATGCCTGTATCCATGTTACTGAAGGTTTTGACCTGTTTGGCTGTTGTTGTATAAGTAAATATATGTTGGTTAAAATAGAAATCAATAATGTCAAAACTGTCACACCAACTTTATGACATTATTGAAGATGCCAAAGACCGAAGTTCTGATCCCCTCATGAGGTTTCAGCCCTTTATATTTGGGCATTGAGTTTGGGGTTGAAATGAAGGCTAAGTAAGGAGTCAATTTGCGGGTTGAGTTGAAGTTATTTTGAAGTTGGGGTGGGATGGGATTAGTGTATTGTAAACAGTTGAACAATTTTTTTTTATATACTGGTTTGAATATTGAGTTGAGCATGGAGTTTGACGCTAAGTTGAACGATAAGTTAGGGGTTAATTCTCGGGTTGAGTTGAAGTTGAGTTGGAGTTGAATTGAGCAAGTTCACTGTACCGAATATTGTTCAGTTGAGCAATCTATACATATAAAATTGAGTGTTTATATGTGTGTACAACATATATGTATACAAATCCACACGCCTTGACCGATTTGAACCAAACTTTACACAAATATTGCTTAAGACTTAGATAAGGTCACTGTTAATATCTTAAACCTCAAACTGAACCTTTTTCATTTTAAATTGAACCTTAAGCAAATTATATGAATGGCCAATTAGGATGGAACTTTGCCAGTCCTTAACTGATTATAATGAAATTCGAGATTGAGAATGAGGATTTAAAATAATATTTATAATTCCGAGACTGTACACTACCGTTAGTAGTTTCAATACTGCGGCGCGTGTCCGCCACACACTATATTTTTCTAAATATGGGCAAACTTACCGCTCTGACAGCCAATACTCAGAAAACATAATCCAACATAGAAACTTTTATTGACAATCCCTCGCTTTAAGGATTGGCAAGAAAAGTGTCTAACGAACTTGAATATTATTACGGAGATATGCTTAATCGTTTAGCAAATGAAATAGAACTTTCGTGCTGTCTCAAAAAAACCTCAACAGCTGAATGATTCACAGAAACCTAAACAGACAACATTATAGAAGCCATATTGACATATTACACACAACCTCGTCTAAAAATAATTTTTGGGTCACATTTCCTTGACCATATTCCAGAACTTTATCCAAAAATCATTTTAGAATCCCATTTTCATCGCACATATCAAATTTTATCATAATCGGTTAAGGAATAGCCAAGCTCCATCCTAATTGACCATTCATATAATTTGCTAAAGGTTCAACTTGAAACGTAAAAAAAATTATCCCAGACTTTCATCCCAGAAAAATCGAAAATATACATCAAGCAACACTATCGAACTAATGTTTTTTAATGTAATTAAACAAAATAACCCATCCATAATGTATCTTGTCCATGTAAATGTATTGCAATAATATTAATAATATTTGAAAAACGGTTCTAAAAATATCAAATAAAATTAATCTTTATTCTAACATTCATAAAAATTGAACGTACCGGACATTTTATGGAGGTGCTGTGATACAAAGTCGAATCTCATGAATCTCAGAGATTTCCTCGTATAGATATAGTGACTATATACAATAGAAAGTAGTTTAACCAAATATGTTTGTCCCATTCGATAAAAAAGAGTTGGGCTCGGTTAACGATTTTTCCTAAATTTACAAATGCTGTGTTTTTATAAGCCTCGATAGATCTATTCAGATATTTACCACAAAAAAAAAAATGGAAAATTGTAGCTACTTCTATCACTTAAAAATATTGACAGTGGCGCAGCACTAAGAATTGTGTTTATTTTGACAAAGCTACGTCATTGTTGTTTTCATTATATTTTGTTTCCAAAAGTATAAATACATCAGGAAAACTGCGAATACATTTTACTCATATATAAAAATGAGACGGACATACTAAAACTTTTTTTTTATTTCAAAATGTTACTATGATCTTTTAAATTTTGAGCAACAAGTTCATTTTTCGATTTTACCATTCTTTTTCGCCAAAAAAACTTGTGGATTGCAGTAAATAGTATTAAATAACACATTTTGAATATATCTCTTCATAAGCAAAGGATCCCGTCTGTTAAAATAGAGCAAAAGATTAAATGTAAATCAGCTAGAAAATGGCAGATGTACTAAAAATTAACTTTGGTAGGTTTCCCTGCTAAAATAAAAATATTTAATATGCGTCTGTAATCATGAATGGGAAAATATGTAGTCTCGATAGAATATCTGGATAAAAAGGAAGATTTTCATGTACAATTGATAAGTTGTGTAATTCAAGAAAATGAATTAAAAACGATAAAATTTAGCGTAAAAAGTTCTACTGTATGAAATTAAAATGAATTGATTCCAATTTAACCACATAAATAGACAAAGTCTGAAGGAAATTTATAGAGATCTATCGAGACTTATAAAAAAACACAGCAATAGTCACTATATGAGGAAATCTATGAGATTCGACTTTGTATTACAGGTAACCCTCCTATAACATGATTGATTCTTTCCATGTTTTACGGAGGCCGTGTTAAACGAAACTTACAAGTAATACAACTCAGGCGATTGAGTTCCATGAGTATCGTATTTTTTTCCCAACTATATATATAAATAACTACATTTTTATTTTTACAGTTTAGTAGATACTCCTGATGATGGCCTAACAAGCCGAAATCGATCGAGTGATTTTTTAAAAATTTTGTAAAATATGTGTGTATTAAGTGTGTTTCGCCAAGTGCCTAACTTCAAGCGAAATAAATTTTCTTTTGAATTATTTTTTATTAATTTCATCAGACATTTTAATCTACGGACGCACGCACCTTAATTGAAATAACTAACTAACGTACCTAATTAATAACTAAGAATTTAAAAATTATTCATTAATGCTAAGCGCACTTTTTAGCAAAACAATATTCATATACACATATAACACATCTATGATCAGCAAAAAGTTAACTGAAACTGACTAAACAAAATGTATGTTAATAACGGAAAAGAGAGAGAATGAATTTTATTATTTTGTATTCATTATATAAATAAGGGGAATAACCCATTTATTTCTTCAAAATAAAAAATTTTAGAAATTCGTGTTATTGACGATTGGAGCATCACGGATTCCATCTAGTAAAAAAAATTTAAACTGAGGTACCTGATAATTTGACGTTCGAAATTGTTGTAAACAATTCCAATTTTGATCTGTAAACACAATTTTTACTTATCGGATTGCTAAATTTTCTTTCGTCGCATTTGTGACAAATATCATTTTATCAGGTGCGTCATTTTAACTATTGTCCTCGAGAGGCGCTTTCTCTACTTTTACAATCGTCAATATGAGGGCCACTCAAAATCATTAAATCTATTGACGATTGGAAACGTAAAGAAAGCGCCTCTCGGGGACAATAGTTAAAATGATGCACCTGATAAAATGACATTTGTCACAAATGCGACGAAAGAAAATTTAGCAATCCGATAAGTAAAAATTGTGTTTACAGATCAAAATTGGAATTGTTTACAACAATTTCGAACGTCAAATTATCAGGTAGCTCAGTTTAAAAATGTTCCACTAGGTGGAATCCGTGATGCTCCAATCGTCAATACGGAAACCGTGTTATAAAAATGTCGTGTAATAGGAGCAATGTAACAATTTTCGTTCCGTGTTGTATCGAAACCATGTTATTAGAGGACCGTGTAGTGTTATAGGAGGGTTACTTCTATACAATTTTTGACAATTTTGTAAATTTTGAAAATATTGTCAACCGAGCCCAACTCTTTTTTATCGAATGGGACAAACATATTTACGAAGCCTAATTCAACCCTTTTCTATTGTTGCTGTGTTTTTTATAAGTCTCGATAGATCTATTCAGATATTTGCCAAAAAAAAAAAAATGGGAAATTATGGCTACTTCTATCATCCACTTAAAAATACTGGCACTCACAGCACTAAGAATGTGTTTACTTTGACAACGCTACGCTATTGATGTTTTCATTAAAATTAAATTTTGTTATTCCATTTAGGATAAATAGACGAGGAAAAGTGCGATTACATTTTTTGTCCATATATAAAAATGAGACGGACATACTAAACTTTTTTTTTTCTTTCAAAATGTTACTATTGCTGTGTTTTTTTATAAGTTTCGATAGATCTATTCAGATATTTGCACAAAAAAAATGGGAAATTGTAGCTACTTAACTTCTATCATCCACTTAAAAATACTGGCACTCGCAGCACTAAGAATTGTATTTATTTTGACAACGGTACATCTGTTTTCATTACATTTTGTTATTCCAAAAGCATAAACACATGAGGAAAAGTGCGAATACGTTTTATCCATATATAAAAATGAGACGGACATACTGAATTTTTTTTTCTTTCAAAATGTTACTATGATCTTTTAAATTTTGAGCAACTTTTACGAAAAATGATACAGGTTTATTTTTCGATTTTTCCATTATTTTTAGCCAAAAAACTTGTGGATTGCTTTAAATGGTATTTAACACATTTTGCTTATGCCTCTTCGTTATGGAAGGAAATAATAAAAAACTGATTATGTTCTTTTATCGTACATCTTCTGTCTTTTAAAATAGAGCAACAGATTAAATGTAAATCAGCTACTAGTTTCCTATTGTATGTAGATGTACTAAAAATTGTCTTTGGTATGTTTCCATGCTAAAATACAAATTTTTAATGTGTGTCTTTACTCATAAAAGAGAAAATCTGTAGTCCCGACTCTCGATAGCATATCTGGATAAAAAGCAAGATTTTCATATACAATTAATAAGTTGTGTAATTCAAGGAAATGAATTAAAAATGATGAAATGTTGAACAAAAAGTTATTCTTGATTAAAATAAAGTGAATCAATTGCAGTTTAACCATGTTTAACCACAAAAACAGAGAACATCTCGATACGATCTATTGAGTGAGATCTATCGAGACTTATAAAAAAACACGGCAAATATGTACGATAAAAGTATTAATTTCCTTTCATTATGAATATGCATGTTAAAAATGTGTTATTTAATACTACTTACCGCAATCCACAACTTTTTTTAGAGAAAAAGAATTGAAAAATCGAAAAATGAACCTGTTTATCATTTTTGGTAAATGTTGCTCAACATTTGAAAGATCATAGCAGCATTTTGAAAGAAAAAAAAAGTTTTAATGTGTCCGTCTCATTTTTATATATGGATAAAATGTATTTGCACTTTTCCTCATGTATTTATACTTTTGGAATAACAAAATATAATGAAAACAACATGGCGTAGCGTTGTCAAAATAAACACAAATTCTTAGTGCTGCGAGTGCCAGTATTTCTAAGTGGATGATAGGAGTAGCTACAATTTCCCATTTTTTATTTTTGCAAACATCTGAACTGAATAGATCTATCGAGACTTATAAAAAAACACAGCGATAATGTTTTAAATAATTATTGTCAATACGGCTTTAGGTCTGGAAGGAATACTGAGTCAGCCCTAATTGATTTTTTGAATGGGGTTCATATTAATTTAAACGGGAAAAAGTGTGTTGGTGCTGTTTTTATTGATATTAAGAGGGCATTTGGTATGGTTGACCTCAAATTACTTTTACTAAAGCTATACATGTGTGGTTTTGAAGGTGTAACTTATCAATGGTTTAAATCATATCTAAGTAACAGGTTTTTAAAGTAAAGATTGATAATTCGTTTAGTATGCTGTTTAGGCTCGGTCCTGTGTTATTTCTAGTTTATATTAATTCTATATTTAATTTGGATTTAAAGGGCAAAATTATTGCTTTTGCTGATGATATGGCATTAAGCTATTATGGTTCAAGTGCTTCGGAATTATCCAGCCACATTAATTCTGATATGAAAACAGCGCGATCTTGGTTTAATGATCATTCCATGATTTTAAGCGATAAAACTAAAATTATGATTTTTAGATTAGTTGGTGATCCATACTTGAGTTTTGTTCCAAATATTGTTGGCCATGCGGAGAATTGTAATTTAGTAAACTGTAGTAACTTTTGCATTCCAATTGAACATGTTGAAAATTCATTTTCAAAAGGTAAAATAGTAATTAAATTTCATTTTACGTGCCATGTATATGCTGCACCAGTTATGCCCATCCAGTTTTATGAAATTTTAAAAATGCATGTGTTGAATCTAGGCTTTCCTATGGATTACCTAGATGGTACGGGGTTTATATGAATACATTGGAACCATTATACATTTTACAAAAATATATTGTTCGTGTAATGTTTTTTTAAGAGTGATCGTTCTTGGCCAATTTTGTTGGCTTGTAAAATTTTACCATTGCAACATCTATATGTCTTTAAAGTCGTAAAATTATTCTTCTCTACAAGTGGGTACGACATTCGTAATAATTACAGATACTTCCTTTCAGTCTCACGGCTTTTATTAGTGAATCTTATCGCAAGTACTATTAGCTTCGATAACCTATCTAACCTTATGAAGATAGGTTATTCTAACCTCCTTAATATAGACTAACCTATCATCATAACCTTATATTTTAATTAGTTTTTTAGTGTTTTATAAATTATTGTTTATATATTTTTTTTAACGTTGTGAGTTATAAATAAATTTACCCATTAGGACGCCGTTAGACAGCAGTCGCAGTTCATTGTGTATTTAATTATAACCTCTCCTTGTTTCCCACATCCTTTCTCCTCCTTCTCGCCCTCTTTGCAGAATGACCAGTTTCTTTTGGTCCATGCCCTTGTTCTCGAACAATTGTGCTTTCTGTTTTACTTTGTACTCATTCAATCTGCTATTGCCGTTCGATGTACTCAACTTCATACGTTAACCTAAATAAATAACTGTTACCATTAAAAGCTCTTGATGAGACTCCAACCCATACCTCCAATGCACTATACTGCTTTATGTTTAGACCAACTACCATATTGATTTTGCTATGCATACTAAGTTAATCATGCAGTAGCTCACTATATGTAACACTTTAAGTAAATCCAATAGGGACTACCTATTTGTCATCATGTGTAGCCTAAGTAGTAAGATATATGTATGTAACTTGAACAACGAATAATTCAGATGCAATTCCATCGGTTATCTACTAAGCAGCATTTTTGAAATTCGGATAGCGATTCTAAGACTTCATCAAATTTAAACAGGGTTTATATTATTATTCCTTTTCTGAATAATATATATCGATCAATTATTAAAAATGTTTTTATTGTATTTTATTTGCAGAACAAACATTTCAGCTCGGTCGGACTTTCGCCAAAAATTTCAAAACCACATACAGCCAATGGTGGAATGGATATTTAATTCTTAATGTAATAACAGGAAAAGATGCCGAACAATTTTTAAACAGCCCAAATTGTTTAAATAAAAGCATTCTTTATGATTTTCTCAGACCATTCATGGGTACCGGCCTGTTAACAAGTGGCGGCCGAAAATGGCAATATCGCCGAAAACTGCTAACGCCCGCCTTCCATTTTAACATACTACAACAATTTCATAAAACATTCCAAAATGAAACAAACCAATTAATAGAGTCGGTGAAAAAGGACGAAAATAAATTAATCCACTTGCAAGATTGTATGTCAAAATTTACATTGAATACGGTGTGTGAAACAGCAATGGGCGTAAAACTAGCATCGGCTGAAGAATCGACTAAATATCGACGACAAATTTATGAAATTGGTGAAATGATGGTGTACCGACTGATGCGGCCATGGCTTCGTTCAAATTTTATTTGTAAGTTAACGGGATATGCGAAAAAATTCGATGAAATTATAATACCGGTGCATAATTTTACGCGACAGGTTATCAAAGAACGACGTCAAATGTTTCAGGGCAACCAAATTCAAGTTGAATTTGATCACAATGAAAATATGTAAACAAATTAAATCGAACGAGTTTGATCGCAAAGTCTAATCTCAACGGTTTTTTTTCAGTTATGAGACAAAGAAGACACGTTATGCTATGTTGGATACACTGTTGGATGCGGAAGCACGAGGTGAACATATCAATGATGAGGGAATACGTGAAGAAGTCGATACCTTTATGTTTGAGGGACATGACACAACATCGGCTGCTTTAACGTTTACATTATTCTTGTTAGCAGAGAATCCTGATATTCAGGAAAAACTTTATGTTGAATTGAAAGAGTTTGCGAAAACGCAAAGTATTGACGAAGCGACAATGAATGATTTAAATCAATTAAAATATTTAGATCGGATTATCAAAGAAAGTTTGCGAATTTATCCACCAGTCGCTTTTATTTCGAGAATTGTCACTAAAGATGTTCCATTTAGTAAGTTGATCACCCAAACTTTAAACGTTCAATATTAATTTCTATAATTGTTTAAATTCTAGACGGTATGATGCTTCCAGTAAATACGGTAATACATTTCCACATATATGATTTACATCGTGATGAAACTCAATTCCCGGATCCGGAGAAATTTGATCCAGATCGATTTTTGCCCAAAGAAACAGACGAGCGACATCCATTTGCGTACCTACCGTTTAGTGCTGGGCAACGAAATTGTATTGGGCAAAAATTTGCGTTGCTTGAGATGAAAACACTGCTCGTTAAATTAATTTTAAATTTTCAGTTGGAACAAGTGATGAAACGGGATGAACTTGTTTTTATCGCGGATTTAGTGCTAAGGACCAAAAACCCTGTTAAGGTTAAATTTAATTTAAGACAATAATTACAAATATATTATTTAAATCTAAGGGGGGCTAGAAACTCCAAAATAAATGTATTCGTTGATTTTATTATTGCATAATACAAATTTATAGCCTTGGAACACATGGTCTCCACATTTAGAACATCGACCTTCCTGGATTGAGTTCTAGCGCATCTAGATACTCTTTCATACTTGTGACAAACTGACAAAGCTGTCAAACGAAACTGATTTTCATATTGAATATGCCGATTCTAAATCTCGTGTTTAGGTACGTTAACGAGAGTACAGTGTTGTTTTGGCGGTATCCAGTTTTTGTTTGTTGATATTTTTAACGCTTCCTAAGATAAGCAATAGATACTGATTTTGGAATTTTAAAAAAATTGTTAAAATAATTATTTTCTGGCTGGCCCCGCCTGTATGTGTGAAACTTAGTTTAGAAGAAGTTATTCGTCAACATAATTAGGTAAAAATAGTTTGAAATTAGGAAAACATTTCTATTAGACACCATTTGAATTAAACTTTCATACTCAACAAACACTTTTACTGCTTGGCTAGAAAAAAAAACCTGCAATTGACTTTTTGTTAAATTGAACTATACCATCTGATCAAATTTGACCCGGACTGATAAAAAGAACAGCATTTTTATGCATTTTAATACAAATCTTTATTATCGCCTTCAAAATAGGCTCCTTTTGAGCCAATACAAGCATGCCAACGGTTAATCCATTTTTAAATTTCGGAATTAGCAGTTATCAGTTCTAGTATAAACCCTGTTCTATTCTACGAATCCTCATGGGAGACACAGAAACGAACATTTCATCAATTGATTGGAATTCTCTGTTTCTAAGCCGGTCTTGTAACCCTGCTCGCATATTTCTTCGCATGACAAACATAATTCCTGAATCTGAAATAGAAATTTACATTTGTAGGGACATGCTAATGAGATCAGTGTAAAACTCAAGGAAACTTTCCTTAAATCTTTATCTTCGTGCGTCTATCTATCTGAAATCGCTTGATCATTTCAAGTTTAAGGTTCTACCATGAGATATTTATGTGCCTTTCAATACTATTCCAATACCATTCTGCAGCGTGGCCTTTCAAAACATGATTTAGCTCGTACACGAGTTGCTCAGGTGGAATACCTTCTGAGATTGCCATGTAATCAATTTTAAATAAGAATCGTTTGATATTTGAACCAGTAGGTGAGCTATAAAATGAAAGTTTCCATTTTGCTAAAGTATTTCGAGACATCGGTGGTTTATAACTAATTATCGGAGCAGAGTGAGACACAATTGGTTGAAAATTAGGTAGTGGCACATGAGGATTAAAAATCGGTAGTTTACTAGAGTTCGGTAAGGGTGCCGTCTTGGTAAGTTGAAATTTTGTTTAAATTGGTCAAAATGGGACGGTAATATTTGACGAACGTTCATATTTTTTTGACTCTCCATATTGTATGCATTTATGTATGTACGTAATCTTCTCCGGAGTTATCTGCTTTTAAGCTGGTCGCGAACTCGAACTGAGCAAAATTCTTCTTCGGAAGAGCTAAGCTCTTCTTCAGTATCTACATTAATTTCAATGCCGTTTAGGTTGTTGATAGACTGATCAAGTTATTCCTCAGATTTTATTGTGTCGATTACATCTCTGATTTTTTTTGTTTCAATTATTTTATTTATTGATATTCATTATTGATCACAACTACGTTGAAAAATCCCAAATGCAAATAGACCGTTATTAAAATCATATTTTTGGTTAAAAATTGAAAAATTTTACGAAAACATTTAAAACAACAACGATATGATAAATAGATATAGAATTCATAACTCGAAAAAATGGTAACCGAGCGATTCCACTAGCACAATTCCACTGGACGCAATTCCACTGGGACAAGTAACCGGGTGGTTCCACTAGCACAATTCCACTAGATATATAAATATACTCAAAGGTGTATACGCTCTCCACGTATTGTATCCTCTTACACACCACTGAATCGACAACGATATTTTTACTTTTTACTCAGTCACGATATTTATTTTAAACAAATAAAAACACAACCGATCTGGTGTGTAGCTAAACTTCAATTGAATCCTTTTATTTCTATTACTTCTTTTGTTATGTATTTATTAGGTGCGTTTCTTTACGCGATGTTTTCCTTTTCATTACATTTTACAGTGTATTAATTCGGTATACTATATTTACGTTAACAATAGCCGCATTTCTTGACGCATTAGTGATCCGGATCAGATCAAAGTTTACATTGAAAACAACAACAAAAATTTAATTTTTGTTGTTGTTTTCAATGTAAACTTTGATCTGACCCGGATCACAAATGCGTCAAGAAATGCGGCTAATAATAAAATATAAATTCAAATATGATACAAAATGCTTTTACGTTAATATTCGTTACGGTAACATCCTGGCGCCCACCGGGAATGATGTTGATTGTACTATTCTCCACTTTGCCTTAATATAGATTTTCATAGCTAACATCCAGCATTCGCTCTAGGACACTGGGAAAACCTTAGGAAAACTTCATTAAAAAAACCTTGGGAAAACCAGCATCGGATGTTGTTATGCTTTACTCTATTGGCAATAAGCACAACTTGGTGATTGGACGTACCAAGTTGTTCTTCTCTGTTTTCACCTTGCATGTTCTCACTCTCCCATCTCACCCTGTAAATACTTCGATAATTCTCGCCATCATCCACTGACTAGGTGGTGTAATTTCATCTTTGACAAATACTAAATCTCCGATCTTTAGCGATCGATCTTCCGTAGCCCACTTTTTACGATGTTGCTGCTCGTTTATATATTCTCGTGACCATCTAACCCAAAATTCTTGTTGTAATTTTTGTATCTTCTGGCACGCAGATAGCCGATTGGCTGGTACTTCCGCCAGTAATGCTTCATACGGTGTTAGAATTGGTTGGCTAGTTATAAATGACCTGGTGATACTGTTGATAAATCCGTCGGATCATTGCTTATTGGTGTCAATGGTCTCGAATTTAAACATGCTGCTATCTTTGCCAACAACGTAGCTAATTCCTCGAATGTATACAATTGTGCTCCACCTACCCGTTTTAGATGATGTTTTACTGATTTTACCGTTGCTTCCCATAAACCCCCCTGATGCGGAGCATCCGGTGCGTTATAATGCCATTCGATTGAATGGGTTTGAAGATAGTTCATTACAGATGAACTTTGCCATAGCTCCACTGCTTCGCGACAAATCCTATCAGCCCCAATAAAATTACGACCGTTGTCACTATACATATGATGAACAGCTCCGGCTCGCAAATTTACAAACCTAGTTAGAGCCGCAATGAACGAGTCCGCGTCCAAACTACCAACCAGCTCCAAATGGACCGCCTTATAGACCATGCAGACAAATACAGCAATGTAACCTTTTATTGTTATATTACGACTTTGCTTTAATTGAAATGGACCAGCATAATCAATTCCACAATGATAAAATGCCGGTATTGGTTCTAATCGATAAGCTGGTAAATCTGCCATCAACTGTTGGGCAGCTTCTTGCCTGTAGCGGCAACACGTTACTCATTGATGAACTATGCTTCGCAATAAAACGCGACTCCGCAGGATTCAATATTTGTTTCTTAAATATTGCGTACAAAATTGCACTCCGCCATGGCACAAATCTTCATGGGCCTTTATGGCAATTTTTCTAGCCGATACTCCTTTATGGTCTAATATAATTGGTTTCCTTTGAGCTAATGGTAACTGCGCATTATCCAGCCGACCGGTTATTCTCAGCAGTCCTTTTCCATCTATCCACGGTGTTAACATCCAAAGACGACTGGATCTCGCTAGTCCTGTCTTATTAAGCATCGCCTTGTATTCATTTGGGAATAGATGTTCCTGTTCAGTTACTAACCAGTAATCCAATGCATCATCAATTTCGTCAATTGTTAATTTTGGAACAGAAATCTTCATATTCTTCCCTGTAGTGATTACAACATCGCTCTCACTTTTCCTTAAAATTGGATGACTATCCCACAATTTATTCTGGCTCTTAATATTATTTTTAATTCTTCGGTTGTGTATTCGTTAAAAGCAAGCTCTACTAAATCGTATAACATATGCCGTTATACGACATACTTTCACATGTGATGATAATTTATCCATTAAGATTATTTCTTCATTCTCCTTTCCAATCGTGGTCAGTAAAATATTTTCAAATCTCGTTCTTGGTTCCTTACATTCCGTTTTAACCTGTTTATTAATTTCACTATTACTTACTTTAGGAATCCATATTGGCCATTCTTCGATAAAATCCTTCAGCATCTCTGGTCCTTGCCACCATAAGTTATTGTTCAACAATTTTTCGGCCTTTATCTCGCGAGATATTAAATCCGCTGGATTCTGATCGGATTTGATGTAACGAAATTGCTCTAGTGTTAATTCCTTTAGTATTTTATTAACTCGATTTGCAACAAATGGTTTTAATTCATTTATAGGTTTCTTAACCAATGTAATACTATCTCTGAATCTGACCAAATGTAAATTGGTGCTATCTCAAGCATTGGTATTCCCTTGATTTTAGGTATTAATTTACAACTTAGCTCCACCGCACATAACTCCAATCTAGGTATTGTAATTACCTTAATAGGCGCTACCCTACTCCTGGAACATAATAATCTAGCACACCAGGAATCGTTAATATATACGCGTACATATACTGCAACACCATACGCTTTATTTGATGCATCAGCAAAAATGTGAATTTGAACTTTTTGATTGCTTGGACTATCTAATGTGTTTATCCATCTTGGAATCCTTACCTCATTAATAACCTTTAATTCTTCATAAAATTGTTTCCATTCTTGTTGTATAGATAACGTTACTGGTTCATCCCAACCACTACCTTTACGCCACAGTTCTTGAATAAACAACTTTGCTCTTATGGTAATTGGAGAAACCCACCCTTGGGGGTCAAAAATTCTCGCTGCTTCACTCGCAATAAAACGTTTATTTATATTTCAGGTTGCTTTCGGTTTTTTACTTGAAATTTAAATTCATCCTCTAGAAAATCCCATAAGAGTCCTAGTATGCTAGTGTTGCTTTGCAATTCTACAATCTTTGCTGTCATTTCATTATCCATTATTTTCAAACAATTTGATCGCCATTTTGCTAATTCAAACCCACCTTGCCTCAGCAGTTGAATAATTTCTGTCTTTAGATTTATAGCCTGGGATTCTGAATCAACCGATGTTAACAAGTCATCCATATAAAAGTCACTTATTACAACTTGAGATGCTATCGACATTTCTTGAGCATTGTCATTGGCACATTGGGATAACGTTTTTACTGCTAAATATGGAGATGATGCTAAGCCATACGTCACTACCGTTAACCAATAATCACGAATTGGCTCTTCTGGATCCGCTCTCCATAGAATCCTTTGTAAATCCCAGTGAACTGGTTGTATTTCCACTCGACGAAACATCTTGCAAATATCCGCAGTGATAGCAATCCTACCTGTCCGAAATTTCATGATAATATCTAACAAATCCTTTTGCAAACGTGGTCTCGTATATTGTACATCATTTAATGATTTCCCATTGGTAGTTTTCGCCGATCCATCAAAAACAACTCTAAACTTACGGTCGACTGATACAGCGTGATGACGTATGTAATTATGCAATTCCTCCGTATTTAAGGTAGTTGCTTGTCGCATATGTCCTAATCGTTCATACTCTGTCATAAATTCAACATACATCTTTTTAAATATTGGGTCTCGCTTGAATTTGTTTTCTTGACAATAAAATCGCCTTAATGCCATAGCCCTTGAACTTCCTAGTTCCGCGTCAGGTTTCAATGGTATCGTAACACTGTATCGATTACCTATTTTTACCACTGTGCTTTTAAAAATATCTTCGCAATATTGATCTTCATCCGATAATACTTTCTTATTTGTTTCCTCGACTTCCCAATTTATTACATTTTCCACGTTGCGCATAGTACGCCAATTGATCATACCGAAATTATTTTTATTAATTTAGGCGCCCGAATTTTTAAAAATAATTTCGATACTGCCTTACGATACATTGCTTTACGATAAATTGCTTTACGATAAATTGCTTTATGATAAATTGTTTACGGTAGATTGCTTTACGGTAAACTGTTTACGATAAAATGTCCGATTCCCCTCTCATAGAGCAAAATATTGTATGCAAATCGCTTGTTAGGGCATCTTTCTATTTAAAAAAAAAAATAGTTCAAAAGAAAACGATTCCAAAAGGTTTGAAAACCCTTTACAGGGTTTTATCATATTAAAGGATTAGTCAAACCAGAAATCAAATTTACAATAAATTTACTGAAATAAGTGTCTTAAATAATTGAGATAACCTCAGTAGTTTAATCTCTCTTAAGTATATCGCTTTTGCATTCAATAATTATAAGTACAATAAAGTAAAAGTTGACTGGCTCCTTATTTGCGTCGCGAACCGCTGCAAGGTTTTGTGGTTATATAGTTCTGCCACTGAATGTTTTGAACAATAAGCGTTCCGGAGGTACACCATAACAATTGCCAAATAAGACGTCAAAATTAATTTCTTTGCTACAACTAAATTTTGCAGATATTAAATCTATAATAATTACAAATTAGGACAAATCAAATACAAATTGATAATTTTCAGGCCCCATGTTTCTAAGAGTAAGTTTCGGAAACTGCTTCTGGTGCGACTATTAAAAATCATCTAATTCAAAATGAATTCAAATCTTTTATTCGCATAGGTATAAGAAACATGCTTAGGAATTGTACAGGACCCAATCACTGTAAATGATAAATTAATCACCAGTTACCTAAACTCAACTGTACACAATCTAATCGACTTACAATTATTCTATTTACATCCCGCACAAAATGTAAAACAAAAATGTTTATCTTAACAAAGTTTCATTCTTGTATAAAAACGATTTTCATCTCAACGTTTCTCACCAGTTTTTCTTAAGAAGTTCGAATTATTAAAAAAAATGAATTTTCTATTAATCTTTATTGGGATAATAATATTCCTATTCGTATTATTAGTTATATACAATTTTTGGCTGCAAACAAAATTGGAATATAATTTGCACAAAAAATTTCCGGGACCAAAATCTCATCTAATTGTGGGAAATATTTCAGATATTTTATTGTTGAATCCAGGTAACTATTGTGTAATTATAAAATGTGTGCATGCGCTTTTGAGTAGTGTGGTTTTTAATTTCTTTGCGATAACAGGAAATCGGAAATTGTTAACTTTGAATTTTGTATTGCGTATTTAAAAGTGAGTTAACTTAATTTTAACGCACTGATAATTAAATTTTTAAAATTATCAAACAGCATCCGATTTAAGTAATTTATAATAAATGTTATACTGGTGAGTGGTCAAACGTAATTCGCCAAGAAATGTCTTACATATTCTCATAAAAAAATTGAACGATGAATAATTCTTAAATAAATATTAAAAACATTTTAGTTCACCTTTACTTTTCAAATTCATTATATGTACGTGTAACTCGTATTTAATTTCACAAAATTTAGTTTGACTTACATTTTATTTAATTCAATTGTACATACAATATGTATTGTGTATCCACTAAAGGCTGTGAATTGGTTTTTATAATCTCACAGATTTATAGACACAATTTACCGTAGTGTTACTGAAATATAGTATGTATAGAGGCTCCCGAATTTATTCTATAGAAGTACTAATCGCGAAAAAAAATCTTGCATTAAAATAATCATGGGGCAAGCTACGTTCATTGGGCCATATTGAAAGTTATATTGTAATTGAAACGACCTCCTTGGTTGATAACAAAAGAAGAACTAACTAAACTATATTTCATTGTACTATTACATGGATCTAAGAGTAAATACTATACGTTCACATGTATCAGTTAGAGTAAACAATTATTGCTGTGTTTTTTTATAAGTCTCGATAGATCTATTCAGATATTTGCCAAAAAAATATGGGAAATTGTAACTACTTCTATCATCCACTTAAAAATACTGGCACTCGCAGCACTAAGAATTTGTGTTTATTTTGACAACGCACCGTCATTTTTTCATTATTATTTTCTTTTACCAAAAGCATAAATGCATGAGGAAAAGTGCGAATACATTTTATCCATATATAAAAATGAGACGGCCATACTAAATCGTTTTTTTTTCTTTCAAAATGTTACTATGATCTTTTAAATTTTGAGCAACTTTTACGAAAAATGATAGACAGGTTCATTTTTCGATTTTTTCCATTTTTTTCACCAAAAAAAAGCTTTTGGATTGCGGTAAATAGCATTAAATAACACATTTTGAATATGCCTCTTCATAATGGAAGGAAATAATAATAAAATGTATACTTTTAACGTACATCTTCTGTCTTTTAAAATAGAGCAAAAGATTAAACGTAAATCAGCTACTAGTTTTCTATTGTATGATAGATGTACTAAAAATTGACCTTGGTATGCTTCCATGCTAAAATACAAATTTTTATTGTGTGTCTTTACTCATAAAAGGGAAAATCTGTAGTCTCGATAGCATATCTGGATAAAAAGCAAGATTTTCATGTACAATAATTATTAAGTTGTGTAATTCAAGGAAATGAATTAAAAATGATGAAATGTTGAATAAAAAGTTATTCTTGATTCAAATAAACTGAATCAATTGCAGTTTAACCACAAAAATAGAGAACATCTGGATGCAATCTATTGAGATCTATCGAGACTTATAAAAAAACACGGCTTTTATTCTCATACAACAACACTCCCAGTAGAATTTGATTTATCTCAAACCCATCTCCGAAATACATTTCTGATGTTTCTTCCCAAAATAAGCCTTCGTCAAAACATCTGCCACCATGTCCTTTGTGCCTATGTAATCTAATTTAATTTTTGATTCTTCTATCAATTCACGGATATAGTGGTGTCTAACATCGATATGTTTTGTTCTGGCATGATATGAGACTCCAGATGCTAAACATAAAGCACTTTTGTTGTCGCATAATATTGTGGGTACGGGCTGATTATTCTCAAATAACTCCTTCCGAAGTCCACTTATCCACATCGCTCCAGAAGAATTCCAGTATGTTTTTCACGGGAATATGTCAATTTCAAATCTGAAGTTCCCTTTCTTTCTTACCGCATTCCAATGCGACTTGCCAGGGTTCATGTTGTCGGTCTTGATACTTGTGCTGCATAAAGAATACTTCCAACCGCTTCCTGGTATGGTACACTTATCATTTCATTTCGTTCAGTATCATTTTTGGACATATATCATTTGTGATCCTTTGATTAGGATCAAAGGGTGTTAAAACTGGGTTGCAATCCATCATGTTAAATTTCTGTAACACTTCTTGAATATACTGTTGTTGATCGATGGATATGAGTCCCTTTTACCAGTCACGAGTAATCCGTAATCCAAGGCAATAAACGGCTTCACCTAAATCCAACATATTGAACCGCTTCATCAGTTCTGTTTTAATCCATGCATTCACATCTTTATCATTGCTAAAAATGATAAAATCATCAACATAAATTGCGATCATCAGTATTTTTTCTCCATCGAGCTTGAAGTAAACACAAGAATCAACTTTTGAGCGAGTGATTCCCATTTCTTTCAGATTGCTACCTAACTTTTGGTTCCAAATTCTGCTCGCCTGTTTCAGACCATACAGAGATTTTCGGAGTTTGCACACTTTATTTTCACTGGTAAAACCTTCTGGCTGCAGCATATAAATATCCTCAGGTAAGTCGCCTTGCAAAAATGCATTTACTGCATCCATCTGGTCAATGTCAAGATCATATTTTGCTGCCAAACTAATAAGATATCTTATAGAGCTGAAACGCACGACTGGAGCAAACGTATCATTATAGTCTACACCTTTCTTTTGCGAACATCCTTTTAATACAAGGCGGGCTTTATATTGAGCAATCTGACCTGTGGCATCTCTTTTTGTTTTAAATACCCAACGACAGTCAGTGGGTCTCTTCCCTTCCGGTAAATCACATAGTTCCCACGATTTATTTTCTTGAAGTGAACTAAATTCCTCTTCCATTATTGCTTGTTTCCATAAATGTGAATCTGCTCTGCTAAATGCGTCTTCCGATGATACTGCATCACATAGCTCGGCTGACTTCACCGAATATATGACAAAATCAGCTAGCTGTTTTGGCTTAGGTTGTCTAGTTGATCTTCTTGGTAACTCTGATGAAATTTGTATATGAGACGGTACATAATCTTCATTTGAGTATTATTTTCTTATACATCAGCTTCATCTGGGAATATATAGAAATTATTATCGCTATCGTCATTATTTACCTGTTTTCGAAAACGTTAATTTTCAAGAAAAATGACATCTCGACTGATGACAATTGTACGTTTTATTGACTTGAATAAACGATATGCCTTTGAATTTTCTGAATATCCCACAATAATATGTTTTTCGGATTTGGGATCAAATGTTCCCCTTTTCTGCTTTGGAATATGTACCATGGCAATGGTACCAAAAAGCTTCAGATGATCCAAACGTGTAACACAATCCGGTAAACTGCGGTGTCGGTGACCGATTGATTATATATACAGCAGTCGTTTGATGTTGTCTACCACAACTTATCAAATAACTCAAGAACTCCCCATTACAGAACTCAGTACCATTATCTGTTCTTAGAATTTTTATTTTCCGACCTGTTTGATTTTTGGATAATAGTTTGAATTTTTTTAAATAATTCAACACTTCGGTTTTGGTGCTTAGGATGTAAACTAACACTTTCTTTGAATAATCATCTATACAAAGGTAAGAAAATATTTTCCACCACCAAAAGATTTCTGCCCAATCGGACCACAAATGTCCGAGTGTATCAAATCTAAGCAATTATCTGACTGTGTGCATGAGTTATTAAACGGTAGTCGTGTATGTTTTCCCTTCAGGCAGATAATACATGATTCACCAATTTGCTTGTCATTAAAAAAAAACTGCATTTTCACTATCTCTTAATTTTTTCATGCTATTCGTTTTTAAATGACCTAATCTCCTGTGCCACAAGTCATATTCTGTAAACTGTACATCCATTCGAGTCAAATGTCACACGATTTCCATTTTTGACTATTTGACTGACCGACAGTAAATTAGTACACAACTGAGGAATGCGCTGTTTGTTATGTCGGTGTCTTGCACGTAATTGTTAACCAACAATTTCATTGTCAAATCTCCGATACCTGTCACTTTCATTCTTGTGTCGTTTACAATGACAACTTCATTCGTAGGTGGATTTGAAATTTCCCTTAATAAACCTGCATCGATTGACATATGCAATGATGCGCCTGAGTCTATGTACCAACTATCCTTTTTCATGTCGCTTACTGCAAATGAAGTAAATAATAATGCGGAATTGACTTTCTTATCTGAATTTGCCTTAACATTTTTATTGTAAGTGCAATTATTCGCCAAATGTCCTAATTCATTGCAGTTATAGCAGCGCATTTTACTAATATCCCGCGAATATGTTTTGTTATACATTGGCTTTCCTGATTTATTCGTACTGTACAAAGCTTTTGTTGCTGTAGTGCCATCTGATGACAAATTGCCCAACTGTACGTCCTGAAGCAGCTTCGCTTTAATTGAATCGGCAGTTATATCCACACTGAACTTTCGATGCCCATAATAAGTGGCTTGAATTTATCAGACATATAGAATAAGAATTGTGCCTATCCATTCATCACTCAGATCCATGCCAATATTTCTCAATTTGTGAGCGGTCGCTACAATCGAATTAACACATTCTTCCACTGATACGCAGTCTTCCAGAGATGTTGTAATTAACTTTAACAAAAGCCCAACTTTCCTTGTAAGACCAGAATCCAAGAACGCCTTTTCAAGAGCTTTCCACGCCTCTTCAGTAGTTTTACTTGTTCGAACATGAACGAAATTAATTGGATCAATCAAAAGAATAATTTTTGCCTTTGCTTTTGAAATGTTTTCTTCATTTTTATTCTCACCAGTAACACACAACCATAACTGTCGTGTTCTAAATATGTTTGAACAGCAAACCGCCACGCTGACCTTTAGTTTTTCCACCTTTTAGTTTTTCTATGACGAAATTATTGGCGGCCATCTTTTTTACGTATTTTATTTTATATTTAATAAAATCAATTACAATAAAACAAAAAAACGCGTCGTTCTGGGCCCATAACCTATTAAAAGTTATATTTTTATTGAAACGACCTGCTTGGTTGATAACAAAAGGAGAACTAGGTAACTAAACTATATTTTATATTTCATTACATTATATACATATTAGGCCCGATTCTGCCTCCGAAAATTTTATGTTATGTATGTTATTTTTGTTTTTTTAATACAAACTCATATAGGAAGCGGGGAAATAAAATAACATAACATGAATTTTATCGTCCCAGAATCGGGCCCATTATTCATTTAATGATATCCTACACAACGAAAATATTGATCTGAATTGTTTAAAAGTGAATAAAAGGAAAAGTACCACCGAGTATTTCAAAGAGAAAAATGTTTTGTTCTAAGATTTTGTTATTGGCGGCCTTGTAGAGTTGCCTGAAGCCTGACCATAAATAGTGTATAATATTTCAAGTTTATCAATGATTAATCATTTTTTTATAAATTCAGCCTGTTGAAGGATGTAAAAACTTATGGGTACATATTGGTGTTTAAATGTTTTATTTTAATTTATTAAATTTATCGTTTTATTAGTTTCACGTATATTTTGTACATTAATTTAGTATTTATAAAATAATGGTTCCAAGACTAACTGCTTCTTGATTATCCGATTTATAGCCGATCTTAATCAATACCATTACAATATTTATGCTGTGCGCGTCATGCTGATTTTTCGACTAAATCATTGACTATTTTAAATTTTTAACTATAATTCATGCCAGTTATTCATGGATGGCAGAAGGGTCAATAAGGTAGGCTGTGCCTGACTTTTCATTATTCTAAACAGCGACTTTTGAAATGTCAACTGAAAGTTATTATCCTTTGAGGGAAATAACCAGGCTTACTGTTTAAAATTTCGTGTAAATACTTCTCTAATTTATAACCGTTATAAGAAAATCTTAAATTTTCAACGATATACACTACTCCAAAAAATTAAAGGAACACTAATTTTTTTCAATTTTTTTAGTGTTTTTTGAAGAGCTGTATCTTTGTAAAATACGGTCGTTCAGAGATGAAAAGAAAAGCATTTTAAAGCTCCAAATCTCTAGTTTTGAGATTTTTGAGCGGAACATTTTTGTGAGATACCGTTATCACGCAATCATAAGAAAGAGCGCGAGAAAAAAAAAATTCGATTTTTTTTTTTTTGTAACGATCCATGGGCTCGGGAAATTTTTTTTAAGTTAAACCAATGCATAGGTCGGTTAGCCTGTTAATTAGGCGTAAATTTAATTTCATTCTGGTCTCTCTATGTCAACTTTTTGCTATGATATCTGACTTTGAATCAAAAATGATCCTTTTGCCTTTGATCATCGATATCTCAGCAACCAATGATTGCACAGTAAACTTTAGGGCAGCCTTAAAAACTTCAGTAAATTTCCTACAAGCCCCTTAATGATTAGTCGAGAACAAATTTTTTTTTCACCCTCAATACTGATTTGAAAAAAGTACAAAAAAACTACTTTTTATGTTGTCTTAGTAAATCTACCGTTACTTTACAAATATTGATGAAAAGACTAATGTTGCCAGGTCATTTTACAGTTTAATGTACTCCTAACAGCCCTGTATTATTTTCAAATTGATCCATCTAATCGTTTTTTCGGACAGATTGATCAAAGTTTTACAAAACAATTAAAGGAACAAGTGATCATCAAAATAAAAAAACGACTTTTTTCACATTTTGCGTTAGTTACTTGTTAACCCTTAACGATCGTACGATTTTTTTTGTAACACTCGCCGATAAGAGACGATAGAAAATTAAATAAAGTTCTGCAATATGAGCAATAATTATGGAACATGGCCATTTCTCATCTGATTTTAGTGAAATTTGGTATGCGTTATTGAAATGGGATTCTAAAACGATTCGTGGATGAAGTTCTGGAAAATGGCCAACTAGAAAGGAACTTGGCCATTTATTAACCGATTTTGATGAAATTTGGTATGCGCGATGGAAATGCGATTCTAAAATGATTTTTGGATAAAGTTCTGGAATATGGCAAACTAGGTTGGAACTTGGCCATTTCTTATCCCATTTTTATGAAATTCGGCATGTACGATGGAAATGGGATTCTAAAATGATTCGTGGTTGAATTTCTGGAAAATGGCCAACTAGGAAGGAACTTGGCCATTTCTTATCCAATTTTGATGAAATTTGGTATGCGCGATGGAAATGGGATTCGAAAATGATTTTTGGATAAAGTTCTGGAATATGGCCAACTAGGATGGAACTTGGCCATTTCTTATCCGATTTTTATGAAATTCGGCATGTACGATGGAAATGGGATTCTAAAATGATTCGTGGTTGAATTTCTGGAAAATGGCCAACTAGGAAGGAACTTAGCCATTTCTTATCCGATTTTAGTGAAATTCAGTATGTACGAGGGAAATAGGATTCTAAAATGATTTTTGGATAAAGTTCAGGAATATGGCCTACTAGGAAGGAAGTTGGCCATTTCTTATCCAATTTTGATGAAATTTGGTATGCGCGATGGAAATGGGATTCGAAAATGATTTTTGGATAAAGTTCTCGAATATGGCCTACTAGGAAGAAACTTGGCCATTTCTTATCCGATTTTGATGAAATTCAGCATGTACGATGAAAATGGGATTCTTAAATGATTTTTGGATAAAGTTCTGGAATATGACCAACTAGGAATAAACTTGGCTATTTTTTATCTAATTTTGATGAAATTCGGCATGTTCGATGGAAATGGGATTCTAAAATGATTTTTGGATAAAGTTCTGGAATATGGCCAACTAGGATGGAACTTGGCCATTTCTTATCCGATTTTGATGAAATTCGGCATGTACGATGGAAAGGGTATTCTAAATTGATTTTTGGATAAAGTTCTGGAATATGGCCAACTAGGAAGGAACTTGGCCATTTCTTATCCGATGTGTATGAAATTAGCCATGTACGATGGAAATAGGATTCTAAAATGATTCGTGGTTGAAGTTCTGGAAAATGGCCAACTAGGAAGGAACTTGGCCATTTCTTATCCGATATTGATGAAATTCAGCACGTGCCTTAGAAATGGGATTCTAAACTGATTTCCGGATCCTATTTTTATGAATTTCAGCATTCACGATGAAAATGAGATTTCTTAAATTATTGCTAAATTAAATCATTTATTACATTGAATAACCATTTTAGTTTTCCACTTTTAAAGCACATGTCTAATTTCTTTTATGTGTTTAAGGAATAGGTAAGCGCCTTCCAACTTAACCATATAAATTTAAAAAAAAATTATTTTAGAGTTTTATTTCTATAGTACATGCTGAATTTGTTTAAAATCTAATAAAAAATGGCCAAGTTCCATCCTAATACGGCTTATTCCAGAATTTCTTCTACACATAATTTTAAAACCCAATTTTCATTGCACATGCTGAATTTCATCAAAATCTTATAAGAAATGGCCAAGTTCCTACCTAATTGGCCATATTCCAGAACTTTAGCTAAAATTCATTTTATGCTGTGTGCCTGACACCGATTTTTTCGACTAAATTTCTGACTAAACTAAATTATGCTACATTATGCTATTAACCACCAGACGGCTAACGAAAAGTCTCCTCGCGAGGTTGCTTTTCAATTTAGTTGTCATTTTTATTGAGAGAGTGCTTGGATTAAGTACTTTTCATTATCAACGAATTTAATTAGTGAAACAAGTTGGTACCGATTAATGGTTAAACGTACGATACGAGTTTTTATTGTATATATGTATTTGAATTTGACGGTTTTTATTCAATTTTTATTTTAAAATATTGATTTGATTAATATTGTCTTACTGTCAGTGCCGTGATCGTGGCTTGAAATGGTATAACGATTAGTAAAACGGCCAGCAAATGAATAATTTTAGGATGAAGGGACTTGCCAGATTTATGCAAATAATATTCCATTGAGCTCTCTGTGATTGCGTTCTGAATCAAGAAACCTTACGACGGTTAATCTATCAGCGAAACTATTCCTCAAATAAATGAAACTTGTTCCGAATTAAAATAAACGATTTTGAATTTTAATTTTTAATCGATTCATTTTTGGATACTAAAGAAAATTAAAATACGGTTCAGGTAGCAACTGAACGTCAGTTTTAAGGGACAAATCCGATTCTCTCAGTTTATGTTCAGTTCAGCAGGTTCAATTAATGTTTTCCCAATTTAAAATCATTTTAATTATTTAACCTTTAATTGGAAAAGGGTGGTTTTAATCTGTAAATGTCCGTTCGATAGGACACAGCCTTCACAAATGTCGTAGGACATGCAAGAAACTTATTAAGAACTAAGAGAATCCGAATCTAGAAGGCGTAATCAAATACAGAATTGAAACAGGCACAGCATCAGATTGGGCCAATTTCATCTTAGACACGAAGAAGACCTGTTACAAGATAACCAGCACGTTATCCAGTACGTCCTTGCTGTTACAAGATAACCAGTACGTTTTTTTTATTTAACTACTGTTATAATTTATAAGTTTTAGTGATACAATGTTTGCTTTTAAATTTATTTAATTTGGTTTCATTTAATTTGAAAAAAGTTTCATTCCACTCGAAATTAGTTTCCTTCTTTTCGTAAAAGGGTTTATTCAATTCGGAATAATTTTCATTCATTTTAGAAATAGTTTCACTTAAATTAGAGAAGGTTTCGTTCATTCCGAGATTTTTCAAAAATTATCAAAATTAATCAAATTATTCAAGAAAATTAAAATTGTTGTCATATTTAATTAAAGTTTATATATTTTTGTACATAAGATTTTAATTTCAACTTTCTGTTAGAAATTATATGGCGTCAGATCGTCTGTAGGCAACACGGATTGGAGAAACTTTTGGGTCAAAAAAGAGATCATCTTTAGTTTACCAACGCTAAAGTATTCTGTCCGGTTTTATCGAACTCATCAACGACTTTGCAAGTCTTTAGAATTTCTTATAGAGCCAATAAACTAATTTAATATTTTGTAAATAATTTTGTGTACGAAATATTGAAAAATTCCAAAAAAAAAAACAAATTAACTTGGTAAATCAACTTGCGCGCGAGCCAAAATGAAAAGGAACGAACATTCAAGCAGTATTCCTAGTTATTTCAGTCAAACAGTAATAACATTCGGTTGACGTTCCAAAAGTCGTAATTTAGAATAATGAAAAGTCAGGCACAGCCTGTCTTATTGACCCTTATGCCATCTATGAACGACTGTTACGAACTAGTCGACAATTTAGAAAAGTCAACAATTTAGTCAAAAAAATCGGTGTCAGGCACACAGCATAAGAATCCCATTTCCATCGCGCATACCAAATTTCACTACAATCGGTTCAGTAATAGCCACGATCCTTCCTAGTAGGCCATATTCCTGAACTTTATCCAAAAATCATTTTAGAATCCTATTTCCCTCGTACATACTGAATTTCACTAAAATCGGATAAGAAATGGCTAAGTTCTTCCTAGTTGGCCATTTTCCAGAAATTCAACCACGAATCATTTTAGAATCCCATTTCCATCGTACATGCCGAATTTCATAAAAATCGGATAAGAAATGGCCAAGTTCCATCCTAGTTGGCCATATTCCAGAACTTTATCCAAAAATCATTTTCGAATCCCATTTCCATCGCGCATACCAAATTTCATCAAAATTGGATAAAAAATGGCCAAGTTCCTTCCTAGTTGGCCATTTTCCAGAAATTCAACCACGAATCATTTTAGAATCCCATTTCCATCGTACATGCCGAATTTCATAAAAATGGGATAAGAATTGGCCAAGTTCCATCCTAGTTGGCCATATTCCAGAACTTTATCCAAAAATCATTTTAGAATCCCATTTCCATCGTACATACTGAATTTCATCAAAATCGGATAAGAAATGGCTAAGTTCCTTCCTAGTTGGCCATTTTCCAGAACTTCATCCACGAATCGTTTTAGAATCCCAATTCAATAACCCATACCAAATTTCACTAAAATCGGATGAGAAATGGCCAAGTTCCATAATAATTGGCCATATTTCAGAACTTTATTTAATTTTCTCTTGTCTCTTATGGGCGAGTATTGCAAAAAAATCGTACGATCGTTAAGGGTTAACAAGTAACTAACGCAAAATGTGAAAAAAGTCGTTTTTTTATTTTGATGATCACTTGTTCCTTTAATTGTTTTGTAAAACTTTGATCAATCTGTCCGAAAAAACGATTAGATGGATCAATTTGAAAATAATACAGGGCTGTTAGGAGTACATTAAACTGTAAAATGACCTGGCAACATTAGTATTTTCATCAATATTTGTAAAGTAACGGTAGATTTACTAAGACAACATAAAAAGTAGTTTTTTTGTACTTTTTTCAAATCAGTATTGAGGGTGAAAAAAAAATTTGTTCTCAACTAATCATTAAGGGGCTTGTAGGAAATTTACTGAAGTTTTTAAGGCTGCCCTAAAGTTTACTGTGCAATCATTGGTTGCTGAGATATCGATGATCAAAGGCAAAAGGATCTTTTTTGATTCAAAGTCAGATATCATAGCTAAAAGTTTATTTTATTTATTTTATTTTTTTTTATTTTTATAAATAATTCGGGCATAATACAGAGCATGAAGCTCCATTTACATTTTGCCTCACACAATAATATGGTTAATAAATACATAATTTCAAAAGAGAAAAAAGAAAAATGTAATTTGAAGAAAAGATAATATAATAATAATAATAACACAACAATAATATAATATAATAAAATAAACTAGTATAAAATTAAAGTGATATAATTCATATTAAATTGCTTAAATTAAATTGATTCATTTATTAAGACATCAAATATTTATTAATAATGTTTAGTAAAGAAATTCTAAAATGAAAAACAGATTTATTAAAAATATCAATACTATTATCACCAAAGAATAAGTTATGATTCATTAATAACCGACAGCGTGGCGAGGCTAGACCAATATTTGTGGTTGGAGTTAAAATTTTGAATAAATTTAAATTTCTTGACCGGTAGGCTGGAACATAAAAGTTAATTTCAGTAAGGAAAGAAGTATGAACAATTCCATTAATGACCTTATATAAGAGCAATTCATCCAAGTACAATCGGCGTGATTCCAAACTTAATAAATTTAGTTTTTCTGAGTTTTCTGTTCTAAGTTGACATAGAGAGACCAGAATGAAATTAAATTTACGCCTAATTAACAGGCTAACCGACCTAAGCATTGGTTTAACTTAAAAAAAATTTCCCGAGCCCATGGATCGTTACAAAAAAAAAAAAAAATCGAATTTTTTTTTTCTCGCGCTCTTTCTTATGATTGTGTGATAACTATATCTCACAAAAATGTTCCGCTCAAAAATCTCAAAACTAGAGATTTGAAGCTTTAAAATGTTTTTCTTTTCATCTCTGAACGACCGTATTTTACAAAGATACAGCTCTCCAAAAAACACTAAAAAAATTTAACAAAATTAGTGTTCCTTTAATTTTTTGGAGTAGTGTAGATGAGATGGTCCAAAAACGGAAACCGTTTGTTTTGCTAAGGCAAACTATAAAAACTTCTGTTCGGCCAAAAAGTTTCCGCCCACAAAGTGGGAATCGCGATTGCAGCAACATTAATGCTTTTTAACCTATGAAAGAGACAGGTAACAATGGAAAATAAACCGTGTAAAACGTATTTAAGACCGTTAGTAAAAATTGAGGCGAAATGTTTTACCCCTAGATGTTTTTACGACACAAAACGATATATCGCCGCTGACCCACTGATAAATCGAGAATATCATTCCCCTGTTGTGTCGGCCCGATTATTAATTGACATTCTGGCAGATATTTTTCTTTATTTATTGAATGTAGCCAGAACCGTTTCAAAATAGGTGCAAAATGTATAACTTATTCACAAACGACTTGATAGTACAACAGGAAGCAATAGCGACTGACAGATGACAGTTTTGTAAATTTTTAACGCTACCGATATCGGTGAAGACGTTCGTAAAAAAATATCGTGAATTTTGGATCACCAAACTCGTTACCTTTACCTGTTCGATACCGGAAAAAATACCGCCACCAAAATAAATGTAGACATTTTTCCGATTGCTTGTTTTTTCTTGTGGTGCCTTCTCATTAAAAAGCAAAATTATCACTCAAACCAAAAGTAACCTCAATAAGGTAATGTTATTCACACAGGAAAATGTCAATTCAGCTTACTTTATATGACTGCGTTTACAATCTTTTTGATAGAGGAATTGATAATAATAATTTTGAAGCGGATTGAAGGGGACATGTGCAAAGCAACCTTGATTATACAAGACATAATATAAAAAACGAAGCTTTTATAAGAGAATTAGAAAAGAGGAAAAAACCAAAATTTCCATAGTAAAACACCTAAAACATATGGGAAATCACTTTTTTTCCTAAGACAAATTTGTAAATGAAAACGTTGCAAATTCTTAATTATGATTTTTGAAATATTTTCTTAAATATTTGAATTTCAACACATATGTATGAATATCGTTTAAGTAGATCGTTTTCATTTTCTTGTAATAATTGATTTATTTAAACCAAAATATAAAAAAAAGTTCATAGCAACAACATTCTGGTCAAATTGGAAAGAAAAGCTTACTACAAATCGTGTGCATTAAGTCAATATACATAGATGGCAGTGGGCAGTAAACATTTTAAAAAACAACGAGGGAGTTCAACCGCAACTAGCAAAAGATTTATGAGAAAACTTTTATGTATAAATATCTATTGAATCATTTCAAGCCATTTCGATGAGATCGAGAAACCCCTGCATAATGACGGCTGATGTTCGCTCAGTGTATAAGCTAAGTTACATTTTTCCTTCAAAAAGTAAATAAATTATTCGATTTTGAATTTGGAGGACGAACCTTACTGACATTAGTCGAGCATGAGCAAAGTACAGTTCTGTTAAGTTAATCACCTAAACCTGCCATCTACGCTTTAAAATATATCAATACTCATACACGGCAATCTTGTTCAAAAGTCCATAATAGTGAATGGTCACGGCAAACCCGCTGAAAAAAGCAAATACGCATCGCTTTGTCATTGATCAATTTAAAATAAATTAACTAAAGCTGTTCTATTAGGGCGAAATGTTGACCGTAAATTCATAGCAATTATAAAGGCGGTAGGGCAAAACACTAATAACAAAGCATACCGATTAAACAATTTTAAAATTATTATTTTATTATGCACAATGTAGGTATATAAATATGTAGTTTTCACAGCTCGCTATTTCCATTTAATTTGTTTGAGTCACTTAAGGCATTGCCCCGCATGCAAAATGGAAAACCGGCATTTAAAACCGTCAAACTCAAACAATTTTTGAACTTGAAATTTCGCCAGGTGGCAATTTTTGGTACGATGTTTCCAAAATGTTTACTGCTATCACTGCCATCTATGAAATGTATATTGACTTAATGCACACAATTTGTAGTAAGCTTTTCTTTTTAATTTGACCAGAATGCTGTTGTTATGAATTTTTTTTTATATTTTTGTTTAAATAAATCAATTATTACAAGAAAATGAAAACGATTTACTTAACCGAGATTTATATATGTTGAAATTCAAACATTTATGAAAATATTTTAGAAATCATAATTAAGAATTTGAACCGTTTTCATTTAAAAATTTGTCTTAGGAAAAAAAGTGATTTCCCATATGTTTTAGGTGTTTTACTATGGAAATTTTGGTTTTCTCCTCGTTTCTAATTCTCTTATAAAAGCTTCGTTTTTTAGATTAGTTGCTTTCCAATCGACCAACCGCAAGCACCCGCTAGTAAACCGCTAGTAGAATGGTTTTTGCCTTCGCTAAATTATCTATAGATATTTTAGCGAGGATAAAAACCATTCTACTAGCGGTTCACTAGCGGGTGCTTGCGGTTGGTCGATTGGAAAGCTACTAATATGGCTTGTATAATCAAGGTTGCTTTGGTATAACCCGTTATACAATTTTTTATGAGCTCCATACATTTATAATACTCATTCAGAAGACTTGATCTAAGCAGTACAAAACCTTGTAATGTTCCTTCCTTCGTATTAACTGATATTAAGTAAGATAGAAAAGACAAAGATCTTTAGAAGACGAGATCAAAGGTAGGGTTGAAATGAGTGTTTTGTTTAACAAATAAAAAATAAACATGTTTAGCTATTTATGTATTTATTGACTTTAAATTTATTTATTTTGGAAAAGGATTCACTCATTCCGTACATGTTTTCATTGAATTTGGAAAGTGTTTCTTTTATTTCGGAAAAACGCATAGTTTTGGAAATATGAACATAGTTTTTCTTAATTCGGAAACGGGTTCGTTGAATCCGAAAATCCTATAAGTAAGGTTCGATTTGGCAAGATCATACTCACAATCATGAATTATTTTTGGCAAAATGTGTTGAGCGCACTGATTTCCAAATTTATCTAAAGCTAAAAACGGGCGCGATGTTCAAGCACAATCACAGAGAGCGCAACGGGATGATTTGCATAAATCTGATAGGTTCTTTCACTCTATAATTGTTAATTTGCTGCTCGTTATGCCCTTGCCAGCCAAGATCACGCACTAACAATTCGACAATATTAATCAAATCAATATTAACAAAAACAGAAAGTTTGCCGCTTACAACAATGATTTCAATTCAAAAACGAGAAATACTCGTATAATCATTATAGCACCAGCATTTCCCTACAAACTTATGGCAGAAATTAATTTTAGTCGTAATAAACTGTAAAATTCAAGTACATAAACATAGTCACTACACAAGCATATCTCTGAGATTGTTATTTGGTTTAATGCGGCATTTTCGCCCTCATTTTAGTATTTAAAACGTTTTAATGGTTTAAAATTAATTGAAATCTCGCCTTTATTCAGTTTCTGTTTTTTAAATAAATTTACATTTCCACGTTTATGTACATAATATCAGATTTCTGATACAATTAGATATTTAGTTAGATAAGTTATATTGATTTATGTATTTTGAGTCTTATAAAGCTCATGTTAATTATTTTATATAAATATAACAAGAAAAGACAAAACAAAAACAAAATCATCAGTTAATATCAAATCTTTTAAATAAGCTGCTCCGGAAGGAAACGTCCTGTGCAACAATTTAAATACTATTAAATTTGGAATAATTGGTAATAATTATATAGGAAAAAAAAAGGCAGTAGGTATAACACTTAAACTGATTTTAATGGAAAAAAATACTCTGATATCAATCATTGTTTGAATGAGCGATGGTCGGTCGTTGTCGCTCGTAGAGGTTAGACGTGTTTTTGTCGTCCTCTTCGGAAATTTAATTTTATTTAATTGATTTTTGTTTTTTAATGATTGTGAAGTTAGCACGCAAAGTTAGCACGAAAAACGCAATGGCAACACCAATGATTTCAAAAGTTATCAACGGTAACTTCAACTTCAAACATTTCATATGAACGTTCAACGATAAGTACTTATTGCTTTTGAATTATTGAACACAAAATTGGTTTAGCTTTAATTTCAGAACAAACGTTTCAGTTGGGCCGGCGATGGGCCAAACAATTCAAAGCCACCTACAGCCTCTGGTGGAATGGGATTTTGTTTCTCAATGTAATAGTCGGGAAAGATGTCGAACAGTTTATAAACAGCTCAAAATGTATAAATAAAAGCAAGTTGTATGAATATCTTCATCCATTGATGGGCACCGGACTACTAACAAGTGGCGGCCGAAAATGGCAGCAACGACGAAAAATTCTAACACCCGCCTTCCATTTTAACATATTACAACAATTTCATAAAACATTCCAAAATGAGACCAATCAACTTATCGAATCCATTAAAAAGAACGATAATAAATTAATCCATGTGCAAGCTTGTTTTGCAAGATTTTCACTGAATACGGTGTGTGAAACAGCAATGGGCATAAAATTAGACTCTACCGCAGAATCGATTAAATATCAAAGGCAAATATACGAAATTGGTGAAATGATGGTGTACCGACTTATGCGGCCGTGGCTTATGTCAAATCTAATGTATAAACTAATGGGATACGTGAAAAAATTAAACGAATTGGTAATTCCTGTGCATAATTTTACGCGACAAATCATTAACAAGAGGCGTCAAATGTTTCAGTCCAATCAAATTCAATTTGAGTTTGAGCTTAGTGAAAATATGTAAGAAAATTATTAAAAAATGTTGTATTCTCCAAACTCTCTTTCTCAATAATTATGTTATTTCAGTTACGAGACGAAGAAGGTACGGTATGCTATGTTGGACACTTTGCTGGACGCAGAGGCGCGAGGTCAACACATCAGTAACGAGGGTATCCGTGAAGAAGTTGATACCTTCGTGTTTGAGGGGCTTGATACAACATCAGCTGCATTAACGTTTACATTATTCCTGTTGGCCGAGAATCAAGATGTTCAGCAAAAGCTTTTCGAGGAAATACAAGAATTTGCGAAGGTGCAAAATATCGATGAAGCGACTTCGAATGATTTAAATCAATTGAAATACTTGGATCGTGTACTCAAAGAAAGTTTACGAATTTATCCACCAGTTCCATTTATATCGAGAGTGGTTTCAGAGGAAATACAATTTAGTAAGCAAAGGCGCAACCAAATTTTAATAAAAGTATTTAATTTTGTACCAAAATATTTTAAATTCCAGACGATGTTATGCTTCCAGTAAACACAATAATAAATTGCCATATTTATGATTTACATCATGATGATGATCATTTTCCGAATCCGGAAAAATTTGATCCGGATCGATTTCTGCCCGAGGAAATTAAAAAACGACATCCCTTTGCGTACATACCATTTAGTTCTGGACAACGAAATTGTATTGGGCAAAAATTTGCGATGCTTGAAATTAAAACGGTGCTCGTTAAGTTAATTTTAAATTTTCAGTTAGAACAAGTAACAAAGCGGAATGAACTCGTATTTATCGCGGGTTTGGTGCTAAGGACGAAAACTCCTATTATGGTCAAATTTAATTTAAGGCAATAAAATTATAATTTTTGACGAATGTGTACTTTTGTAATTTAGTGTTTGATGGTCGCTAAATTTATACGAGAAATTCAAATCCCAATCAATCTGGTAGGTACATTAATAAGATATGCACGGGTCGAGTAACTCTAGTTAAGTTTATGAAAAACAAAGAAAAAGAAAAAGGCTACTGTTTTTCTTATATAATTCACAGGTGCTACCATCTACAGTTCAAACGGTTCACAGAGCGACCCTAAAGACACATATCTTTCTCACAATCTCCTTAATAGTTTATTAACTTGTAAAACAATTCGTCTTAAACGATTTTCCCCCAACAATTTAATTATGGAACCAATTTACAAAATTTTGAAGATGAAGTTAACGGGTGTGAAGTTTGTCCCAAAAAAAATACCATGTACGTATACAAATCCAATAAGAATTTTCAACACCAAATATGTGTTAGTAATTACACTGTAAAATTTAATCTGCAAAAAGAGATAACTATACAATAATGAAAAGACATAAAATGAAGAATACGTATTTTCAAATTGGATTCATATCAGTTTTTTATATTATTTAAACGTTAATATTTGAGCCGTTTATTTTGAAAGTGACCTAAGTCTATTTTTTTTTAAATCGAGATATTTGACGGTTTGCGTTTTAATAAATTTAAAAATATTGGTAACTGATAATACGGTACTGTAATGTTTTTGTGTTTCTAAGGGTGTCTAGTTATCCAACCTAATTAAAATGATCCACATTGTTTAGAAAATAACACGTTTTTTATGGCTATAAATGGACTTAAGTCACTTTCAAAATTAATGAAATCATTTTTTAATTTTTAAAAAAGCTTAAGTCCCTTGAAAAAAAAATTATCTTTGAAATAAATGCCTAATAATTTTGTTTGATATAATTAGAAAATATTAAATGTTTATTCCTATACGGTAAATGTAGATTTTTAGTATTCGTTTTTTGTTAAATTACGCATTTTTTCTATTTTATTAGCATTGGAACCAAGCGCAAATTTTAGAGAAAAAAAACCTCGATATAAAATTTTATTTAAAAAATGAAAATTGAACGCAACTAAAACTGCTGTAAAATTATTTCGTGTATGAAACCAAATTAAAAAACTCGATATATTAGCGAAAATCTTATTACATAGTACGTATGAGGGTACTTATAAAAATTTAAAAGGTCGTTTATAAATAATTTGTAAACCAAAATAGCTATCAAAGAAGACATTCATGTATAATTTAAGTACACGACTGGATGATTTGTGATTACAAATATCATACCCAAAATGGTTTGTCTTTGCTAAATTAATTTAGTCAATTTATTGAGGAGCATTTTCAGTTTTTTCAAGGTAAACAAATGTCCCACTTTCCTTTGTAATTTCATAATTAAAAGTCTTACTTATAGTGAAGACAGCCGACAAAAAGATAGTTTAGTACCTTACCATACAGAAAAGAATGAGTTTAACTTTTTGCAAACAAATCGTTCACAAGTGTCTCATTTGTTTTCGAAATAAACCATTATCAATCACACAACTCATGGGACAATTGCCAGTAGAACGTATATATACATCCCAGTCGTCCTTTAAATTTTGGAAACTGGAATTGACTATGCCTGGAAATGTTGTATGCAAAGCATATCTTGTAATTTTCATTTGTTTCTCATCTAAAGCTACTCACACTGAGGTAGTTCAAGATCTCACAACTCAAGCATTTCTCTCCGCATTTCGTCGATTTGTCTCTAGGCGTGGTGGCTGTTCTAATGTATATTCTGACAATGCAACCAATTTTATTGGAGCAAAATCACAATTAATCAAACTTCAAGAATTATTTAATTCAGAAACTCACAAAATGGAAATATTACGATATTGTCACGAGGAGGGCATTCGCTGGCATACCATTCCACCTCGCTCCCAACATTTTGGAGGGCTCTGGGAAGCTGCGGTTAAAAGTGCAAAACACCACTTAAAAAGGGTTTTAGGAGACAAAATCTGTTCATATGAAGAACTTATTACACTTTCTACGCAGATAGAGGCCTGTCTAAATTCGAGGCCCCTTAGTGCTATATCAAATGATCCTTCAGATCTATCCCCACTAACGCCAGGTCATTTTTTGATCGGTCATCCTATAAATTTAATCCCTGAACCATCTCTATCACATTTAGATTTCAATCGTTTTTCTCGTTATCAACGGCTTCAATCCATGTTGCAACAATTTTGGAAACGTTGGTCAACTGAGTATCTCTGCGAATTGCAACAACGACGGAAGTGGAACGAACCAAATAAAAATGTCGTAGTGGGATCGCTAGTCCTATTGAAAGAAGATAATATCCCGCCAACTAAATGGATTATAGGACGCATAATTACAGCACATCCGGACGATGAAGTTTTTGTGCGAGTTGTGTCAGTCAAAACAAAATCAGATATATTTACTCGGGCTATTACTAAAATATGTATTCTGCCTATTGAAATCGGAGATAGCTCATAATCCTGTCGATCAATTCAAATGTCAAATATTTTAATCCTTTTTATGTATTTATGTTAACTTTCTTAATATTATAACGAACGAACAATGAATGTTTATTGAAACTTTATAATGATTCTGGGTGTTGGCAAGCTTATTTCTTTATAGCACATTCAAGTACATCAAGTAAAATAATTTATTACTTGAAACTAAATTGGTTTATGTGTTTTCGTTATATACCATTAATACACGGAGAAAAAAAATTGTAACACAATCTCCAAGGGGATTGTGTTAACAGACATAGAAATAGCGATCTGGTTGCGGTATGGTGCTGGCTACACTCGTCGCTAGGCGTGGGGTTTACCAGACATATTTCTATGCTTGAAAACCGTATAGAGATAAAACGAACGGGTCAAGAAAAATTATCCTACCTTTGCCACGAGCCACAGTGGTAGATAATCATAAAGTGTGTGTTCCTACCAAGGACGACGATGTCACTCCGGCGACCTCGACCCTGTCTGTAGGAAGGGCCCCCTTATTCGTCGGGCCGCCCACCGGGATGCCGTTTCCCGGTCGCAGCGGTCACCGACGCCATAATAAGAAGGAAGGGCGCCCTCCCTTCAGGCCCGGTCGAAACCCCCTAGAGTGACACCCCCGACTCCGGAGTTAAAACACCTCCGATACAAGAAACCTCGCGCACTAACCCAACATGGTACGCTCCCATCCCCCACGTGATCACTACGAAAAATTTAACGGGGCATATTACAATTTATGCTCCGCGTGGTAAACGTTAACAACAAAACCAGAAAAATCATACCCGTTAAATTGTACTTGAGAAAAAAATTGAAGATAAAAAATTAAACCAAAATTATTATGCAAAACTGGAATTACTGATGAAAGAAAAAAAAAACTGATTCTAAAGAGAAAATTATGCAACGGCAAAAATGAAAGAGAGAAAAAAAAATTGAAACAAAACCCGTTACCCAAAAGTTCGAGAAGCGGAAAACCCACGTGATGTGAATCGATTTGGGGTGCGTCGTACGTGACGCCACCCGAAATCTGAAAAACCGTAAAATTTTATATAATTTAAATACAAAAAAAAATATAATAATGAAACAAACCCCAACAGTCCAGTTAGGGGAAAAAAAATTAAGAAAACAAAAATTCACGTGGTGGTTTTAAGACAGTTATTTATTTTCACTTAACAACCACCTTACCTGAACATCACACCCAAAAATGAGCCCGACCGACCCTCCAACCCCACTCCGCTTGATTGGCAGAGTTGCTGCCACAAACCTTTTATCGCCCACGCCTTAATATCACACTCTCGTACGAGACGCAATTAGTAAACGAACGGTAAATTATTCGTCATAACCGTCAATTACGGTCCTTTAATCAGCCATGGAATACAACACACTTTTATCAGGATTTTATGTTTACAATATATTTCTTCTTTATGTTGCTTTTCCCTCTCAAAGGTTCACAGAAATTAACCCCAAAATACTTGCAAAATTTTATAGTGGATATCCAGGCAATCTAACTTTATGCTTATAGCACAGATAACTATACCAGATATCTATCTTGTATGGCCAAAATTTACATAAGTAAATTCAAGCTACCAACTGAAATCTAACCCGACGGGAAATAGACCGATGCATATTTTCATCCTTTTCTTTTTTATTTTACGCACGACTATATGATTTAAAAAAAAAAAATAATAAAAACCAAAATAAAGTTGTAAATGCTTTGCGTTTTTTCGAGTCCTTGAATTTGGGCAAATAAAATGCGCCTATAATTTCATTCATAATTACTTGTTTCTCTAATATGAATGTGTAAGCAAATTCGTGAACTCGAAAAAACGCAAAGCATTTACAACTTTGTTTTGGTTTTTATTATTTTTTTTTTTTAAATCATATAGTCGTGCGTAAAATAAAAAAGAAAAGGATGAAAATATGCATCGGTCTATTTCCCGTCGGGTTAGATTTCAGTTGGTAGCTTGAATTTACTTATGTAAATTTTGGCCATACAAGATAGATATCTGGTATAGTTATCTGTGCTTATAGTACCGGGAAATTGGTTTCCACTTTCTGATTATTATTTTATTTTTTTTTTCACTTTGAAGTTTTTGTATTGCTCGACACATCCGGTTTTTTTTTTCAGCACCAGAAATAACAATATTCGAAATCGCCAACACTTGGAGAAACCAGTTAATAAAACCAATAAAAATTCTTTATACTTATAAATTTTTATAACAAAATGAGTTTTATTAATTTCAACAATCAAAAAAAAAATGTTTTCCTTTTTATTATTTATAAAGTTTTACAACAACTGAGTTTTATTATTTAACAAAACCAAAATAAAAATGTTTACCTATATTTTTTTTCTGTTGCTTTCATCAGCACCATTAATTAACAAAACTAGACACAGTTTTTTTAGTTTTCAAAAAAAAACAAAATTTATATAATATCAATTTACTATAAATGTCCAACACGACATTTTTTTTTTTTTTAAATTTTATCACAAAAAAAAATTTTTTGTAAAATGAAAAACAGAATTTTTACTCAAAACTTGACTTTAGTTTCACAATTCCAAAAAAACTAATAATAATAGACTACTCCGTTTTACATTAAAACGAGCATGTCTTATTCAAAATCCACAACTACAACTAGACTGTCTTTTTTTTTTTTTAAATACAACGCGACGTAAAAAAAATTTTATCCCCACCAAAAAAAAAATTAACCATAGTAAATAAACTCGACCGATAGATTTCGGATGACGTACACATACGACATCCACATTGTAGGGTTTCGTTTACACAGAAATCTATAGGTGAACATTATTGACCAGTACAGCGACTCTGTTGAATAATAATTAAAATTAAAATCAATAAATCAATGGAGAGTATCTGTATCTGTGTGGTAATGTATGAACCGATCGGATGGACAAATTTTTCTCTTCGGTTAATATTATGTATATACTGGTCAGTTGAACAAAAATTACACCAGTGAGAAGATCGTTAGTTTAAAAGAAATAAAAAATAAAATAATAATTAACGTGTTAGCAAAGTTTAGTTGTGGTTAGTGGTTAATTGTGTTAAATAGTTTCAAATCAATAAGTGATAAAAGAAACAATTTGTTGGTGTACGCTGCCCAATTGCGGTAAAAGCATACGTTAGTTTCTATTTGGCGTGGTCGAGTAGGCCAGTGACGGATCGTGGATTAGTGGATTTATCAAAATCCGCACATTGCGTGAAATTAGATAAAATCTTGGCAATCGTGACAATTGGATTTTTGATGGGCTTGCGGGTGTTTACTTGTGGGCCGTTATTGACGTCTTCTTGGCCACACCGTATACCGTTTTAGTGTTTAGTTCTTTTATATACATATTACAAAGCAAAAAAAAAAAAAAAACCTTTAAGAAATAGTGTGGTGCTGATTGTTTGCACAATATTTAATTTGATTTTTTTTATTGAAACTGCAATTCAAAATTAAATTTAATAACTAATTATTGATCAATTATTTTTTTTGATATATAACGTTCAATTGAGTCAAAGTTAAACTCTCTTTAAAATATTATTATCTTAACTATATTTCTTTTAATAATTACAAGAAAACTGAATACGGGAAATGTGTGCTCAAAGTGATATTAGTGGCATTTTCGCGTTATAACAAATAATAAGTTTGTTTCAGGTTCCTTGGATCGATACTGCAAGGCCTTACGGTGGAGGTTCAGGTTAGTCCCGTTTAAAAATAAAATTTCGAAATAAAACAAATATATATTTTGTGTGTTGTTTTGTCCACTAGTATTTAGCACAGATTTTCTTGGCAGATTTCCGTTTAACAAAATTAGTAGGAAATAAAATAAAATTTCATTTATGAATTTCGTTATTAAATAAACTAAATTATTTTATAGTAAAGGCTATGTCGTGCTAAATTTTTTTTTTATTATTGGGAGGTGCTGATGAGGAATGTCGTGAGGTGGTCAGTAGGTACGCTTTTGTTTTTTTTGTAGAATTTTTTTTTTTGTTTACCAATCTGACGAGCCCTACCACAGGCGAGCCAACCCGGAATACGCGTACCAAATGATTGGTAAGAAAAATTCACAACAACATCACCCAAAATCGATTCACACGCACCCACACCAAACAATAAAATCTCTCGAACATTCGATTCTAATAGAAAATCCACGCACGCACAAAAGTAAAACAAATGAAGCAAGATACTAACACGCTATACGCCTGTTCACGACGATACCTAAAAATAAAAAATACAAAAAAACAGAACTAAAGGATCACGATCTACACACACAAAACTTATCTAAATGATTGTGAACAGCCTGCAGCATTCTTTATTGGCATCAAATTCATATATCTGAAATAGAAATAAGATATTATTATTATTGTGATTTTGTGAATATAATTATTAATTTCAAACTTACTTTTTTCGTCATTGTTGACAAATTCTATTATATAATTTTGACAGATGGTCTTATTCACAAAACAAAAAATGTACTAAAACAATTATATATAAAAAAGGGGTAATAGAAATTATAAGTTCACTTTTCAAAAGCTTGTATACTTTTACACATTTAGGTTAAATGGCACTGTGCCGCATTTTTCGAATTATATTTTTTTTTATATAAAATTGTTTTAAAATGTCAAAATAATAATTATGAAAAAACTTAATTGTACAGTAGTCAGTCGAGAAGATTCCGTGAAAGTGGCAAGTTTAAAAGTAAAATAAAAAAAAAAATAAAATAAAATAGTAGGATTCAAAATAAAAACAGCCGTGATTTTATTATAACCGAAGCCGAACCAAGAAACTAAGGGAGAAATTTGGAGACGATATATACCGTATCGTCCATACATAATTTATTACTGCGCTTTGATATTGGAGCTTAACAACGAGAACGAGTGATTTGTACCTTACAAGTGCAATAAAAAATAGAAGTTTTCAACGGAGCGCATTGGTCACAATTCTGTTTACCTACGTGCTGGATACAGATATTGTTCATGGTCCTTCGAGCCGGATTGCTTTCCAAAATACAGCAATCCAGAAACAGTGAGTAATTAACGGTATAAATAAACACCTCGGTATAAACAACACCTAACGGTATAAATAAACACCTTACTGTTTACCTCGTGGTTTTTCCATTTTTTGCCAAACTGGTTTTTTCTATCGACTATTGTCTAAATATAGCGATTGAATTCAAAAATATTAAACCATACGAGTATAATATATGTATGTATGTTTTTATAATCCGTAATTATTAAATTCGCGTATTCGGAACATTTGTGAACAATTTGTGAAAAAGTGAAAATTAACAGTGAACAATAAAATGGCGGAAACAAGAGGGCTTAAACGCATTGTCAAGGCCATGGAGAGTATAAAGACGGATGTAACGGTGATAACAGAGGATACATGCATTAGCAAGATTAGAGGATATTTTACTGCTTTGTGTGGGGAATGGAAAGAATTTCAAATTCTAGAAGAAACGTCGAAGGGCAATTTTGGTGAGGCAAACAATGAGTTGGTGGAGAAAATTGAATCATATTACTACGACCTGAAATTAAAACTAATTATGTTAGAAAAGTCACACGAATTAGCTAACGAGAATCACGGAAATCATTCGATGGATGAATTGGTGTTAAATCAAACCAATTTCTTGCATGAAATGTCAGCAATTAATAAACGCGAAGGTGAAGTACGTTTGCCGCGAGTGAATATTCCGCCTTTCACAGGAAGATATTCAGAATTTCCTTCGTTTAAAGATTTATTCGAGGCGTCAATACACAAGAACAAAAATATATCAGATGTGCACAAGCTTCAGTATCTAAAGGGTTTGCTGAAGAGCGAAGCATACACTCTGATAAATCATATTGCGGTGACAGATGTCAATTATTCCGAGGCGTGGGAGAAGATAAAACAAAGGTACGACAAACCTAAACATGTGATTTCTAATTTGCTGAAACAATTCATGGACCAGCCAGCCTTACAACATAGTTCAGCGAAAGGACTTCGTGCTATTGCGGATACATCAGATGAAGTCGTACGAGGTTTACGGGTTCTGAGTAGTGACGCGGAGTTACGTGATCCATGGCTCATACATATATTGGTAAACAAATTAGATGCTGATTCCAGAGAAGCATGGGCACACAACTCAACTGCAGACAATTATCCAACGCTTAAACAATTTTTTGATTTCTTGAATAACCGATGTGACACTTTAGAACATTTAATTCCATCTCCGAAGGTTAAAGTGACGGCTCCCAAGAAGGTGGGTGCCATGGTATCACAAGCAGCGATTGGAAGTAATTGCGTATTATGTTCAGGGAATCATTATATTAGCAAATGTGAAAAATACCTCGACTTGTCGATTACTGAACGCAAGGAGTTAGCAGCCGGGAAAAGGTTATGTTTCAACTGCTTGTCTTCGACTCATCAAGCAATTGCATGTCGTTCTAAATTTACATGTCGTATTTGCAAGCGTAAGCATCATGTAACGCTTCATATCGAACAAAGTGCTGAGGTTAACGAAAATAAACAGAATCAAGAGAATAATTCTGATAAAACATCAATGTCTAATCATTCTAATGTATATGTTACAGTGAAATCGCCAGATTATGCAACAAGATCGTATCAGGCTATTCTACCAACAGCAGTGATTTTGGTAGAAGACAAGTATGGACAAATGCAGAAGTGCCGAGTTTTATTAGATTCCGGTTCCCAATCGTCTTTCATTACGGAGAGTTGCACACAGAGATTAGGTTTATTCCGTGATAAAACCAACATAAATGTGACAGGATTGACAGCGGGGAATTTGATTTCAAAGGCAAAAACAGTGATAGTGATGCGATCTATGTATAGTCGAAGCATGACCACCCAAGTTGAAGCGTTGATATTGAAGCAGTTACCAACACGAGTACCCAATTCAAACATCTGCGTTGGGGAAGAACAAGCTTTAAGGGATCTAGATTTAGCAGATCCACAATTCGATAAGCCGGCAGCCATAGATATATTGGTGGGAGCCGACAAGTTTTTTGAGATATTAGAGACAGAACAAAGGCGATCAAAGACATTGATTCTACAAAAAACTATATTTGGATGGGTGGTCTCAGGTCAACCCTTAACCACGAGCATCGAGAATACAGAGAGTTTCACGGTACAAACGAGAGATGATTCAGATTTGGAAGACGAATTAAGAAAATTTTGGGAAATAGAAGATCTCCCAAACACCAGCACTCTAACTCCAGAAGACGTCGAATGTGAGCAGATATTTGTGAATACGCACCAGAGAAGAGCCGATGGCAGATACGTGGTTAAATTACCATTCAAAGGGCAAACCAGCGAACTTGGCAATTCATTATTCACCAGTACGAGGCGTTTTCTGTCATTGGAACGCAAACTATTGTCAAATTCGCAGTTACGAGACGAATATCGCAATCAAATGAGAGAGTACGTTGATTTGGGTCATATGATTGAATTACCAGATTCCATATCGCAAAACTACGATGATGCGAAAAGTTACTATTTACCTCATCATGCTGTTACGAAGGAGACAAGCACCACAACCAAAGTCAGGGTAGTTTTCGACGGATCAAGCAGAACAAGCAATGGGGTCTCATTAAACGAAAAGCTAATGGTGGGTCCAACTATACAACCGAGTTTATGGACCATATTGTTGCGATTCCGAACCAATAAAATCGCGATAGTGGCGGACATCGAAAAAATGTATCGCCAGGTTGTGGTAGCGGAAGAACACAGAAACTATCAAAGAATTTTGTGGCGAGAGAAACCGGACGAGAAAATTAGACATTACAATCTCACACGAGTCACATTTGGTCTTGCGTGTTCATCTTTTCTGGCGATTAGGGCGTTGCAACAACTTGCTGCAGAATCAAAAGATGAAGAGATCAATAATTGTCTAAAAAATGAATTCTACGTGGATGATCTACTTTCGGGTAGTCATGATTTGGAACAAGCGACTACAATGAAAGAGAAGTTGACCGACGTTTTAGCAAGTGGTGGATTTATATTGCGAAAATGGAAATCCAATGCACTCCAACTCAATGAGAACCTGAGTGAAGAATCATCGAGTGACATATGTAGTGATAAAATGCCAACAACGAAGACACTTGGTTTGAAGTGGTATACAAAGGAAGATGAGTTCACATTCGAAGTGCAAGATGAGAAAGAGGGTGTGGTCAATAAAAGAAAAATAATCTCAGAATCGTCCCGAGTATTCGATCCTCTCGGTTTCTTATCCCCGTCTATTATAATTCTCAAAGTTTTATTTCAGAAACTATGGCTTTTAAAATTAGGCTGGGATGACAAGTTACCACGTGATTGCGAAGACGAATACCATAAAGTGAGAAGCCAGTTCAAGCATTTCGAAGAAATCAGAGTTCCACGGTTCACCAATCTTGAAGGTGAGGTACAGATACATGGTTTTGCTGACGCCAGCGAGACCGCTTACTGCGCAGTGATTTACTACAGAGCAGTTAGTGAGACAGGACAAGTTTGCAGTGGTTTGATAACTTCGAAAACGAAAGTGGCACCACTCAAGAAGATTTCCATACCACCACTCGAACTTTGCGCGAGTCATCTACTATCAAAACTGATGATCGCTGTGAAAGAATCTCTAAAAAGGGAAGCTGAATATTTTGCATGGACCGATTCAAAGATAGTGTTGGCTTGGTTGTCAACATTTCCGGGTCAATGGAAAACGTTCATTGCAAATAGAACAAGTCAAATTTTAGAGCATTTTCCACGTAAACACTGGGGTCACGTCAGGTCAAAGGAGAATCCTGCAGACTACGGTTCAAGAGGTGTTAATCCAAGAGAGTTGGTCAATTTAAAACAATGGTGGAACGGTCCAGAATGGCTCGTTCAAGAGCAAAAATATTGGCCTGCAAGTGATGAGACGGAAGCAACCGATGAAACACATAATGATTTGGAACGTAGAGGGGTAAATAAAGCAACCATTACATTCCATGCGAGAGGTGATCCGAGTCCAAACGATTGGGAAGAAGAATTGTTCGAGCGTAAATTCGAGATACAAAAATTATTTCGGATAGTGGCGTATGTTTTCCGATACATTGAGCGGAAATTTAAGTGGAAGGTAAACACAACAACCGAGAATAGAACAGCGCAACTAACAGCGTCTGAGATAAAGACAGCGAAAATGTTTTGTATCAAGAGGGTGCAGAGTGAAGCATTCAAAGATGATATCCAGCAAATATACAAAGACAAGAGAGTGAGTAACAGATCGAGGCTTCTAGCACTGGCGCCATTTGTGGATGAAGAAGGGATATTGCGAGTGGGCGGTCGACTCCAGAACGCCGATTGTGAGTATGATTCTAAACACCCTATCATATTACCACAAAAACATATATTCACTACGAGATTGATATGGGGCATCCATTTCGCCAAATTTCATTCCGGCCCTACGCTCACATCGCATATTATTCGCCAAAACTATTGGATTATCAACGGGCGAAGCGAAATACGAGGCATCTTAAAGGGGTGCATTATTTGCAAGAGGCAATCGGCGAGAACTACAACACAAATGATGGGGAATTTACCAAGTAAGAGAGTCACACCAGCTAGGCCCTTTGAAAATTGCGGCGTTGATTTTGCTGGTCCAATATACCTAGCATCAAGAAAAGGCAGAGGAAACAAACAAATCATGAAGGGATACATCTGCATTTTTGTTTGTTTATCTGTGAAAGCCATACACATAGAGTGTGTGTCAGATTTATCCAGTGAGGCTTTTTTGGCAGCTCTAAAACGGTTCACAGCTAGAAGAGGAATACCTAAACATATACATACCGACAATGGCTCCAATTTTGTCGGAGCAAAACGGATTCTGGAAGGCGCATGTAAGTTAATAAGGCAAATTAATAACGATTATATAATTGCAGAATTTCTAAGCGAGAACGGAATAGAATGGCACTTTATTCCACCCGCGTCTCCTCATTTTGGTGGGCTTTGGGAAGCTGCGGTCAAGTCCGTCAAAAGTCACCTGTTGAAAGCAACACGTAATATCAACTTAACTTTCGAAGAAGTCAGTACATTGCTTTGCCAGATCGAGAATCTCCTGAATTCGCGCCCGCTATGTACATCTTCTACAGACGATGATTTTCAGGTGTTGACGCCAGCACATTTTTTGATTGGAACTTTCACTGGATCAATACCAGAAGTTCACATTGAGTCACCGGAGAATCGACTGTCCCGATGGCAGTTAATACAAAGTCGAATACAAACCTTCTGGAAGCGATACTACCTAGAATACATAAATAATATGCAGCAACGTAATAAATGGCAGCATATCAGCGATAATTTCAAAACGAGAGACGTCGTATTGATCAAGGAAGACAACACACCCGCATCTAAATGGCCTTATGGTCGCATAATCGAAATACATCCCGGCAAAGACGAACTTGTGAGGGCAGTGACATTGAAAACAGCATCGTCTATAATTCAACGGCCAGTGGTGAAGTTATGCAAATTACCCGTAGGTTAACGAATACTTGTTAACGAGGCGGAGTATGTTCACGACGATACCTAAAAATAAAAAATACAAAAAAACAGAACTAAAGGATCACGATCTACACACACAAAACTTATCTAAATGATTGTGAACAGCCTGCAGCATTCTTTATTGGCATCAAATTCATATATCTGAAATAGAAATAAGATATTATTATTATTGTGATTTTGTGAATATAATTATTAATTTCAAACTTACTTTTTTCGTCATTGTTGACAAATTCTATTATATAATTTTGACAGATGGTCTTATTCACAAAACAAAAAATGTACTAAAACAATTATATATAAAAAAGGGGTAATAGAAATTATAAGTTCACTTTTCAAAAGCTTGTATACTTTTACACATTTAGGTTAAATGGCACTGTGCCGCATTTTTCGAATTATATTTTTTTTTATATAAAATTGTTTTAAAATGTCAAAATAATAATTATGAAAAAACTTAATTGTACAGTAGTCAGTCGAGAAGATTCCGTGAAAGTGGCAAGTTTAAAAGTAAAATAAAAAAAAAAATAAAATAAAATAGTAGGATTCAAAATAAAAACAGCCGTGATTTTATTATAACCGAAGCCGAACCAAGAAACTAAGGGAGAAATTTGGAGACGATATATACCGTATCGTCCATACATAATTTATTACTGCGCTTTGATATTGGAGCTTAACAACGAGAACGAGTGATTTGTACCTTACAAGTGCAATAAAAAATAGAAGTTTTCAACGGAGCGCATTGGCAGAACCATCTTGATATGAATAGAGCCGGCATGTGAAAAATGAACTTAAAATAAGGGATATAGAAACACTAAAAATTCATTTATTTTCATAGTGTTTATATGAAAAAACGCAATTTCGATTGACGATAAAATATGAATTAAAAGTTAAACCCAGTTAAATAATTTTTTAAGAAATCGCTAACAAACAACTCAATGTCTTACTCATTTAAAACACAGATTCTCAAATTTCCCTATTTTCCAGCAATGATCAAAAGAAAATAAGGGAAATTAAATTAAAAAACATTCTACAACAACAACAATATGTATTAAAAAGAGAAAATTCAGTTTAATGACGACATCATATCTCCACATCTAAAACCAATGGTACGAAAAAAGACAACACGTCTCCGCTCAACAATCAAAATTTAAAAAAAATCAAAAAGAGCCAAACAGAATAAATTAAATCAATACAATGAGTGTGAAAAAAACAAAACATCAAAACAATCTAACATGCTTTGCAAATTCAAAATAACTATAGATACATATTCGAATTCAAATTGGAATGGAGGCAATGAAAGAGATGATTATTGTTTTGTTTATAAATTTCTAGTTATATTGGTGACGTATAGTATTACAAAAACAACAATATTTTAAATTTTAAAAGTACCTTATTTTTCATGACGATTTTCACTTAGAAATAAACATTTTCAAGACTCGATTTTTCAATCAAATAATATTACATGTTTCATGAACATTTTCATATAAAAACAAAACAAAAGCTCACATTTCTAATAAACTAAATCTGTCAATGAAAATAAGCGTTTTCCCATATAGTTTCATAGTAAAGAAAAAATTGTTTGTACCTTATTTTAAGCTTAGTAAAAAATACAGTCGATACTGGAGGCTCTTATTTATACAGTAGGCTCTGGCATTGGTCACAATTCTGTTTACCTACGTGCTGGATACAGATATTGTTCAACGCCAATACATACATACGTGTACGTTCAAAAAAAAAAACTCGAACACGACATAATCGAGGGGAAGTGTATAATGGTACACTACACAGTAAAAAAAATATTTTCTATTATAAATTAATTTGAATGAATGAATGACGAATAGTGGAAGAGAATTTAAAGCAAGGAATACACGTGCATCGTCGTTTGAGTTTTCATCAGTAAGGCCTGTATTAGACTATAAAAGATCTATAAAACATCTTTGACAAATATATTTGATAAAACATTTTCATGCATTTTATTTTATAAAAGAACTTTTAACAAATATTTTGCTTTATTACACTACGTCAAAGATTTTATCATTTTTTTCATGAAATTTGATGGAAAAAAGTGGAAATTCTCCTATTTTTATACTCTAGGCTTTTTGTATTATATAAAAATGCATTTGCTTCATATTCACTTATTAAACAATTGGTTATTGAATCACTCCAATTAAATTTATTTTCCGCCATTTTTACAATAAAATGCAATTTTTTTAAAACAATATTAATTATGCAACGTCAAAATCTTTTATCATATTTAGCCGCAAGAAGCTAAATATAATAAAAGAAATTTGATAAAACAAAAAAATTTATAAAATATGCATATTACACTATCAAAAGTCTTTGACAAATATATTTTATAAAATATTTTTGTCAAAGATCTTTTATAGTCTAATACAGGCCTAATTACAGGTTTGAATCAATTACGACAGAACAACCACAAGCGGTTGTTACAAAATTACTAATTTATTTCCTATATGTTTATAGGAATTTAATTATAGCATCCCGTACTATATTTTTCGTTAAACATACTATGTACGTACATAGCTGACTTTCCACTCTGCATAGCATGAAATGCAATATGGGAATCGCTACTATAATAAGAGCTAATTGATTATGCCATATAGGAATATTTCCTATATGCATTTCTACAAATCCAATGTATTATATTATAGGAATAATTCCTATAAGATACAATTTCCTTTGTTTTATACGATTCTCTTTATTTTGAACGTAAAATCATTAAAAATAAATTGAATCCTCTTCTCGAGAAAGAGTGTGTGGGTCTAAAATAGGGACCAATACTATATAAAAAGCAATATTTACCACAAAATATAGCTGTTATAATTGCATTCGTATTCTCCATGATTCAATAAAACCAAGGTTAGCTCGAAATATGTAAACAAATGGCCATCTGTTTTTTTCTGACGTCACTCAATTCTCAATACGTATATAAATTACAACAACAAATAAAAAAACAAAAAGTAAAAAAGAATTCATGACGTCACGAACACGTGTTTTGAAAAATCGAGCTAACCTGGGATTTATAGAATCATGCGTATTCTCTGAAACATATTCATGTGTAACAACCGCTTGTGGTTGTTATGTTTTATTTAATCTAAATCTGTAATTACGGTTGGAAATCCCAACAAGGTTGCATGTTTATCCACTGCGCTGCTTAAAATCTCTTCCACTACACGTCATTCTTTCTTTGGCTTAATTTGTAATAGAAAATATATTTTTTTTTGGTAGAGTGTACCATTTAGCATTTTATACTTCTCCGTATTTTGGTCGGTTACTCGATTCGTTTTATCATTTTTTGTTTGATGGTATGTAATGACGTGTAGTGGTTGGCGTGTTGCTTCATCTGTTTTGTTTTGGTTAGCGCATGGATTTTCCATGTAAATGGAATATTCCAGAAAATTGGTTAATTAGTGTTGGTGTGTGCGAATCGATTTTGGGTGATGTCGTATGTGTACGTCACCCGAAATTTATCGGTCGGGTTTTTTTTTATATGAGTAAATAATTTTGGGTGGGGGAAAAAATGTATTTTTGTACGCGTCGGTATTATTTTTTTTTTTGAGTCTCGTTTTGAATTTTAAAATGATAAGAAGTCTAGTTTGGAATATTAGGAGATAAAGTCAAGTTTTTTTGTTGCCTTATGTACCATAAGTTTTTTTGACTTTGAAAAATTGTAAAGTGCCTGTTAGCGACATTAGTCGTTTATAAACATATTAGTGCCGTGTGGCGAATTTTAGTTATAATTAATTTTTTGTGAAAATTTGGGAAAATGTAATTATCCATATTAAGAGGATATTCAAATAAAAATAAAAAGAAAAGAAAACTGATTAAATAATATTATTAAATAAAGCTAATAATAATAAAAACAAAAAAAAAAAAAAAAAATTTTATGTTATGCTAACAGAAAAAAAAAATGGGCCCTGCATTTTTGTTTATTTTTTCTTTTGTGGTTTTACGGTTGTGTGAAAAACAATAAAATTGTTATTTTTGAAGTTTTCGTCACCATTCTTGCGGCTGATAGAACAGTAAATTGTCAAGTGCTTTTGAATGTGCTATTTAAACAAAAAAAAAAAAAAAAATATATATGGTGAATAGGTGTGTAAAATTGAAACACAACAAGTAAATAATAAGTGTGCAGAAGGGAAAGTGGTTCTAAGAGATTTTGGCTGGCTACTGACGTGTTTAAATTCTACGCACGTGAATAGCTTGATACCGGTCGGTATTCAATTGAGTAAACTGACTTCGAGGCTAGTTAATCACTAGAAAGTGAGATAACGGCAATAATAGTTCACTCCCAGTTAATGATCTAAAACTGGTTGAAGTAAAGGGTTTGTGGCAGCAACTCCGCCGAACGGAGTGGGGTTCGTGAATCCAGAGGGGGATCCTGCGTCGGCGCTGAATTTCTGGTCGGACGGGCCAAATTTGAGATTTGAGTCAGGTAAGGTGTTTCTGTTGGGGAAAAATATAAAAGAACCCCAGGACACCGTGTGAAATTTATTTATTTTATTTTTTTATTGTGAGCCAAACTCGGTTTTGTTGTTTTCTTATTATATTTTTTATATTTATATATATATTATTTTTGCGGTTTACAGGTTTCGGGTGGCGTCACATGCGACACCCCACAAAATCGATTCGCACCACGTTTTTTTTTTGTAATTTTTGATAACGGTTCATGTTCCTTTTAAATTTCTTTTCATTTCATTTTTTTTCTTTTGTCTGATTTGGGTTTTTCATCCGTAATTACAGGTTGTTTCTTTTTATCATTTGCAAGTTAATTTAAGTGATGTGTAACTAAATAGTTTTGTGTGATCGCGTGAGGATGGGCGGCCTTATGCTGACCTAGGCCTTGAGCAGGGTCGCCGGAGTGGCACCGGCGTCCCTGTCGAACGCAAATTTTGTTTTTATGATTATCTACCACTGTGGTCGTGGCACAGTAGAATAATTTTCTTGTCCCCTTCGTTTTATCTCTATGCGGTTTTCAAGCATAGTAATATGTCTGGTAACCCCCACGCCTAGCGGCGAGCTTCAGCCAGTGCAATACCGCAACCAGACCTCTATTGCTATGTTCTGTTAACAAAATCCCTTTTGGGGGATTTTGTTACACATGTTACTTTAATTTTAAACAAAAGTGGCTAAAATGGTGGTTTGTGCAGTGTATAAGTGCAACAGCAACAACGACAAAAGATTAAAACGAAATTCAAATGAAATCACTCGTGAAAAAATTAAATTGTTTGGCTTTCCAAAAGATCCTACCTGTAGAGAAATTTGGCGCCACAAATGTTGCCGTAAAGATAAGTTTAATATTAAAACTTCTTATATATGTGCAAAACACTTTACGGCCGCTCAATTTTCAAGAAATTTGAAGCATGAGCTTCTAAATTACTCACCGAAAAATAGCCGGAATTTAAAATTAGATGCCGTTCCCACAGAAAATCTTCCCAGTTCAACAACAAACAAAGAGTCATCATCTAAGCGGCAAGAAAGTCGGGAATCAAAACGAATGGTCACAGATATTTTAAATGTCACCTCAACGATTCCAGAATTGAAGAATAGCGCAATATTGCCTGAAATTTATGAAACCGTTCCTCATAACGTAGAAAAAGCCACGAGTACGTCAGTTTTAAACGAACAGTTGGCAGAAGAAAAGTAAATATGTCATAAATCGTAGTTTTTGTAACATAACAATTATATAATTTTGTTTAAGCGGCCGAAATTTAATGGAAGTGATTAATCATGGGATTGACGAAAATGTTAAACTGATGAAAGAGTGTAGTCGATTGAAGCAAGAGTGTAACGTTCTGAAACAAGAAAATGAATTGATAAAAGAAATATTTACTCATCGGCAACGAAGAAAAATGCAAAATAAAGGCAAACGAATAAAATGGGAAGTTAATGACATATCACAAGCCATTGCTATATATGCAAGTGGCCCAAAGGCGTACCGTATGTTATTGAAAAAAAAAAATATCCATTTCCAGCCGTTTCAACTCTCAGGGCATGGGCTGGAAAAATTGATGTAAATCCTGGATACTTAGGTGTAGTTTTTACGATCTAACTAAGTACCAAAGAGTTTGCGTATTAATGGCGGACGAGATGAAAATACAAAAATCCTACGAATATGATCAAAAAAGTGATACGTTACTCCCTCCTGCAAATTATGTACAAGTGATAATGGCTCGTGGAATTTTCGAAAACTGGAAACAACCTGTTTACTACGGTTTTGATAGTAAAATAACTAAACTTATGATTGAAAAAGTTATTACAAAACTGAATTCTATTGATTATCATGTTGAGGGTATAGTTACTGATTTAGGAGGGGGCAATAGGGGATTATGGAACGAAATGGTGGTAACGGAAAACAAACCATACTTTGTGAACCCTTGCAATGACCAGAAGAAAATTTATATATTTAGTGACACCCCACATTTAATTAAACTCTTGCGAAATCACTTTTTAGATTCTGCGGTATTTTACTCAACGACAAGTTTTTAACGAAACTTCCTCTGGTAGAGTTATTAAAGCATCAATCTAAAGTAGACTTAAAAATTGCTAGCCGATTAACAGATACTCATTTGAACGTTAAATGTGGTAAACGACAAAAAATAAAACTAGCAACTCAACTATTTTCTCACTAAACAGAATGGGTTGTTTGGGTTTAGCAAAATCTGAAAACTGGAATGTATTAGCATTTCTTCTGAAACAAGTAAATTTAAATTATAAAATACAGTTTTATATAAATATGTACTTATACATAGATATTTATAACAATGAATATTTTTTATTAGGTGAACGGCCTGGTTTGACCTTTTTAATTCTAAAGTACCTCGAATTGATTCTCGTCCAAGAATGGCAGCTTTTGGTTTGGCAAGAAATGAACATGATAAGATATTAAATGATATGGAACATTTAATCAAAAACATGCGAATTGGTAAAAATAAATCAATGTTACCATTTCGAAAAGGGATAATCGGCACCATTAATGCATTAAAATTATTGTTCAATGACCTTCAAAATGACTATGGAATTAAATATTTATTAACTTACCGTATAAACCAGGATCCATTAGAAATGTTTTTTGGGGTTATCAGAGCTAAAGGCGGTCTGTATGATCATCCGACCGCATTGCAGTTTAAATATCGTCTTCGAATCTTTATATTAGGAAAAAATGAAAGCATCGTCTCAACTTGCTAGCTGAGTCACCAAGGCAATCTACTAATAAAACCAAGTACTTAGATAAGCCGGAAGAACTATAACTGAAAACGTCCTAAGCCTAACATCCAATTTATTGGCAGACCTCACGGAAGATTCTTTAATAACATCCGCTGAGTCGACGCACGGCTTCAATGATTTAGAATACGATGGCCTAGAATATTTAGTAGGTTATATTTTACATCGATTAAAGTACAAAACTCCTACTATAATTGAAAAATACTGTGAAATAGAGCCTAGTGGCAATTTCACATGGACAGATCAAATAAGTGAAGGCTTCTTAAGTAAACCAAATTTAAATTTTATGCAAAATATCCAGCAATTAGAAGAAGTGTTCAGCGAATATAATTCTTCATGTCTGGAAGAAATTATATTAAAACATTAATTTCTATTTCAGCTGAAGTTGATTTGGAAAACGAAATAAAACAAATATTTTTTCGTTGTAAAATGTTTTTTAAAATTCGTATATTAAATTGCAATTTATTCGATACATTTGTATTGACTCTGGGGTAAAGTAAGGGTGGGGGGTAATGACAAATGATATTTCTACTTTTTTCAGTAGATATATTATGATGATCCAAATCGAAAATACTTTGAATGTCATTATCATTACTACTAATATATTTCCTATGACGACCAGCACCCTGCACCAACACCATTAAACATTGCAATCGCTACAAAAATATGCTGGGGAAAATATCAATTTTATGGCAATAAATACTAACTTGAAATGCGTATTTTCCTTTACTAGATAGGAAGCGCTTATTACTAAAATAGTACATTTTACTACTTTAATGGTAACAATTTTTATTCGCATCTCTTTAAATTAACTATGTGTTCTAGTAAAATGCTTTCCTATATTAGGCCACAATCCTGTGGGCTCCTATAAATTATAGAAATGTCTCCTATAATTTTTTCCCCATGTAATACACCTTTATAACTAAAAGTGTGAGTTCCACAAGCATCAACAATCAAAACCGCTACCCGCACTATAGTTAACCGCTAAACCTCAACGAACGAAACCGCATACACCGCAACATTCCACACGCATAAAAATTTAAACCGCTAACCATATTATAATTAAACCCGCTAAACCTCAACGAACGAAACCGCATATTCCACAACACAATCTATTAAATCAACTATAAAATAGAAACCTTTATCTTTACATTGTTAATCCAGATCTGTTACTATGTGTACATAATATATATTTCTATAAAAACAATTTTCATCGCAATTAAATTTAGTAAATTGTTACAATCGGAGCTGACAGGTGCAAGTTTCTAAAAATGAGTTTTCTATTATTTGTCGGAATCGTAATTTTCCTATTCATATTATTAGTGCTACGCGATTTTTGGCTGCGAACAAAATACGAATATCAGGTGCACAAAAAATTTCCGGCACTTAAAACTCATCTTATTATTGGAACTATTTCCGATGTTGTATTCATGAATCCAGGTAACTGAAAATTGATTAATTATAAAATGTGCGCTTTTGTTTGTGTGTAGTGTTGTTTTTTTTTTTAATTGAAGGTCGTAAAAATGTATAAATATGTATTAAATATTTTAATTACGTTTGTAAATTTGCTATACACTATATACTATGTAGGCACACTAAACATGTTTACCCTTGGAATTTGTGTTGTTAGTGAACAAATTAGTTATCTTAACGCCTAACGATCCGGGCGTGCATTAATGCATGGTTGTATTACTGGCGCTAAACAGCCGGCCATGCATTTTTGCATTCTATATGATACCCTTGTTATGCCTATATCTTTACTAAGAGAATGCGTCATAAATTTTTTTTAATTGCTTTTGGTAAAAACTTACACTGGTATTTCTTTAACAAGTTAAATTTTTAAAATTCGTAAAATATGTCGGATGTTTACGCGCGGCGACAAAATAAATATGCGGACGTTAAAGTGTTAATTTAAATGCACTGATTAAAACTAAACTTTGGAAAGTTCAAAAAGATAAGGCATTTCAGTCATAACTTCCCTAACGTGTCAAGTGAATTCAAAATCTAGAGGCAAATATTATGAAAAATACTTTGAACGATTAAATAATTCTTAAATAAAAGAGTTTGTACTGCTAACTATACAAAATTCAAATTTATTTAGAACTTGTACGGATATAATTGAGCTGGTAGATTTCAAGAAATTTCAGGCTCGACCCATGCCATTATTATTGAAATTGTAACCAATTCAAGCGAATAAAGTTTATCTTGAATTAATTTTAGATTACAGAACAATTAAAATGCTTATGTATATGTTTCATAAAGCATATACATTCGGACTTTCATAATGCCAATATCATTAAACCATAAGCATGATTAAAGTTCACCGGCTATAGCTAGGATACATTTTTTCACATATTCGAATATGGCCGATCTTATTAGACTTAATTGGATTGGCATTGTTTGTTTTTTAATTTTGATTTAAAACCCCATAAATTTTGTTTAGTAATTCTAATGGTAGTTTGTTTTACCTCTTTATTAAGTTGTTTATTGATGTGGCAGCGGTGTTTGTATTACGTTTCACCATCTTGACCGTGTTGCCAATCAAGGTTGTTTGATTCCTTATTATTGACAATATAGTTCGTGCTCGTTGTTATTGAGCTTGTCAAACTGAGCCTCATATTCACTGGCTTCACGTTGAGTAAGAAACTAAGAATTCCGAACATGTCTCCCAGAACGATACCCGTTGAATCTCCAAAACCCCGTTTCACGCGTTATTTTTCCTTTTTGCTGCTTAGTAGCAACTCATTATCAGCGATCAGGTTGCTGAATTTCCATTGCAGTTGTTCTAGAATGTTACAGTTTAATCCAAACAGCTCATTACAGATTGCTTGTAGTTCATTGTGAGCTACCTTGTAGTTTTTGATTTCTTTCCAATAGCCATTTCATAGCGACAATTTCTAACTTGCCTAGCTTCTCGAAGTGTATGCCAGTAGACTGGTTGAAAGGTTTGATTTCGATGTTGGCATTAACGAATCCGAATAGACAGCACACTGATAGAACGGCTATTGCTAGGTGGTTCATCCTTCCTATAGTTTCGGCTCGGCGCGGCGGTGTGGTTGTTATCTAGTCGATGGCTTGTTGTTCTCAGTAAGAGTTGTACTGGAATTCTTGGTTGCTACGTCCTGCATCGGTGAGATTGGTTCAATAGGTAGTGTCTCCTTTGAATCACCATCAATAGGTAGCTTGCATAATTTTGTTATTGGTCGTTTGTATGTCGTGTCTTTGCATTTAACTGTCGCAATTCGCACCAAGCTATCCTTTCCGGCATGAGTATCAAGAACCCGTCCCAATTTGCAACGTGATACCGGTAGTTGATCGTCCTTTAACAATACCAGGTCATTTACCGCTAGACCAGCGTTTCCAGAATCCGTGCGTGCCATCTTTTCGACCATGTACCATCTTGTTTTCAATCCCATGTTGCTGGTAGTGGCCTCTGGTATCGCCTTGAGGGAGTCGCCAATCAGAAAGTGTCCTGTTGTTAGCGCTGTTGAATCCGAGGCATCGTTCTTCAGTGGAATTAGTGGCCGAAAATTGAGAACTACTTCAATTTGAGTCGTGAGAGTTTATAACTCTTCGAATGTAAGAGTTAATTCTCCTGTCGCTCTCTTGAGGTGGAATTTTACGGACTTTATTCCTGCTTCCCATATTCCACCAAAGTATGGAGTGTGAGGAGGTATAAAGTGCCAGTTTGTTCTATCAGTGGCCAGTATGGCTGCTATGTTGTCGGGTAATGTTGCCAAGGCTGCATGGTACGTCCTTTTCATTACGGTATTTGCTCCAACAAAATAGGTTCCAATGTCGGAGAATACATCCGTGCACGATTATTGTTAAAATAAATTCGTTTGAAACAAATTTTGTCGAATGTTAAAAACGTAAAAAAATTAGAAGTCAGATTCGGGCACAGTAGCATTTAATATTGCAATTAATTTTTTTATTTTTAGTTTATTATTTGTCTCGCCAACAAATTTTAAAAATCTGGCAGCCCTAGTTGTATGCCACCATGTAGTTCCGTTGCGTAATTACGTTGGTTTTTACGTCCCATTACACCTAGCAGTCCTTGGTCATCCTGGAATGAATTTAGTGAAATTAGCTTACTGTCCTTATCTAGCCTTCGATCCTTGGCTATGCATGTGGTTTCCCTTCCGAAGTCCTGTTCTTGAGTTAATTGTATGATTGTTCTTTCTGCAACCTGAAGTTCATTGCCGGTTAGCCAGCTCTTGCTAACACTTTTTTTTTTGTCTGCTATTGTTGATAAATCGTAGACAATATGCGACTGTGCGCTTAATTCTGTTGTATGCAGAGACCTTGTTGAATAGCTCTGAGAATATATGCGCTCCCGCTATAACTATCATCAGCACTACCTTTTCTTCTAGCTCCGCTTGTAAATTTAATGGTAAAACTGGAGTAGCTTCCTCAGTATTCCATTGGGGTGGCATAGTTCTCAGGAAGGATGGTACATATCACCATAAATTGTTGTAGATGAGTTCACTGGGTGTTATGCCCCGCGAGGCAGTGTCCGCTGGATTTTTCTGAGATTTTACATGATGCCAAATGGTTGTTGCTAATAATTTCTTGATCATCGAAATTCTATTTGCCACAAATATTTTGAAGCTGCTTGAGTCACGTTTGATCCAACATAGCGTTATGATAGAGTTTGACCAAGCGTACGTATTAATATCTCCAAGTTTCATGGTATCCCGTAAGTGCTTCATCAATTCGGCGAAGAGTAAAGCTGCATTTAATTCACACATTAATAGCTGGGTTGTAATTTCACCGGTATCATCCACTGTCCTACAATATACCACTGTAGGTGTAGCATACGCATATTTTAATGCATCAGCGAACCCATGCAATTCCATTTTGCATCTTGATGTTATATTGACCCATCATGCTTGTATTTCTGCCATTTGGTATCTATTTTTTCTGGTAGGTGTTCATCCCAGTTTATTCCCGTTTTCCATACATCCTGCATCATAATCTTAGCCATGATGGTTATTGGTGATAACCATCCTATGGGGCCAAAGAGTTTTGATGACTCAGATAGGAACGAGCGTTTGGTGGGCTGGTTGTTAGTTGTAGTCGTATTTTGTCGAATTCAAACAAATCTTCTGTCAGGTTGTATAGTATTCCCAATGTGTTTATGCATTCATTTAGCATTATTTGAATGTATCCATTAGCTTGTTGTTCGTCAGAAATATTTTGTAATATTTTGGGAGAGTTGGATGCCCATTTTCTTAGATGAAATCCACCCTGTGCTGTGGGCTCTTGTAGTTCTTGTAGCATCAGTAGAGCTTCCTCAGTGTTGTCCGCGCTTGTGAGTAGGTCATCCACTTAGAAGTCTGTCATGATGACTTTCGCAGCTACAGGATGTGTACTGGATCCATCTTTGGCTAGCTGAATTAACGTTCTTACAACTAGGTAGTTGGCGGCGGTAGTTCCGTATGTTGTAGTCTTTAATCTATATGCCTTCATGGGTTTGGGTGGCTCCTTTCTCCACAGTATACAGTGATAGTCTTGATCTTCTATATTGAGCCAAACTTGATGAAACATTTTTTTAATGTCGGCTGTAATGACGATCTTGTGTTTTCTCCATCGTAGTAGTATGTCGGCTAAATCCTCTTGCAGTTTGGGGCAATTCATCATAATGTCGTTTAGTGAGACTCCAGTAGTTGTTTTTGCTGATGCATCAAACACCACTCGAAGCTGAAACACTGTTTACCGTTGCGGTATATATCCGTTTTAATGGTGTAATTTGTTGTGGTGGCGTATTTGATACTTTGGTGATACCCCTGGCCTCAAATGATCGAAATCTCCTTTCTAGAAAGTCAAAAAATTCTTCATTTGTGGAATTTCTCTTGGTTTTCCTAGCGTTGTTTCGTATAGCCTAATGAATTCAGCGTCTAGTTTTTTGCCTAGAATGAACATTACCAGTGCTTCAAACGGAGAGTTCATCTCTAGCTTGTTAATGTTGTGTAGTATTTCAGTTGCAGTATCATGCAAGGATCGAATTGCTCCCGCTGTTCCTGTTGCTGTATGTATTGTTATGGTAGAGACAACAATGAGTTGAAGTACTTGTTTGCCAGTAACATAGCGTTGTTGTACCTTGCTTGCAGTATTTCTCAGGCTCTCTTATAATTGTCACCAGTTGCTGAGAGATGACTGATTAACTGGGCTACTTCTTTTTGTGGGCGAGCTCTGTGAATATGTCGTTGAATGAGCTCCACTGCTCATAATCGCCATTAAACGTTGGTATTTGTATTTTCAGTAGATTTATCCTGGCTTCTCCAGAAGGTTTCGTTGCCTCTTCCTTCTGGATGCGCTGCAATTGCGTTATCACTTTGCGTTATCCTTGAGAGTCTCGCCCCCTTGTAGATAGGGCGAGGAGTAACTGTGAAACTAAAATAGGAACCCCTATTTTTTATTGCAGATTCGGATTCTACAGCTAAAAATACGTAGAATTTGACTTAAACATTTTTTTCGATTCATGATAGATGGCGCTGTAATTGACGATATTCAATTTTTTTCGATTTCTCCTACAGAGAACCTACGCAAACGATTCTGCAATACGTCGCTGCAATAAAAATACCATGGTTTAGTTGTAAATACACGAAGGTTATTGCTATCAACGAATAGTGTGCGGGACAACCATCATGTTGAAACCACATGTTCCGTCGCACTTCTAAGCTTAAGTCTTCAAATAATGTTGGCAATTCATTTTCCAAAATATCTCGGTACATTTGACCATTCAAGTTGCCTTCAATAATGTGGGGGCCGATGAGTTTGTAGCCAGTTATTCCACACCACACATTGACAGTGCAAGGACGCTGATGTTCAACTTGGCGAAGCCAGTGCGAATTTTCAAGTCTCCAGTAATGCATGTTGTAGCGATTAACTGTTCCATGGTTCGTAAAAGATGACTCGTCGGATCATTATCAGGGACATCCACTAATTTAGGCAAGAAACTTGTTTACTTATTTTTGTATGTAATTTTAAAAAAAATTAATTAAAATTAATTAAAATTTTCTCGAATTCAGTACTTCACACTTACATCAATCAAATTATCAATTTTTGGACTATAAAGCTTAATACAATCCCAAAAACATTGTTCAATGAACAGCCATGAACAAAATCGGCAAACTGAATCATTCATTAAGTATTTGTGGTCTCAACTGAAATTGCCTCAATTCATTAACCAAGCGATTCATTGAGCCATATCACTGCATTCAGCATCACACACCGCAACTACCAAAATAACTGGTGTTACTTTCATTGAAAGATCAACATACATTTTTCTGCTCGTTTTGGAACTTCAATTGCTCTTATCGTATATAGAGTTTTCTTTGAAGTTATATAACTTTTAAATTCTTGGAAGGCCCTATTACTTCAACATTTTTCTCCATTAAACGTAATTTCATCAAACCGGAATTGTGGGACTGCGATCATATAATGCCACGATTGGGGCTTATTCCCCTCTAAACTCATTTCACAGTTATACCTAAAATTAAAAAAGAAAAGAAAAAAGGGAAAAAGGAAAAAAGAAAGGAAGAAACTAAAAAAGGAAGAGAAAGGTAAAAATGAGAGGTGGCAGTTAACATTGAAAAGGTTGAATGTATGCAAGGTAGAATGTAACAGTGTGGTAGGTGACACCGTGTAAGTGGTTGTAGAGAATTGATGTAGATTGCATTGTGGTTGAAAATGGGGTGGTGAACAGCGCGAGGAAACTATGTGTGCATGCTGGTGTGGTTGTAGGTGTGTTTGATTATAGGCATGGATGAAAGTGTGGTTGTGTGGGGTGTGTCTAGTTAGATAGAAAAGATACTCTTTGAGACTAATAAGGTTCCTTATCCTTCGGTTTTGATGTGCGCACTGTGCCTTTCAACTCGAGATTACTTGCTCAAATGTGACCGTGTATACAAATCAATCAATCTATGAACCAAATAGATTTACAATTTTTGGTTTGATCTCAAATATTTAATATAATCTTAGTGTTTGATCCTTTCTTTAATAAATCCTGTATTTAATTTGTTGTATCTAGAAAACAAAATCAAAATTAATTATTCCTTTAATAATAGTAAATAATAGTAAATTCACTTATCTACAATATAATTCTTCAACTTTGCAATCAAAAGCCTTGAATTTGTAAACAAAATGTCAAATGTAGTTCAATTTTTAGACGAGATGATCGATCGATAACGAAAATTATGATCGACACGACACCTGTGTTAATTCTAGAAAAGCTAAGATTTTCGAACATAATCTTCGAACTCGAAACTTTAGTTGTCACCCTTTATTATGTATAATTTTTTCTTTTTTTTTTTTTCTTTATTATCCAGTCCGTGATAATTGTTAGACTGAAGTACAAGAAAAGTATTAGTGTATTTAAAATTAAAAAGCCAATAAATTTTTTATTATTACTTGGGAATTATTCACAATTTTTAATTGCCCAACAACAAAAAGTGTTATTATTTTTGCAATTGGTAATTGCCCCAACACTTAGGTTATCTTGCATGAATTTTATCAGCAGTGAATATCTAATTATTATTTATATATTGTATAATAATTAATTTATTGGTCTAAATTAAGACTTGATACCAACCACCATTCTCTGAGTTACCAAAGTTCGGAAGCGGCCGGGAAATTGTAGTGGCTAAAAGTGCGAAATTACCAACTATTAAATTTAAGTGATACAGAGATATTAATTTGAATTCATAAATTTATATTTGATTATATTACTTTATAAAGTATAAGTTAAGGTGTTTGATTAACCTTGTATAGGTCGAGGCTACAGAAATGATCAAGTTCTGCATTTAGTTGAACCTAAATGATTAGTTATTCAATATTTAATTAGTACGTCTCTTTAAACTTCATATTATATTTTAATACTTTTATTAAATTTACACCTAACATAACCAAGTGATTTATAGGAAGAGGAAACAATAACTATTGATAGCTGAATCAACTCTTAATTTCCAGAAATAAATTCAGAAAGGTGAAGTAGTAAATGAAGAAGGAACTGTAGAAGCAAACTCAATTTGTTGTACTAAGATGTTAATTTATATTTTGTTTCAAATATTCAAATATATTGATGATATTTTTAAATATTGAATGAAAGCTTGTGAGATAGGTTTGTCATTAGATGAGATCCTCACAATTCAAGTAATTAGTAAAAGTACACAGAGAAAAATAAGTGCATTTCAATGTAAAATGTTGTCCAGTTTGTTATTAAATTTCCTCTAAAACCGTTGAATCAAAATTTTTTATTTCAGTATTAAGTGTAAACACTTCAATCTAATGGTTTTTCATTTTAAACATACATATTTTAATGAAAAGTTTAAAAAAAACTTTAAATTAAATTCTAAAAGAAAATTGAAAATTTTTGTCATAAATATTTTTATATTTTAGTATAATATTGCTATTATTTGCTAAGAAGTGTAATACATTTTGCTACAATTTTGTTTCTTTCTTCCTTTGTTTCAACTTCTAAACACCATCAATATTTTATAGTGAAATGTAAACATTTTCAAATTAAATGTGCAACATTTCACCAGAACGTTGGAATATTTTTCATCTGAAGTGTAATATACCGTTAAAACATGTTTCGATTTTGTTCGAAAATTAAAACATTTTGATTCTATGATAAATTTTGTTTGAACGGGATTCATGCAACGTACGATAACTTAGCCCGAAAAGACTCTCAGCACGAAAAGGTTTTTTTTCGAAATAATTTGTGTCTACTAAATTTCTTTTCCATTTGAAAAAAATTTTTAATTTTGGATTGAAATTCTTGTTTAATTAATGAAATATTATAATTAAATATCAACACCAAAAAATTTAAATTTCACGACAAAATAACTGAAATGTTCAAGCCTTGTACAATTAATTGGTACCCACTGTGTGCGAGTGAATATATCTCAATTTGAGCTTATTTTGTCCTTTATCACTAACGAAACATTTAAATAACTATCAATAATTAACACTGTTAGACGGCAACCTGTGTACAACTTAGAATATTATACATATGTATTAATAAATATACAAAATCACAAAAGTATAATGAAAGCAATGAATGAGCAAAATCGAACGATCCGTCATTATGTAACAATTATATATACATTGCAAATGAATTAAATTTTTACGTTTTGAAAATCACGTAGCCCCGTTCTCAGAGATGTCTACCTCAAAAGCGATATGGCCGGATGTTTGTCCAACCTTACTTGTTATACAGAAAAAAACTCATTAAGAAATCACGGGGTTCACTTAGTGAACGGACCGTCATTCTGTAACAATTACACACATTGCAAATGAATTAAATTTTTACGTTTTGAAAATCACGTAGCCCCGTTCTCAGAGATGTCTACCTCAAAAGCGATATGGCCGGATGTTTGTCCAACCTTACTTGTTATACAGAAAAAAACTCATTAAGAAATCACGGGGTTCACTTAGTGAACGGACCATCATTCTGTAACAATTACACACATTGCAAATGAATTAAATTTTTACGTTTTGAAAATCACGTAGCCCCGTTCTCAGAGATGTCTACCTCAAAAGCGATATGGCCGGATGTTTGTCCAACCTTACTTGTTATACAGAAAAAAACTCATTAAGAAATCACGGGGTTCACTTAGTGAACGGACCGTCATTCTGTAACAATTACACACATTGCAAATGAATTAAATTTTTACGTTTTGAAAATCACGTAGCCCCGTTCTCAGAGATGTCTACCTCAAAAGCGATATGGCCGGATGTTTGTCCAACCTTACTTGTTATACAGAAAAAAACTCATTAAGAAATCACGGGGTTCACTTAGTGAACGGACCGTCATTCTGTAACAATTACACACATTGCAAATGAATTAAATTTTTACGTTTTGAAAATCACGTAGCCCCGTTCTCAGAGATGTCTACCTCAAAAGCGATATGGCCGGATGTTTGTCCAACCTTACTTGTTATACAGAAAAAAACTCATTAAGAAATCACGGGGTTCACTTAGTGAACGGACCATCATTCTGTAACAATTACACACATTGCAAATGAATTAAATTTTTACGTTTTGAAAATCACGTAGCCCCGTTCTCAGAGATGTCTACCTCAAAAGCGATATGGCCGGATGTTTGTCCAACCTTACTTGTTATACAGAAAAAAACTCATTAAGAAATCACGGGGTTCACTTAGTGAACGGACCATCATTCTGTAACAATTACACACATTGCAAATGAATTAAATTTTTACGTTTTGAAAATCACGTAGCCCCGTTCTCAGAGATGTCTACCTCAAAAGCGATATGGCCGGATGTTTGTCCAACCTTACTTGTTATACAGAAAAAAACTCATTAAGAAATCACGGGGTTCACTTAGTGAACGGACCGTCATTCTGTAACAATTACACACATTGCAAATGAATTAAATTTTTACGTTTTGAAAATCACGTAGCCCCGTTCTCAGAGATGTCTACCTCAAAAGCGATATGGCCGGATGTTTGTCCAACCTTACTTGTTATACAGAAAAAAACTCATTAAGAAATCACGGGGTTCACTTAGTGAACGGACCGTCATTCTGTAACAATTACACACATTGCAAATGAATTAAATTTTTACGTTTTGAAAATCACGTAGCCCCGTTCTCAGAGATGTCTACCTCAAAAGCGATATGGCCGGATGTTTGTCCAACCTTACTTGTTATACAGAAAAAAACTCATTAAGAAATCACGGGGTTCACTTAGTGAACGGACCATCATTCTGTAACAATTACACACATTGCAAATGAATTAAATTTTTACGTTTTGAAAATCACGTAGCCCCGTTCTCAGAGATGTCTACCTCAAAAGCGATATGGCCGGATGTTTGTCCAACCTTACTTGTTATACAGAAAAAAACTCATTAAGAAATCACGGGGTTCACTTAGTGAACGGACCGTCATTCTGTAACAATTACACACATTGCAAATGAATTAAATTTTTACGTTTTGAAAATCACGTAGCCCCGTTCTCAGAGATGTCTACCTCAAAAGCGATATGGCCGGATGTTTGTCCAACCTTACTTGTTATACAGAAAAAAACTCATTAAGAAATCACGGGGTTCACTTAGTGAACGGACCATCATTCTGTAACAATTACACACATTGCAAATGAATTAAATTTTTACGTTTTGAAAATCACGTAGCCCCGTTCTCAGAGATGTCTACCTCAAAAGCGATATGGCCGGATGTTTGTCCAACCTTACTTGTTATACAGAAAAAAACTCATTAAGAAATCACGGGGTTCACTTAGTGAACGGACCGTCATTCTGTAACAATTACACACATTGCAAATGAATTAAATTTTTACGTTTTGAAAATCACGTAGCCCCGTTCTCAGAGATGTCTACCTCAAAAGCGATATGGCCGGATGTTTGTCCAACCTTACTTGTTATACAGAAAAAAACTCATTAAGAAATCACGGGGTTCACTTAGTGAACGGACCATCATTCTGTAACAATTACACACATTGCAAATGAATTAAATTTTTACGTTTTGAAAATCACGTAGCCCCGTTCTCAGAGATGTCTACCTCAAAAGCGATATGGCCGGATGTTTGTCCAACCTTACTTGTTATACAGAAAAAAACTCATTAAGAAATCACGGGGTTCACTTAGTGAACGGACCATCATTCTGTAACAATTACACACATTGCAAATGAATTAAATTTTTACGTTTTGAAAATCACGTAGCCCCGTTCTCAGAGATGTCTACCTCAAAAGCGATATGGCCGGATGTTTGTCCAACCTTACTTGTTATACAGAAAAAAACTCATTAAGAAATCACGGGGTTCACTTAGTGAACGGACCGTCATTCTGTAACAATTACACACATTGCAAATGAATTAAATTTTTACGTTTTGAAAATCACGTAGCCCCGTTCTCAGAGATGTCTACCTCAAAAGCGATATGGCCGGATGTTTGTCCAACCTTACTTGTTATACAGAAAAAAACTCATTAAGAAATCACGGGGTTCACTTAGTGAACGGACCATCATTCTGTAACAATTACACACATTGCAAATGAATTAAATTTTTACGTTTTGAAAATCACGTAGCCCCGTTCTCAGAGATGTCTACCTCAAAAGCGATATGGCCGGATGTTTGTCCAACCTTACTTGTTATACAGAAAAAAACTCATTAAGAAATCACGGGGTTCACTTAGTGAACGGACCATCATTCTGTAACAATTACACACATTGCAAATGAATTAAATTTTTACGTTTTGAAAATCACGTAGCCCCGTTCTCAGAGATGTCTACCTCAAAAGCGATATGGCCGGATGTTTGTCCAACCTTACTTGTTATACAGAAAAATACTCATTAAGAAATCACGGGGTTCACTTAGTGAACGGACCATCATTCTGTAACAATTACACACATTGCAAATGAATTAAATTTTTACGTTTTGAAAATCACGTAGCCCCGTTCTCAGAGATGTCTACCTCAAAAGCGATATGGCCGGATGTTTGTCCAACCTTACTTGTTATACAGAAAAAAACTCATTAAGAAATCACGGGGTTCACTTAGTGAACGGACCATCATTGTGTAACAATTACACACATTGCAAATGAATTAAATTTTTACGTTTTGAAAATCACGTAGCCCCGTTCTCAGAGATGTCTACCTCAAAAGCGATATGGCCGGATGTTTGTCCAACCTTACTTGTTATACAGAAAAAAACTCATTAAGAAATCACGGGGTTCACTTAGTGAACGGACCGTCATTCTGTAACAATTACACACATTGCAAATGAATTAAATTTTTACGTTTTGAAAATCACGTAGCCCCGTTCTCAGAGATGTCTACCTCAAAAGCGATATGGCCGGATGTTTGTCCAACCTTACTTGTTATACAGAAAAAAACTCATTAAGAAATCACGGGGTTCACTTAGTGAACGGACCATCATTCTGTAACAATTACACACATTGCAAATGAATTAAATTTTTACGTTTTGAAAATCACGTAGCCCCGTTCTCAGAGATGTCTACCTCAAAAGCGATATGGCCGGATGTTTGTCCAACCTTACTTGTTATACAGAAAAAAACTCATTAAGAAATCACGGGGTTCACTTAGTGAACGGACCATCATTCTGTAACAATTACACACATTGCAAATGAATTAAATTTTTACGTTTTGAAAATCACGTAGCCCCGTTCTCAGAGATGTCTACCTCAAAAGCGATATGGCCGGATGTTTGTCCAACCTTACTTGTTATACAGAAAAAAACTCATTAAGAAATCACGGGGTTCACTTAGTGAACGGACCGTCATTCTGTAACAATTACACACATTGCAAATGAATTAAATTTTTACGTTTTGAAAATCACGTAGCCCCGTTCTCAGAGATGTCTACCTCAAAAGCGATATGGCCGGATGTTTGTCCAACCTTACTTGTTATACAGAAAAAAACTCATTAAGAAATCACGGGGTTCACTTAGTGAACGGACCATCATTCTGTAACAATTACACACATTGCAAATGAATTAAATTTTTACGTTTTGAAAATCACGTAGCCCCGTTCTCAGAGATGTCTACCTCAAAAGCGATATGGCCGGATGTTTGTCCAACCTTACTTGTTATACAGAAAAAAACTCATTAAGAAATCACGGGGTTCACTTAGTGAACGGACCATCATTCTGTAACAATTACACACATTGCAAATGAATTAAATTTTTACGTTTTGAAAATCACGTAGCCCCGTTCTCAGAGATGTCTACCTCAAAAGCGATATGGCCGGATGTTTGTCCAACCTTACTTGTTATACAGAAAAATACTCATTAAGAAATCACGGGGTTCACTTAGTGAACGGACCATCATTCTGTAACAATTACACACATTGCAAATGAATTAAATTTTTACGTTTTGAAAATCACGTAGCCCCGTTCTCAGATATGTCTACCTCAAAAGCGATATGGCCGGATGTTTGTCCAACATTACTTGTTATACAGAAAAAAACTCATTAAGAAATCACGGGGTTCACTTAGTGAACGGACCATCATTGTGTAACAATTACACACATTGCAAATGAATTAAATTTTTACGTTTTGAAAATCACGTAGCCCCGTTCTCAGAGATGTCTACCTCAAAAGCGATATGGCCGGATGTTTGTCCAACCTTACTTGTTATACAGAAAAAAACTCATTAAGAAATCACGGGGTTCACTTAGTGAACGGACCGTCATTCTGTAACAATTACACACATTGCAAATGAATTAAATTTTTACGTTTTGAAAATCACGTAGCCCCGTTCTCAGAGATGTCTACCTCAAAAGCGATATGGCCGGATGTTTGTCCAACCTTACTTGTTATACAGAAAAAAACTCATTAAGAAATCACGGGGTTCACTTAGTGAACGGACCATCATTCTGTAACAATTACACACATTGCAAATGAATTAAATTTTTACGTTTTGAAAATCACGTAGCCCCGTTCTCAGAGATGTCTACCTCAAAAGCGATATGGCCGGATGTTTGTCCAACCTTACTTGTTATACAGAAAAAAACTCATTAAGAAATCACGGGGTTCACTTAGTGAACGGACCATCATTCTGTAACAATTACACACATTGCAAATGAATTAAATTTTTACGTTTTGAAAATCACGTAGCCCCGTTCTCAGATATGTCTACCTCAAAAGCGATATGGCCGGATGTTTGTCCAACATTACTTGTTATACAGAAAAAAGCTCATTAAGAAATCACGGGGTTCACTTAGTGAACGGACCATCATTCTGTAACAATTACACACATTGCAAATGAATTAAATTTTTACGTTTTGAAAATCACGTAGCCCCGTTCTCAGAGATGTCTACCTCAAAAGCGATATGGCCGGATGTTTGTCCAACCTTACTTGTTATACAGAAAAATACTCATTAAGAAATCACGGGGTTCACTTAGTGAACGGACCGTCATTCTGTAATAATTACACACATTGCAAATGAATTAAATTTTTATGTTTTGAAAATCACGTAGCCCCGTTCTCAGAGATGTCTACCTCAAAAGCGATATGGCCGGATGTTTGTCCAACCTTACTTGTTATATAGAAAAAAACTCATTAAGAAATCACGGGGTTCACTTAGTGAACGGACCGTCATTATGTAACAATTACACACATTGCAAATGAATTAAATTTTTACGTTTTGAAAATCACGTAGCCCCGTTCTCAGAGATGTCTACCTCAAAAGCGATATGGCCGGATGTTTGTCCAACCTTACTTGTTATACAGAAAAAAACTCATTAAGAAATCACGGGGTTCACTTAGTGAACGGACCGTCATTATGTAACAATTACACACATTGCAAATGAATTAAATTTTTACGTTTTGAAAATCACGTAGCCCCGTTCTCAGAGATGTCTACCTCAAAAGCGATATGGCCGGATGTTTGTCCAACCTTACTTGTTATACAGAAAAAAAACTCATTAAGAAATCACGGGGTTCACTTAGTGAACGGACCATCATTGTGTAACAATTACACACATTGCAAATGAATTAAATTTTTACGTTTTGAAAATCACGTAGCCCCGTTCTCAGAGATGTCTACCTCAAAAGCGATATGGCCGGATGTTTGTCCAACCTTACTTGTTATACAGAAAAAAACTCATTAAGAAATCACGGGGTTCACTTAGTGAACGGACCGTCATTCTGTAACAATTACACACATTGCAAATGAATTAAATTTTTACGTTTTGAAAATCACGTAGCCCCGTTCTCAGAGATGTCTACCTCAAAAGCGATATGGCCGGATGTTTGTCCAACCTTACTTGTTATACAGAAAAAAACTCATTAAGAAATCACGGGGTTCACTTAGTGAACGGACCATCATTGTGTAACAATTACACACATTGCAAATGAATTAAATTTTTACGTTTTGAAAATCACGTAGCCCCGTTCTCAGAGATGTCTACCTCAAAAGCGATATGGCCGGATGTTTGTCCAACCTTACTTGTTATATAGAAAAAAACTCATTAAGAAATCACGGGGTTCACTTAGTGAACGGACCGTCATTATGTAACAATTACACACATTGCAAATGAATTAAATTTTTACGTTTTGAAAATCACGTAGCCCCGTTCTCAGAGATGTCTACCTCAAAAGCGATATGGCCGGATGTTTGTCCAACCTTACTTGTTATACAGAAAAAAAACTCATTAAGAAATCACGGGGTTCACTTAGTGAACGGACCATCATTGTGTAACAATTACACACATTGCAAATGAATTAAATTTTTACGTTTTGAAAATCACGTAGCCCCGTTCTCAGAGATGTCTACCTCAAAAGCGATATGGCCGGATGTTTGTCCAACCTTACTTGTTATACAGAAAAAAACTCATTAAGAAATCACGGGGTTCACTTAGTGAATGGACCGTCATTCTGTAACAATTACACACATTGCAAATGAATTAAATTTTTACGTTTTGAAAATCACGTAGCCCCGTTCTGAGAGATGTCTACCTCAAAAGCGATATGGCCGGATGTTTGTCCAACCTTACTTGTTATACAGAAAAAAACTCATTAAGAAATCACGGGGTTCACTTAGTGAACGGACCGTCATTCTGTAACAATTACACACATTGCAAATGAATTAAATTTTTACGTTTTGAAAATCACGTAGCCCCGTTCTCAGAGATGTCTACCTCAAAAGCGATATGGCCGGATGTTAGTCCAACCTTACTTGTTATACAGAAAAAAACTCATTAAGAAATCACGGGGTTCACTTAGTGAACGGACCGTCATTCTGTAACAATTACACACATTGCAAATGAATTAAATTTTTACGTTTTGAAAATCACGTAGCCCCGTTCTCAGAGATGTCTACCTCAAAAGCGATATGGCCGGATGTTTGTCCAACCTTACTTGTTATACAGAAAAAAACTCATTAAGAAATCACGGGGTTCACTTAGTGAACGGACCGTCATTCTGTAACAATTACACACATTGCAAATGAATTAAATTTTTACGTTTTGAAAATCACGTAGCCCCGTTCTCAGAGATGTCTACCTCAAAAGCGATATGGCCGGATGTTTGTCCAACCTTACTTGTTATACAGAAAAAAACTCATTAAGAAATCACGGGGTTCACTTAGTGAACGGACCATCATTCTGTAACAATTACACACATTGCAAATGAATTAAATTTTTACGTTTTGAAAATCACGTAGCCCCGTTCTCAGAGATGTCTACCTCAAAAGCGATATGGCCGGATGTTTGTCCAACCTTACTTGTTATACAGAAAAAAACTCATTAAGAAATCACGGGGTTCACTTAGTGAACGGACCGTCATTCTGTAACAATTACACACATTGCAAATGAATTAAATTTTTACGTTTTGAAAATCACGTAGCCCCGTTCTCAGAGATGTCTACCTCAAAAGCGATATGGCCGGATGTTTGTCCAACCTTACTTGTTATACAGAAAAAAACTCATTAAGAAATCACGGGGTTCACTTAGTGAACGGACCGTCATTCTGTAACAATTACACACATTGCAAATGAATTAAATTTTTACGTTTTGAAAATCACGTAGCCCCGTTCTCAGAGATGTCTACCTCAAAAGCGATATGGCCGGATGTTTGTCCAACCTTACTTGTTATACAGAAAAAAACTCATTAAGAAATCACGGGGTTCACTTAGTGAACGGACCATCATTCTGTAACAATTACACACATTGCAAATGAATTAAATTTTTACGTTTTGAAAATCACGTAGCCCCGTTCTCAGAGATGTCTACCTCAAAAGCGATATGGCCGGATGTTTGTCCAACCTTACTTGTTATACAGAAAAAAACTCATTAAGAAATCACGGGGTTCACTTAGTGAACGGACCATCATTCTGTAACAATTACACACATTGCAAATGAATTAAATTTTTACGTTTTGAAAATCACGTAGCCCCGTTCTCAGAGATGTCTACCTCAAAAGCGATATGGCCGGATGTTTGTCCAACCTTACTTGTTATACAGAAAAAAACTCATTAAGAAATCACGGGGTTCACTTAGTGAACGGACCGTCATTCTGTAATAATTACACACATTGCAAATGAATTAAATTTTTATGTTTTGAAAATCACGTAGCCCCGTTCTCAGAAATGTCTACCTCAAAAGCGATATGGCCGGATGTTTGTCCAACCTTACTTGTTATACAGAAAAAAACTCATTAAGAAATCACGGGGTTCACTTAGTGAACGGACCATCATTCTGTAACAATTACACACATTGCAAATGAATTAAATTTTTACGTTTTGAAAATCACGTAGCCCCGTTCTCAGAGATGTCTACCTCAAAAGCGATATGGCCGGATGTTTGTCCAACCTTACTTGTTATATAGAAAAAAACTCATTAAGAAATCACGGGGTTCACTTAGTGAACGGACCGTCATTCTGTAATAATTACACACATTGCAAATGAATTAAATTTTTACGTTTTGAAAATCACGTAGCCCCGTTCTCAGAGATGTCTACCTCAAAAGCGATATGGCCGGATGTTTGTCCAACCTTACTTGTTATACAGAAAAAACTCATTAAGAAATCACGGGGTTCACTTAGTGAACGGACCGTCATTCTGTAATAATTACACACATTGCAAATGAATTAAATTTTTATGTTTTGAAAATCACGTAGCCCCGTTCTCAGAAATGTCTACCTCAAAAGCGATATGGCCGGATGTTTGTCCAACCTTACTTGTTATACAGAAAAAAACTCATTAAGAAATCACGGGGTTCACTTAGTGAACGGACCATCATTGTGTAACAATTACACACATTGCAAATGAATTAAATTTTTACGTTTTGAAAATCACGTAGCCCCGTTCTCAGAGATGTCTACCTCAAAAGCGATATGGCCGGATGTTTGTCCAACCTTACTTGTTATACAGAAAAAAACTCATTAAGAAATCACGGGGTTCACTTAGTGAACGGACCGTCATTCTGTAACAATTACACACATTGCAAATGAATTAAATTTTTACGTTTTGAAAATCACGTAGCCCCGTTCTCAGAGATGTCTACCTCAAAAGCGATATGGCCGGATGTTTGTCCAACCTTACTTGTTATACAGAAAAAAACTCATTAAGAAATCACGGGGTTCACTTAGTGAACGGACCATCATTCTGTAACAATTACACACATTGCAAATGAATTAAATTTTTACGTTTTGAAAATCACGTAGCCCCGTTCTCAGAGATGTCTACCTCAAAAGCGATATGGCCGGATGTTTGTCCAACCTTACTTGTTATACAGAAAAAAAACTCATTAAGAAATCACGGGGTTCACTTAGTGAACGGACCATCATTCTGTAACAATTACATACATTGCAAATGAATTAAATTTTTACGTTTTGAAAATCACGTAGCCCCGTTCTCAGATATGTCTACCTCAAAAGCGATATGGCCGGATGTTTGTCCAACATTACTTGTTATACAGAAAAAAACTCATTAAGAAATCACGGGGTTCACTTAGTGAACGGACCATCATTGTGTAACAATTACACACATTGCAAATGAATTAAATTTTTACGTTTTGAAAATCACGTAGCCCCGTTCTCAGAGATGTCTACCTCAAAAGCGATATGGCCGGATGTTTGTCCAACCTTACTTGTTATACAGAAAAAAACTCATTAAGAAATCACGGGGTTCACTTAGTGAACGGACCGTCATTCTGTAACAATTACACACATTGCAAATGAATTAAATTTTTACGTTTTGAAAATCACGTAGCCCCGTTCTCAGAGATGTCTACCTCAAAAGCGATATGGCCGGATGTTTGTCCAACCTTACTTGTTATACAGAAAAAAACTCATTAAGAAATCACGGGGTTCACTTAGTGAACGGACCATCATTCTGTAACAATTACACACATTGCAAATGAATTAAATTTTTACGTTTTGAAAATCACGTAGCCCCGTTCTCAGAGATGTCTACCTCAAAAGCGATATGGCCGGATGTTTGTCCAACCTTACTTGTTATACAGAAAAAAACTCATTAAGAAATCACGGGGTTCACTTAGTGAACGGACCATCATTCTGTAACAATTACACACATTGCAAATGAATTAAATTTTTACGTTTTGAAAATCACGTAGCCCCGTTCTCAGATATGTCTACCTCAAAAGCGATATGGCCGGATGTTTGTCCAACATTACTTGTTATACAGAAAAAAACTCATTAAGAAATCACGGGGTTCACTTAGTGAACGGACCATCATTGTGTAACAATTACACACATTGCAAATGAATTAAATTTTTACGTTTTGAAAATCACGTAGCCCCGTTCTCAGAGATGTCTACCTCAAAAGCGATATGGCCGGATGTTTGTCCAACCTTACTTGTTATACAGAAAAAAACTCATTAAGAAATCACGGGGTTCACTTAGTGAACGGACCGTCATTCTGTAATAATTACACACATTGCAAATGAATTAAATTTTTACGTTTTGAAAATCACGTAGCCCCGTTCTCAGAGATGTCTACCTCAAAAGCGATATGGCCGGATGTTTGTCCAACCTTACTTGTTATACAGAAAAATACTCATTAAGAAATCACGGGGTTCACTTAGTGAACGGACCGTCATTCTGTAATAATTACACACATTGCAAATGAATTAAATTTTTATGTTTTGAAAATCACGTAGCCCCGTTCTCAGAGATGTCTACCTCAAAAGCGATATGGCCGGATGTTTGTCCAACCTTACTTGTTATATAGAAAAAAACTCATTAAGAAATCACGGGGTTCACTTAGTGAACGGACCGTCATTCTGTAATAATTACACACATTGCAAATGAATTAAATTTTTATGTTTTGAAAATCACGTAGCCCCGTTCTCAGAGATGTCTACCTCAAAAGCGATATGGCCGGATGTTTGTCCAACCTTACTTGTTATATAGAAAAAAACTCATTAAGAAATCACGGGGTTCACTTAGTGAACGGACCATCATTCTGTAACAATTACACACATTGCAAATGAATTAAATTTTTACGTTTTGAAAATCACGTAGCCCCGTTCTCAGAGATGTCTACCTCAAAAGCGATATGGCCGGATGTTTGTCCAACCTTACTTGTTATACAGAAAAATACTCATTAAGAAATCACGGGGTTCACTTAGTGAACGGACCGTCATTCTGTAATAATTACACACATTGCAAATGAATTAAATTTTTACGTTTTGAAAATCACGTAGCCCCGTTCTCAGAGATGTCTACCTCAAAAGCGATATGGCCGGATGTTTGTCCAACCTTACTTGTTATATAGAAAAAAACTCATTAAGAAATCACGGGGTTCACTTAGTGAACGGACCGTCATTATGTAACAATTACACACATTGCAAATGAATTAAATTTTTACGTTTTGAAAATCACGTAGCCCCGTTCTCAGAGATGTCTACCTCAAAAGCGATATGGCCGGATGTTTGTCCAACCTTACTTGTTATACAGAAAAAAACTCATTAAGAAATCACGGGGTTCACTTAGTGAACGGACCGTCATTATGTAACAATTACACACATTGCAAATGAATTAAATTTTTACGTTTTGAAAATCACGTAGCCCCGTTCTCAGAGATGTCTACCTCAAAAGCGATATGGCCGGATGTTTGTCCAACCTTACTTGTTATACAGAAAAAAAACTCATTAAGAAATCACGGGGTTCACTTAGTGAACGGACCATCATTGTGTAACAATTACACACATTGCAAATGAATTAAATTTTTACGTTTTGAAAATCACGTAGCCCCGTTCTCAGAGATGTCTACCTCAAAAGCGATATGGCCGGATGTTTGTCCAACCTTACTTGTTATACAGAAAAAAACTCATTAAGAAATCACGGGGTTCACTTAGTGAACGGACCGTCATTCTGTAACAATTACACACATTGCAAATGAATTAAATTTTTACGTTTTGAAAATCACGTAGCCCCGTTCTCAGAGATGTCTACCTCAAAAGCGATATGGCCGGATGTTTGTCCAACCTTACTTGTTATACAGAAAAAAAACTCATTAAGAAATCACGGGGTTCACTTAGTGAACGGACCATCATTGTGTAACAATTACACACATTGCAAATGAATTAAATTTTTACGTTTTGAAAATCACGTAGCCCCGTTCTCAGAGATGTCTACCTCAAAAGCGATATGGCCGGATGTTTGTCCAACCTTACTTGTTATACAGAAAAAAACTCATTAAGAAATCACGGGGTTCACTTAGTGAACGGACCGTCATTCTGTAACAATTACACACATTGCAAATGAATTAAATTTTTACGTTTTGAAAATCACGTAGCCCCGTTCTCAGAGATGTCTACCTCAAAAGCGATATGGCCGGATGTTTGTCCAACCTTACTTGTTATACAGAAAAAAACTCATTAAGAAATCACGGGGTTCACTTAGTGAATGGACCGTCATTCTGTAACAATTACACACATTGCAAATGAATTAAATTTTTACGTTTTGAAAATCACGTAGCCCCGTTCTCAGATATGTCTACCTCAAAAGCGATATGGCCGGATGTTTGTCCAACCTTACTTGTTATACAGAAAAAAACTCATTAAGAAATCACGGGGTTCACTTAGTGAACGGACCATCATTCTGTAACAATTACACACATTGCAAATGAATTAAATTTTTACGTTTTGAAAATCACGTAGCCCCGTTCTGAGAGATGTCTACCTCAAAAGCGATATGGCCGGATGTTTGTCCAACCTTACTTGTTATACAGAAAAAAACTCATTAAGAAATCACGGGGTTCACTTAGTGAACGGACCGTCATTCTGTAACAATTACACACATTGCAAATGAATTAAATTTTTACGTTTTGAAAATCACGTAGCCCCGTTCTCAGAGATGTCTACCTCAAAAGCGATATGGCCGGATGTTTGTCCAACCTTACTTGTTATACAGAAAAAAACTCATTAAGAAATCACGGGGTTCACTTAGTGAACGGACCATCATTCTGTAACAATTACACACATTGCAAATGAATTAAATTTTTACGTTTTGAAAATCACGTAGCCCCGTTCTCAGAGATGTCTACCTCAAAAGCGATATGGCCGGATGTTTGTCCAACCTTACTTGTTATACAGAAAAAAACTCATTAAGAAATCACGGGGTTCACTTAGTGAACGGACCGTCATTCTGTAACAATTACACACATTGCAAATGAATTAAATTTTTACGTTTTGAAAATCACGTAGCCCCGTTCTCAGAGATGTCTACCTCAAAAGCGATATGGCCGGATGTTTGTCCAACCTTACTTGTTATACAGAAAAAAACTCATTAAGAAATCACGGGGTTCACTTAGTGAACGGACCGTCATTCTGTAACAATTACACACATTGCAAATGAATTAAATTTTTACGTTTTGAAAATCACGTAGCCCCGTTCTCAGAGATGTCTACCTCAAAAGCGATATGGCCGGATGTTTGTCCAACCTTACTTGTTATACAGAAAAAAACTCATTAAGAAATCACGGGGTTCACTTAGTGAACGGACCATCATTCTGTAACAATTACACACATTGCAAATGAATTAAATTTTTACGTTTTGAAAATCACGTAGCCCCGTTCTCAGAGATGTCTACCTCAAAAGCGATATGGCCGGATGTTTGTCCAACCTTACTTGTTATACAGAAAAAAACTCATTAAGAAATCACGGGGTTCACTTAGTGAACGGACCATCATTCTGTAACAATTACACACATTGCAAATGAATTAAATTTTTACGTTTTGAAAATCACGTAGCCCCGTTCTCAGAGATGTCTACCTCAAAAGCGATATGGCCGGATGTTTGTCCAACCTTACTTGTTATACAGAAAAAAACTCATTAAGAAATCACGGGGTTCACTTAGTGAACGGACCGTCATTCTGTAATAATTACACACATTGCAAATGAATTAAATTTTTATGTTTTGAAAATCACGTAGCCCCGTTCTCAGAAATGTCTACCTCAAAAGCGATATGGCCGGATGTTTGTCCAACCTTACTTGTTATACAGAAAAAAACTCATTAAGAAATCACGGGGTTCACTTAGTGAACGGACCATCATTCTGTAACAATTACACACATTGCAAATGAATTAAATTTTTACGTTTTGAAAATCACGTAGCCCCGTTCTCAGAGATGTCTACCTCAAAAGCGATATGGCCGGATGTTTGTCCAACCTTACTTGTTATATAGAAAAAAACTCATTAAGAAATCACGGGGTTCACTTAGTGAACGGACCGTCATTCTGTAATAATTACACACATTGCAAATGAATTAAATTTTTATGTTTTGAAAATCACGTAGCCCCGTTCTCAGAGATGTCTACCTCAAAAGCGATATGACCGGATGTTTGTCCAACCTTACTTGTTATACAGAAAAAACTCATTAAGAAATCACGGGGTTCACTTAGTGAACGGACCGTCATTCTGTAATAATTACACACATTGCAAATGAATTAAATTTTTATGTTTTGAAAATCACGTAGCCCCGTTCTCAGAAATGTCTACCTCAAAAGCGATATGGCCGGATGTTTGTCCAACCTTACTTGTTATACAGAAAAAAACTCATTAAGAAATCACGGGGTTCACTTAGTGAACGGACCATCATTCTGTAACAATTACACACATTGCAAATGAATTAAATTTTTACGTTTTGAAAATCACGTAGCCCCGTTCTCAGAGATGTCTACCTCAAAAGCGATATGGCCGGATGTTTGTCCAACCTTACTTGTTATACAGAAAAAAACATGTGCAATCGGAAGTGTCCCCAAATATTTCAAAAAGAATTTGTTTCCGCAACTTATAAGCTTGTTGCAGGTTATTTTGCAAGAGGCTACGTATAAGTTGTTGTGGTTTTAAGTCTGTTCCAGCCATTGTAGTGTTGCAGACAAGTGTGTCGTTTGATTCAATGTAATCAACAGCAACAGCTAAACCCTGCATTAACGAATCCAAAGCACACGTATTTCTAAAATAGTCGCAACTGGTTGTAGCGTTTTGCATTACTGGTATGTTAAAGGAGGAAATTGGTCTTGCGCAGTTTATTGCGGCCCTTCTTCGTTTGGGTGTATCGGTATAAAGTTCTTGGGATTCTTTTTCTTTGGAGCCGTGGCTTAAAATTTCCATATTTACTATTCTACGCTCTTCTTCAGGTAGTTGATTAATCATCTTAATTTTAGCCAGATTAAAATTTGACCTACAACTTCTAGGCGTTGTACAGTTTGTATTTTTGCGCTTCCAAACAGAGACACTGTTTTGAAAATCACAAAGTGAAGGTTCGATTTCAGCCGGCGAATTTCTGGTTAGACTTAGCTTATTTTTCAAAGATGTTTTAGGAATGTTACATGAAACCTGTTTGTGTATAACGCTATTCCGACAATGAATCTCTCGAATAAATTTTCCAACTTTTATTGGCATTTTCCCGATACTATTCGAATTCCGCAGTCTTCGTTTTATGGTTGCGAAATAATTTTCCACATGACTGTTACTGTGACGATCTCCATTACTTAAAAGTCCTGTCCAAAGGGGTAAAATAGCCATATATTTTTTTAGTGCTAGTTTATGGAAAACAGGATTGTACAAACAATTCCGCCCGGCTTTATCTTCAATGTCAATTCCGGAAATATTCTCGTCGCTAATTTGTTTTAGATCGGAATAATAAGGGCTTTGTAAATAAATAGGAATTGAATATATTTTTGGTATATCCGCTTGATTATAATTATTTTCAATAATTGTTACGTTTGTGTTTGTTCTGTGTTCTAGAATAGCCAACGTTAGGCTATCCATTGCGTTTCTTACTTCCTGAGAGATAAACTTAGCGGTTAGAATAATTGCTAAATATTTCCATATATGTTTTAAATTAGTATAGGTAGACACCATGAACATAGATGCGAATACCTCTTTTATTAATTTTTGGTTCTCGTTGCCAAAATATTTCTTAATATCGTTTGCTAAAGTGTGCGATAAATGCGAGCAACACAAATATACAACTATGATATCCTCCCTTCTTTTCGTAGTTGGTTTATTGTTAATCCAGTCATGAGTAAGTTTAAGATATTCAACGATGTTCATTTGGTTAAATATACTTAATAACGAATTTAACTCTGCAAATGAAAAATCAATGACAATTTCGTCAAAAATTGGCCATTTTTTAAAATATTTTTCCACATTTAAACGATACAACCAAAGCCAAATTCCAATAGTCCCTGTAGTATGACTTGAACTAACCATATCAGTAATAGGAAATGGTGTTGTTGTATCAAATTGGTTAACTTCAACGGGAAGTATTATAGCATAATATAAAATTATATTACATGGTTTATATGGCGATGTTACAATGCTGCCGGTAGCATCCATATAAACAGTCAGTTTCTTATTTTTGTAAACTTCCCGCATTATTTTCAAAATATCATTTTGCATTTGACTGAAGGTTATGACTATGAATGGAGTATAGGAATGAAACTGAATATAGCGCTCTTTAATATCAGTTTTCTTTATTTCTTCAATAACGTCTAAGAAGTCATCGGAAACGTTATCTTTAGAGCTCAATGTCTCGGACTTAATTTTTCTCAAAACGTTGTGGCTTTTTGACGATGGGATTGTTTTCGTTTTTTGAACAAAATCACTGTCTTCTTCATTTATTAAGTCTTCCCTAAAAATTTCAACGGATTTTGTCGACAATATTTGCTTATATTGGTCCCTTCTATATGCTGAAACATGACGAAATTTTTGAAAAGGATGAACGATCTGGTCACTTGAACTATACACTTCAAATATGCCCTGGACTACATTTTTATTTATTAATTTAAATATTCGACAGGTCGATGTTTGATTCTTATGCCCACAATAAGCTCTTATAGTTAAATGAGATTTGCCGAAATCGTGTCCTCTAATATTAATTAGGCAACCACTTGCTTTGGTTAAGTAATCTGAAATTATGGCAGTGTATTTGTATAAATTAAGTTTCCTTTCGGATTGTGAATATATCTCTTTCCAAATCTTATTTGGTATTTTGATTGTATAATTTTCTTTACGTAAAACTGATTTATATTTTCTTTTAAGCGATTTCGGTTTGCTAACCAAATCGCTACGGCTTTCCGATTCTGTGTATGACTGGTTTATATGGTTTTCATTAAGATTATTAAGTTCGTTATTATCATGAAATAATCCGTCCGCCTCGAAAATATACACAGTTTCAAAATTGTTTAATTCAAAAGATAAATTATTATCAGTTAATGGTACTTCCGACATTTCTTGATCGACGGGACGGTTATCTTGATTAATTTCATCACTACAATAATTATTTGTTAACATTATGTTTATATTCGAATTATTCTCACAAGAGTTGGTTTCTGAAACAACCTGAATATTTTCAGCCAAAACTGGACTCATATTTGAGGACATGATATTATTTGGAATAAATAAACTTGCATTTTCAATAAAATTAAACTCGATAGACGGAGTTTTTAAATTAATTTCGCTATTTACTAAGGTATTGCGAACTGGAGGCAACATCTTATCTGACTGAACCAGATCCGAACGATCAGGATCAACAGGTATTTGCAAAGTATTATTAAGCTTTGCAGGAGTTTTATTATTTTTGATATTTCTTCTCCAAATGTTATAAATTGCAATACGATTTGGAATCGTATTATTAACATTAAGTTGCGAGCATAATTTTGCCTTGTTGCTGGTGTTAGTAGTTGTCACAATTAAATTTACACATTGCAGAGTATGAAGCGCTACCTCTACGGTGTGTGCTGTTATGACACTTTTTTTTAATTTATAATTATACTTCATAATTAATTGGTACAAAACACCAAATAATTAATAAATAAATATTATTAAATCAAAGCTAATAACGTTCAACAAATAAACAAATTAAAATCCAGTTAAAGAAAATCCAATTCAAAGCCAAGGTCAATACGAGAAAATCAATAATATAAAATGAGTTTTAAAACAGTCCAAAAAAATAGCGAGGGTCGAGTTTTGAAAAAAACTTTTATATATAATAAGAGAAACACCAAAAAATCACGAAAAAATCACCAAAAAATACAACACGATATGAACAGTACGAAATCTGAAAAAGTATTGAAACACAATGAGAAAAAAATTCCTTTATATACTAACTCCGATTTTTTGTTTTTCATTTGTTTATATTACAGTTTGGTAGTAGAGAAATGAAAAAAATAAAATTGCGTTATTCAGACAAAAACTATTATTAAATTATTTTAAATTTTTACAGGAACGAAATGTAATTAGAGTAATGTAAAATGTAATTACAGTAATATTAATTAAAAATAGGATACGTGAATCTAAAGCATCAACAAAACATTTTCGTAAAATATGTAAAAATTTAATTCATTTGCAATGTGTGTACGTAATTGTTACAGAATGACGGTCCGTTCACTAAGTGAACCCCATGATTTCTTAATGAGTTTTTTTTTTCTATATAACAAGTAAGGTTGGACAAACATCCGGCCATATCGCTTTTGAGGTAGACATCTCTGAGAACGGGGCTACGTGATTTTCAAAACGTAAAAATTTAATTCATTTGCAATGTGTGTAATTGTTACAGAATGACGGTCCGTTCACTAAGTGAACCCCGTGATTTCTTAATGAGTATTTTTCTGTATAACAAGTAAGGTTGGACAAACATCCGGCCATATCGCTTTTGAGGTAGACATCTCTGAGAACGGGGCTACGTGATTTTCAAAACGTAAAAATTTAATTCATTTGCAATGTGTGTAATTGTTACAGAATGACGGTCCGTTCACTAAGTGAACCCCGTGATTTCTTAATGAGTTTTTTTCTGTATAACAAGTTAGGTTGGACAAACATCCGGCCATATCGCTTTTGAGGTAGACACCTCTGAGAACGGGGCTACGTGATTTTCAAAACGTAAAAATTTAATTCATTTGCAATGTGTGTAATTGTTACAGAATGATGGTCCGTTCACTAAGTGAACCCCGTGATTTCTTAATGAGTTTTTTTCTGTATAACAAGTAAGGTTGGACAAACATCCGGCCATATCGCTTTTGAGGTAGACATCTCTGAGAACGGGGCTACGTGATTTTCAAAACGTAAAAATTTAATTCATTTGCAATGTGTGTAATTGTTACAGAATGACGGTCCGTTCACTAAGTGAACCCCGTGATTTCTTAATGAGTATTTTTCTGTATAACAAGTAAGGTTGGACAAACATCCGGCCATATCGCTTTTGAGGTAGACATCTCTGAGAACGGGGCTACGTGATTTTCAAAACGTAAAAATTTAATTCATTTGCAATGTGTGTAATTGTTACATAATGACGGTCCGTTCACTAAGTGAACCCCGTGATTTCTTAATGAGTTTTTTTCTGTATAACAGTAAGGTTGGACAAACATCCGGCCATATCGCTTTTGAGGTAGACATCTCTGAGAACGTGGCTACGTGATTTTCAAAACGTAAAAATTTAATTCATTTGCAATGTGTGTAATTGTTACAGAATGACGGTCCGTTCACTAAGTGAACCCCGTGATTTCTTAATGAGTTTTTTTCTGTATAACAAGTAAGGTTGGACAAACATCCGGCCATATCGCTTTTGAGGTAGACATCTCTGAGAACGGGGCTACGTGATTTTCAAAACGTAAAAATTTAATTCATTTGCAATGTGTGTAATTGTTACAGAATGATGGTCGGTTCACTAAGTGAACCCCGTGATTTCTTAATGAGTTTTTTTCTGTATAACAAGTAAGGTTGGACAAACATCCGGCCATATCGCTTTTGAGGTAGACATCTCTGAGAACGGGGCTACGTGATTTTCAAAACGTAAAAATTTAATTCATTTGCAATGTGTGTAATTGTTACAGAATGACGGTCCGTTCACTAAGTGAACCCCGTGATTTCTTAATGAGTTTTTTTTCTGTATAACAAGTAAGGTTGGACAAACATCCGGCCATATCGCTTTTGAGGTAGACATCTCTGAGAACGGGGCTACGTGATTTTCAAAACGTAAAAATTTAATTCATTTGCAATGTGTGTAATTGTTACATAATGACGGTCCGTTCACTAAGTGAACCCCGTGAATTCTTAATGAGTATTTTTCTATATAACAACTAAGGTTGGACAAACATCCGGCCATATCGCTTTTGAGGTAGACATCTCTGAGAACGGGGCTACGTGATTTTCAAAACTTAAAAATTTAATTCATTTGCAATGTGTGTAATTGTTACAGAATGACGGTCCGTTCACTAAGTGAACCCCGTGATTTCTTAATGAGTTTTTTTCTGTATAACAAGTAAGGTTGGACAAACATCCGGCCATATCGCTTTTGAGGTAGACATCTCTGAGAACGGGGCTACGTGATTTTCAAAACGTAAAAATTTAATTCATTTGCAATGTGTGTAATTGTTACAGAATGACGGTCCGTTCACTAAGTGAACCCCGTGATTTCTTAATGAGTTTTTTTCTGTATAACAAGTAAGGTTGGACAAACATCCGGCCATATCGCTTTTGAGGTAGACATCTCTGAGAACGGGGCTACGTGATTTTCAAAACGTAAAAATTTAATTCATTTGCAATGTGTGTAATTGTTACAGAATGATGGTCCGTTCACTAAGTGAACCCCGTGATTTCTTAATGAGTTTTTTTCTGTATAACAAGTAAGGTTGGACAAACATCCGGCCATATCGCTTTTGAGGTAGACATCTCTGAGAACGGGGCTACGTGATTTTCAAAACGTAAAAATTTAATTCATTTGCAATGTGTGTAATTGTTACAGAATGACGGTCCGTTCACTAAGTGAACCCCGTGATTTCTTAATGAGTTTTTTTCTGTATAACAAGTAAGGTTGGACAAACATCCGGCCATATCGCTTTTGAGGTAGACATCTCTGAGAACGGGGCTACGTGATTTTCAAAACGTAAAAATTTAATTCATTTGCAATGTGTGTAATTGTTACAGAATGACGGTCCGTTCACTAAGTGAACCCCGTGATTTCTTAATGAGTTTTTTTCTGTATAACAAGTAAGGTTGGACAAACATCCGGCCATATCGCTTTTGAGGTAGACATCTCTGAGAACGGGGCTACGTGATTTTCAAAACGTAAAAATTTAATTCATTTGCAATGTGTGTAATTGTTACAGAATGACGGTCCGTTCACTAAGTGAACCCCGTGATTTCTTAATGAGTATTTTTCTGTATAACAAGTAAGGTTGGACAAACATCCGGCCATATCGCTTTTGAGGTAGACATCTCTGAGAACGGGGCTACGTGATTTTCAAAACGTAAAAATTTAATTCATTTGCAATGTGTGTAATTGTTACATAATGACGGTCCGTTCACTAAGTGAACCCCGTGATTTCTTAATGAGTTTTTTTCTGTATAACAGTAAGGTTGGACAAACATCCGGCCATATCGCTTTTGAGGTAGACATCTCTGAGAACGTGGCTACGTGATTTTCAAAACGTAAAAATTTAATTCATTTGCAATGTGTGTAATTGTTACAGAATGATGGTCGGTTCACTAAGTGAACCCCGTGATTTCTTAATGAGTTTTTTTCTGTATAACAAGTAAGGTTGGACAAACATCCGGCCATATCGCTTTTGAGGTAGACATCTCTGAGAACGGGGCTACGTGATTTTCAAAACGTAAAAATTTAATTCATTTGCAATGTGTGTAATTGTTACAGAATGACGGTCCGTTCACTAAGTGAACCCCGTGATTTCTTAATGAGTTTTTTTTCTGTATAACAAGTAAGGTTGGACAAACATCCGGCCATATCGCTTTTGAGGTAGACATCTCTGAGAACGGGGCTACGTGATTTTCAAAACGTAAAAATTTAATTCATTTGCAATGTGTGTAATTGTTACATAATGACGGTCCGTTCACTAAGTGAACCCCGTGATTTCTTAATGAGTATTTTTCTATATAACAACTAAGGTTGGACAAACATCCGGCCATATCGCTTTTGAGGTAGACATCTCTGAGAACGGGGCTACGTGATTTTCAAAACTTAAAAATTTAATTCATTTGCAATGTGTGTAATTGTTACAGAATGACGGTCCGTTCACTAAGTGAACCCCGTGATTTCTTAATGAGTTTTTTTCTGTATAACAAGTAAGGTTGGACAAACATCCGGCCATATCGCTTTTGAGGTAGACATCTCTGAGAACGGGGCTACGTGATTTTCAAAACGTAAAAATTTAATTCATTTGCAATGTGTGTAATTGTTACAGAATGACGGTCCGTTCACTAAGTGAACCCCGTGATTTCTTAATGAGTTTTTTTCTGTATAACAAGTAAGGTTGGACAAACATCCGGCCATATCGCTTTTGAGGTAGACATCTCTGAGAACGGGGCTACGTGATTTTCAAAACGTAAAAATTTAATTCATTTGCAATGTGTGTAATTGTTACAGAATGATGGTCCGTTCACTAAGTGAACCCCGTGATTTCTTAATGAGTTTTTTTCTGTATAACAAGTAAGGTTGGACAAACATCCGGCCATATCGCTTTTGAGGTAGACATCTCTGAGAACGGGGCTACGTGATTTTCAAAACGTAAAAATTTAATTCATTTGCAATGTGTGTAATTGTTACAGAATGACGGTCCGTTCACTAAGTGAACCCCGTGATTTCTTAATGAGTTTTTTTCTGTATAACAAGTAAGGTTGGACAAACATCCGGCCATATCGCTTTTGAGGTAGACATCTCTGAGAACGGGGCTACGTGATTTTCAAAACGTAAAAATTTAATTCATTTGCAATGTGTGTAATTGTTACAGAATGACGGTCCGTTCACTAAGTGAACCCCGTGATTTCTTAATGAGTTTTTTTTCTGTATAACAAGTAAGGTTGGACAAACATCCGGCCATATCGCTTTTGAGGTAGACATCTCTGAGAACGGGGCTACGTGATTTTCAAAACGTAAAAATTTAATTCATTTGCAATGTGTGTAATTGTTACATAATGACGGTCCGTTCACTAAGTGAACCCCGTGATTTCTTAATGAGTATTTTTCTATATAACAACTAAGGTTGGACAAACATCCGGCCATATCGCTTTTGAGGTAGACATCTCTGAGAACGGGGCTACGTGATTTTCAAAACTTAAAAATTTAATTCATTTGCAATGTGTGTAATTGTTACAGAATGACGGTCCGTTCACTAAGTGAACCCCGTGATTTCTTAATGAGTTTTTTTCTGTATAACAAGTAAGGTTGGACAAACATCCGGCCATATCGCTTTTGAGGTAGACATCTCTGAGAACGGGGCTACGTGATTTTCAAAACGTAAAAATTTAATTCATTTGCAATGTGTGTAATTGTTACAGAATGATGGTCGGTTCACTAAGTGAACCCCGTGATTTCTTAATGAGTTTTTTTCTGTATAACAAGTAAGGTTGGACAAACATCCGGCCATATCGCTTTTGAGGTAGACATCTCTGAGAACGGGGCTACGTGATTTTCAAAACGTAAAAATTTAATTCATTTGCAATGTGTGTAATTGTTACATAATGACGGTCCGTTCACTAAGTGAACCCCGTGATTTCTTAATGAGTATTTTTCTATATAACAACTAAGGTTGGACAAACATCCGGCCATATCGCTTTTGAGGTAGACATCTCTGAGAACGGGGCTACGTGATTTTCAAAACTTAAAAATTTAATTCATTTGCAATGTGTGTAATTGTTACAGAATGACGGTCCGTTCACTAAGTGAACCCCGTGATTTCTTAATGAGTTTTTTTCTGTATAACAAGTAAGGTTGGACAAACATCCGGCCATATCGCTTTTGAGGTAGACATCTCTGAGAACGGGGCTACGTGATTTTCAAAACGTAAAAATTTAATTCATTTGCAATGTGTGTAATTGTTACAGAATGACGGTCCGTTCACTAAGTGAACCCCGTGATTTCTTAATGAGTTTTTTTCTGTATAACAAGTAAGGTTGGACAAACATCCGGCCATATCGCTTTTGAGGTAGACATCTCTGAGAACGGGGCTACGTGATTTTCAAAACGTAAAAATTTAATTCATTTGCAATGTGTGTAATTGTTACAGAATGATGGTCCGTTCACTAAGTGAACCCCGTGATTTCTTAATGAGTTTTTTTCTGTATAACAAGTAAGGTTGGACAAACATCCGGCCATATCGCTTTTGAGGTAGACATCTCTGAGAACGGGGCTACGTGATTTTCAAAACGTAAAAATTTAATTCATTTGCAATGTGTGTAATTGTTACAGAATGACGGTCCGTTCACTAAGTGAACCCCGTGATTTCTTAATGAGTTTTTTTCTGTATAACAAATAAGGTTGGACAAACATCCGGCCATATCGCTTTTGAGGTAGACATCTCTGAGAACGGGGCTACGTGATTTTCAAAACTTAAAAATTTAATTCATTTGCAATGTGTGTAATTGTTACAGAATGACGGTCCGTTCACTAAGTGAACCCCGTGATTTTTTAATGAGTTTTTTTCTATATAACAAGTAAGGTTGGACAAACATTCGGCCATATCGCTTTTGAGGTAGTGAACCCTGTGATTTTTATGATTTTTTTTCGAACGAACACCCTTTATTAAAACTTATTTTTTGTAGTGCAAAATATTATACATATTTCATTACCTAAAATAAAAAAAAATCGGGATGAATTTCAATTTTCGTCTATATTTCTCTTGATTTTCGGGCTGATATCAAATTTTTTTTTTTTTTTTTTTTTTTTTTTTTTTTTTTTCTTTATCAATTTTTTTAATTGGGTGCAGAGCGGACTTATTAACGGTCCTAGCTCCTTGTAACTGTCAGAGCTTCTGCACCCAATGCGCGATCCTGCAAGTAAAGATTAATAGCTACCTTAAATTTATTCATTTTATATTCCTTCGGAAATTTGAAATATATTAGCGAATTCCACTTTTTTGATGTTCGGTATATAAATTCGCGCTTGATTTCTTCAGTTCGAGGTTTCGGGAGCTTCACCGTAAACCTATGTGCATTGGTTGTACCTCTTGTTACTCTTGTTGTTGTAACGAATGGTGGTATTTTCTCCGATAGTTCTGCAGAACATTTACCATGTAAGCATCTGTAGAAGACGCAGAGTTCTGCAACATCTCTGCGATGCTGTAAGCTGTCTAGTTCTTGAGTAAGTCTGGGATTCCGTATTATTCTGATAGCGCGGCGTTGAACCCTGTCCAATAAGTGGAGGGTGGTACCAGACGCACCTCCCCAAACTTGACAGCAATACTCTATACATGGTCGGATGAAGGTTTTATATATCTGGAGAACTTGATGCGATTTGAAAAACCTTCTGCATCGATTCAGGAACCCGAGTTTTTTTGAAGCTGATTTAGCCAATGCAACAATGTGTTCATTCCATTTGAGTTTGTTACTTATTTGAACACCAAGCAGTCGAATTGAGTCGCAACCCATAAGGATATGGTTTTTTACCACAAATGGGTAGTCGTTGCGACTTTTTTTACGTGAGAATGTGCATATTTGTGTCTTTTTCTCGTTAAATTGTACTAAGTTGTTGTTACCCCACTCAAATATTGTACTTAAATCGGAATTAAGAGAAGTTACGACTTCTGACCGTTTAATATTTAGATCTGTAATGCTAGGCTCCGCCTCGAATGAAATAGAAGAATGCAATGTGGCATCATCCGCAAAGCTATGGATAGGGTTTACAGTGCTATCCAGCAAATCGTTGATGTATAGCAAAAACAGGGTCGGTGACAAAGGTGACCCCTGAGGGACTCCGGCATTTGGGGAGTGCGTCGATGATGATCTCCCATTAAGCACGACGCTGATTTTTCGGTCATTGAGATAGCTTTTAATCCACCTGGTGGTCATCGAGTCCAGCCCGTATGCCACAAGTTTAAATTAAGCGAGGAAACAAACCAATAAATAAAAAAACCTTTTCGGGATGAATTTTCGTGCTAACTTCACAGACATATTTATGCAGGAGAAAAACTTTTATTTGCGAAATGTGTTTAAGATAAGGTGGACATATTATATAGTATTTTTAGTGAATGTGAACAGTAGAAACAATTTATTTAGTGAAAAATATTAAAAATATTATTATTTCTTTATCGTGATATAAACAACTGTTCTTAATGGTATGTATTTAAAATATATTTTATTTATTAACTTCATATTTTAAATAAATTCAATATAAAATATAGGATTTTTGTGCCATAACTCGTGAGTTTCTAAATAATTATAGTTTTATAGTGGTGATAAAATGTTTTTATAATTTCAAATAGTTCAACCAATAAGCTGCCATAATATATTACAGCAATTATGATTAACTATTGTAGTTTTTAATGAGTTTTATTTCAATCAATTAAACTTTTAATTATTGTATAAAAAAACTGTTATCTGTGTCATTGTCATATCATTTTAAGTATCATTTTCCATATTAACCTTTATGTACACGGCAAGGTACTGTTGTACCTTTTCTATTTACAATATTACAATCTTTTCTTTGCGTTGGGCCTAATGATTTTATTTAGCCTCTATTGATATTTTGTACGTCGTATTTAATTGTTTTTAACAAATTAGTAAAAAATATCAATAGTCTGAATAAAATTATCAGGTGAAAATACACAAAAAATTAGGTTGAACATAGAAAAGGTACAATCGTTTTTTGCCGTGTACATACATAAAGGACAAAATGAACATATCTATGGCAACAAGTTAAAGTACCTCGATTTTCGTAATTTTTCAAGAGAACACAAATAAGTCAGAAATCGGAACTGTGTAAAAAGTGTTTCAGTTTTAGTATCAATTATTGTTAAATTATATAAGTAACTGAGAAATTGTTTACAATAGAATTCCAAATGAAACGGAAATTTTTGTTTTTCAAAATATTATGGAACATTTGGAATAAGCTGTTCTTAAAAAGAACAAAACAATTCTCTTTCTTAAAAGAAAATTCTTAAGCTCTTTTTAGATTTTGTTTCATTTTAACTTTCAAAAATATTTTAAGAGAGCTTAACCCGATTTAGGATATTTTTGAACCAATTTACAAACTCAGGTCAATTTAGGTTAATACTCCATAACAATGATTTAAATTTTAATTGAATTTAAGTTATTTTACCATATTTTTTTTTAAATCACTAACTCACTTTTTAGTTGTCTTAGTTGCACTTTAGTTAATTTAACGTTTTTCGCGGAAATAACCCATTGCTTTAGGTCTTTTTTTCCTTATTTTGTAGAATTAAGCTTATATACAAGTAACTGTAGGTTAGCATCTATAAGAATAGAAACATATGAGTTAAACCAAAATATTCAGGTAAATTTACAGATCCTATTTTCAAAGAAATACGCATTTGGTCTTAAGTCGAACTAAGCGACTTTAACTTTTTGCCACTTATATCTCAATCACAATATTCTAGTTAAGGCTGAGATTATGGTACTTTAATGATAAAATAGATCATAATATAAGCACGGCATTATTAAAAATAAATCTTGTTTTATATAGGCTACTACGGAAGCTTATTTTACAACGTTCGATCCTAATGAGGAAATCATCATTGAAGATGCTGACACAGTATTTAAGGAACTAATGGAGTCTTGGGGATTAACAGAACAGGTTCTACAACATTTGCAGGAACCTAACGTTAATCTGCAAGTGCTAAATATATTGGAGTTGTCTGATTTAAACGATTTGTTCAAAGAACCTAAATTTTTTGGGCCTAAAATGTTATTTAAAGATGGCCTCAAAAAATGGAGAGCTTTAGGTGTAAGTGTTTTTCAAATTTTATCATACACTACGCAGTAAAATTTAATTAATTTTATTTGTAAAACAGGGAAAACCTATAGAATCGCCGACTCAAACGGCGTCAATGAATTCCGATGTGAAAACTTGGATCGAAACTCATGTAGAAAAAGAGCAGTCTGCATCGCTTAATTCATCTCCCATTAATTTAAATGAAAATACCCAGTAAGTAACAAGTTTGGGTATTTTAATAACCTTAATTAATTTTGTCTTTTTTATATAGACATTCCGTCGAACTTCCAGGAAAAGTAATAACCGATGAAGTTATTAAAAATTTACTAAATGGCTCTGTAAAAGGGCAAATGATTCTCAAACAATATACAAAATTTAAGGTATTGACTAGTAAATGCCAAATTAACTTAACTCATATAATTATTGATTATGTTTTAAGTAAGAAACAAAAACTTAATAGCCAGGATTTCGATGATATTTCCAGAGCCATCCAAAAATTATTTCCTTCAGAAAACGTTGTAAGTATTTTAAACATTTCTGCAAAATCTTGAAATTACTATACATGTATACTTATTTTACCATATTTTCTAAATTTGTGTATAGGAAACTTAATATGTTCCACGAAGTAGGAAAAAAAAACCCAAGTGGTAAATTATACGATAGATACAGCAATGTTTGCTTCAAAACCAAAATTTTGAGAAAAAATGGTGATAATGAAGAATAGCAAAAGCAACATTTAATGATGGATAATAATTTCTCATTACCTGGTACAAACATTTAACTATTTATTTATATTTGAATTTAACAATTAAGTAAACACAATGTAATTTACAGAAAATTTCAATGAACGAAAAACATGGCTTCAAAACAATTTAGAACCATGGCAGGAAATTTGCGCATATTGGCAAGAAACAGCAATCGGTCGACTACATGAATTCCAAAATTATACGACAGAAAATACAACGGCATTTTCCCTCGCTTGGCCCAGATACAACGATTGTCACGGATATCAGCTAGTATGTATAAGAATAAATAAATTAATGGATGCCTAAATTATTCTATATAATCTATTATTTTATATATATAGATAGATATCGATTTTGAAGTGATGTATCCCGGAAAAGGAGATTTGTTGCTTCAAAAATTCGAAGAGTTTAGCCAAAAATTGATACCGTTTTGTGAGGGCTACGTAAAAGACAAGAACAATTTACAATACTTAGAAAATTTAAAAAAACTCGAAGCTTCAATAGATCAAAGTATGTATAGATTTTTATTATAATGATTATTATTAAAAAAACTCTTTAACAATATTAATTAAATTATTATTTATTCTACAGATTCAAAATATTTCATAATTACAATGTTAATGCATGCAGTTTTGCAGCCACAAAGATTAGGCCCTAAGTGTAAGCCGATGATTACTGATGCGCAGAATAATTTTGCAATACATATTAAAAACATGAATGATTTAAATGGAAATCTAGAAAAGCTTCGATCAACATTTCTGCAAAATAAAAGCAAAATTCAACCCCGAATTATAGTTGTTGGTGACACCATCGAAAACATTAATGATTTTTTCGTCTACTGGGATAATATAAAATATAAATGCGGATCATTTATAAAATGCTTAGACATTATTATTAAGTTAAGTTTTGTTTTTAATCTTGAATATTCACAAATAAGGAAGCAAGTTTGGCAATTTTTCCAAGAATATTTTTTTAATATTAATTCCGAAAATCAAAACGTTAAACAAATTATCAAACAGTTAAATCAGTAAACATTTAGTATTGTTTTAAAAATTGCCATGCTTGTCTGTTTCATATGCGAAAAAAATTTTATAAACACTAAAACTATCATTGATCATTTGAAAGCAGTCCACGGCGTTCCCTCTGTATATAAATTGCAATGTAAACAACAGTACTGCTCTCAAATATTTCAGAACATTTATACATTTAAAGAACATTTAAAAAAACATGAAAAACACTTATTGAACTGTAGCAAAAATATTAATATGCAAGAATCATTTATTTCAAGATCAACCCCGTTAATAGCATTAGACATAAATAGTCAAATTAACATACCATTAAGACAAAGTACCCATTATCAATAATAGTAACAATTCCGAAGGTCACACTCACACCTCTCAAAATTTGCCATTACAAAATGTATCATTGCCGAAAACTACTGATATAAATAAATCGATGCTTTCATTGTCACTAAATTTAATCCAAAAACGGAGTGTTCCACGAAATATGGTTTTTGAAATTCAGGATTTAATAAAAAGTAATTTAACATCACTCTTATCAGACAATTTAGTTCAGCTTGCTGGTTATATAAACGAGCCTCAGAAACAACAAGAGTACTTAAACTATTTGCAACTATTAAAAAATCCCTTTTCTAATTTTGAAACTGAATATAAGTTTTTTAAACACTGTGAATCGATTGGTATTTACTCACCTCCTAAACCATTTTTAATAAATAATGAACTGTCCGAAGTTATTATCAATGGCATTCCTACATTAGATACTTGCAAATATCAAATATGTGGAATTTATTATTATTTTCCAACAATTCCAAATTTTCAAATTTCAAAAATTAATAATCTTTTCGTAGCTGGGTTTATCAAATCTAGAGATTTTAAAGAGTTTGGAAATGCGGCTTCTATGAGAAATTTTATTTCGGTAATGGAAGAATTAGAAGTAGATGGTATTGAAATTAACTGCAATGGGCGTACAACCAGAATCTTTTTCATATTAGGACAAATTTTAGGTGATAATTTAGGACTTAATAGTGTACTTGGGTTTTCAACATCTTTCAATTCCAAACATTTTTGTCGTAATTGCAAGAGAAGTAAGATAGATACACAAACGGATTGCACAGAACATTTGAACCATTTAAGAAATCAAATAAACTATGATATTGATGTGAAGCTAAATGATGTGAAAGAAACAGGAATCAAAGAAAACTCCATATTTAACGAAATTGGCTCATTTCATGTCACTAATAATGTAGTATGTGATCTAATGCATGACATTTTTCTTGGTGTTTGCAAATACAATTTAGCCAAATGTTTAAACTACTCCCTTTATGAAAAACGATACTTCTCATTAGATGTATTTAATTACCGGAAGTTGATGTTCAATTATGGTCAGGTAGAAATTGAAAATACAAGTCGGGAAATTTTAAACTTAATGCAAGAGAAATGAAGACATTGTATCATTTCATTACTCTTATGATAGGTGATTTAATACCTCCCAATGACGAAGTTTATAAATTTTTGCTAATATTTATAGAGATAATCGATATTATTTTACTTGGCTCATTTTCTGAAGAAATCTTAAATATTTTGGCAATGAATATTAAACAACATAATAATTTGTATGTTCAATTATTTAATGATACATTAAAGCCAAAGTACCACAATTTGGTCCATTACCCAAATATAATCAGGAAATGTGGTCCTTTGAGGTATTTGTGGGCTTTCCGTCTAGAAGCTATGCACCAGATATATAAGAAGTACGCACATAACATAACCTCAAGAGTTAATGTACCACTTACTCTTGGTATAAAAGCCGCACTACAATTTACTAATCGTTTACATTGCAATAATTTTTTCGTGAATACCATTACAGTAGAAAAAGCATTTCCGTCTAATGAAAAAGATTTAATATATATTTCACTACTTGGTGAACAATTCCGTTTTAAAGACTGTCTTTATACTGATTGTGTAATATTTAAAGGAACAACTTATAAGAAAGGGTTTTTCTTAAATATCACTACCTTAGAAATAGTAACAGTGTATGAAATTAAAGATATTTTAATACATAATGATAGTTGTATTGGAATATTTTTAAAGTACAATCAATTGAAGTTTTTGCAACATTATGCCGCTTATGCCCTTAGCGCTCCTTGCGGCCATGATATACGTAGTCTTACAGAATTTGATGGCCCTCCCGTGAATTTACATACAATAAATAGTGTAGAACGAGTCATACGGCTAAAGAAATATTACTAATTAATAAGAAATAAATTTAGTCTTAGTATTTTTAACATTATATTATTTATTATTCTTTTTTTATAAATAAAATGATAAAATTGAAATATTTAATTTATATTTTGGATAATGTTATAATTTTAATTATAGTTTATTAATTACTGGAATTATATTTATAGTTTTAATAAATATTTTTGGCTTAATGTTGAATAAATATATAATTAAAAAATGAATAAATTTTTATTTTATTAAAGAGATATTTTTTAATGTTTGAAATTTTAAACCTTTTCCAATAAAAATACAAAACTTTTAGAACAAACTTGTTTTAGGTAACTTCAAAATTAAACGAAGTTTCTTCTAAAACCTATTTAACTTCTATGCAAAAGTAATAAACTTTCAAGATAAAAGATTTTCAAGTTTGAATTAAACTCTAATTATGTTGTAAACAAAATTAGTATTATTTCCAAATGAAATGAAATCAACTTTGTCGTAAAAATATATTAGCTTTGTTAGCCAACTTTACAATTTTCGAAATAAAGTGTAGTTACTTTTCGTTTAAAAATTTTAACTGTTTGATTAAAAATTTCGATTTTATGTTTTAAAATTACGAAATTTTTCAATTTAAAATAAATACATTTTGCAATGAAATGGAAAGGTCACCATTGAAACAAAACGATTTTAAGATTTGAAACAAAGTTGTGTCTCTTTTGCATAAAATCTATAAAGAAAAACCTTCGATTTTAAAGGTGAAAACCTTTGGGTTAAAGTTTTTTTTTTCTCTGTGTAGTAGTAAAAACGAAGGAGAAAAAAAAAGCTTGCGTCTGTGTGACAGAGAACGTATTTATTTTCCTTGTCTTGAATTGGTTTCGAATTTTCGGAAATGAAATCATATAAACCTAACCTTCGTGCCGTTAAAATTACATAGTAGGCTATGACCTTCGAGTCAATAAATGCGTTGTTTTTTTTAAATACACTAAATTGTTCTTTCACGTTTTTGTTTTTACAAATGATTAAGTTTGTTTACGTTCGAAAGTTTGACGTTTCACAAAAAAAATTTTTTTGTTTTTATTTATTTTCCAGGTGTGGATTGAAAATTTCAAGGTTAAAATAGTGAGAAATAATTTAAATATTCTCCGAAGATAAGTAGTGCGATGTGTGAATAGTTCAAATAGTGCTTCAGATATTTAATCAGTCTCAAAATCTTTGTATGTTTAATGAGTCAAGCGCAAGCTTAATATAGGGTTTTCCAATAGGAATGATACAATTTAAAAATTTAAAAAAAAACAACATAAATTATTCAGTAAGCCCAACATTTTTTTTTTTATTTGAAAGGTTACACTATGCCATTATTAGGCCGTATTCTGGGATTTAAAATTTTATGTTATGTTATGTTATTTTTGTTTTTTCAATATAAATTCAAATAGGAAGCGGGGAAATAAAATAACATAACATGGATTTTATGATGGCGGAATACGGCCCGTTAAACAAGTGACTTAACATATCCCCAAAGAAAGAAATCACAAGGTGTTAAATCACACGACCAGGGAGGATAATTAACTGGACCAAATCTTGAGATAATTTCATTACCAAATTTTATTTTCAATAAATCGATTGTTAAGGTGGCTGTGTGGCAGGTGGCACCGTCTTGTTGAAACCACATATCTTCCAGATTATTCTCAACAACAGCAGGAAAAAAAAAATCATCTAATATTGTTCTGTATCGTTCTCCATTGATTGTTACTCTTCGACCATTTTCTTCAAAGACATATGCACCAATAACTCCACCAGCATAAATTGCACACCACACAGTGACTTTATCTGGATGTAATGGTGTCTGAACAGTTTCGTGTGGATTTTTATCACTCCAAATTCTGCAATTCTGTTTGTTTACATAACCATTTAACAAAAATGAGCTTCATCACTGAATAAAATTTGTCGATAAAAATGTTCATCATTTTGATTCACGGATTTTGATAAAACAATTTAACAATTTCTAAACGTTGTTGAAGCGTGTATCTTTCCATGATTAAATGGCATAACCTACTGAACACGAATGACATTAGAAATGTCAAAAATTAATAAGCAGATTTGCCAATATAACCATTTTAAATTGTATCATTCCTATTGGAAAATCCTTTATTAACAAAATTATTTTCAAATCCAGTACGGCCCTTTTCGGAATTAGCTTTTTAGAGTGTGAGGCATATATAAAATGAGCGGTACAACTAGAAAATAAACTTGTACTATTCGGTTTTACTGTTTACTATGATAAACATTTTGCATGTCGTCTCCATGTACATATATATCTCAGTGGTTAGAAGAAGGTAAGCAAAACCACAGCCAACTCTGGTGGACTACCTTCACTTTTCTTGATACTGTAGAATTTTGAAATTAAATTTTACAATTTTGTATACTTCCATAATTTACCAAATGAATAATTATAAATAAGCAAATATTTAAGCCAAAATTAGAATTCGTTTTCGATATTCTAATTTATTTATTAATAGTTCAATTTTCATTGCCTTACGTTAAACAAAATTAAATTTTTTTGTAAAAATTTAGCAATTATGTTGTAATTAAAAAAAAAATTGTTTCAGGTTTAATTTCAGAACAAGCATTTCAGTTTCTCCGGCGATGGGCCAAACAATTCAAAGCCACCTACAGTCACTGGTGGAATGGCTATTTGATACTAAACGTAATAGTAGGGAAAGATGCCGAACAAATTTTGAATAGCTCCAAATGTTTAAATAAAAGCATTATTTACAAAAATCTCCGGCAATTTATGGGTACCGGACTACTAACAAGTGACAGTAAAAAATGGCAGCAACGACGAAAAATGTTAACACCCGCCTTCCATTTTAACATACTACAACAATTTCATAAAATATTCCAAAATGAAACGGATCAACTAATAGAGTCGGTGAAAAATGAAAAAAATAAAATGATCCATGTGCAGGATTGTATGGCTAAATTTACATTGAATACGGTGTGCGAAACAGCAATGGGCGTCAAATTAGGATCGATCGAAGAATCGAATAAATATCGAAAGCAAATTTATCAAATTGGTGAAATGATGGTGTATCGACATATGCGGCCGTGGCTTCGTCCCAATCTAATTTGTAAGCTAACTGGTTACACGAGAAAATTAGACGAAGTTATAGCTCCCGTGCATAATTTTACGCGGGAAGTCATTAAAAAGAGGCGCCAAATGTTTCAAGAATCAAATGGAATTCAAGTGGATTTTGAGCACAATGAAAATATGTAAGATGACTAATAAAAATTTGTTATCTGGTAGTCTAATAAAACAATATTTTTTTTATTTTTTTAGGTACCTGACGAAGAAAACACGATATGCTATGTTGGATACGTTGCTGGCTGCGGAAGCACGAGGCGAACGTATCAATAATGAGGGAATTCGTGAAGAAGTTGATACTTTCATGTTTGAGGGACATGACACAACATCGGTTGCTTTAACGTTTACCTTATTTTTATTGGCCGAGAATCAAGATATTCAGCAAAAACTTTACCAGGAATTGAAAGAATTTGCCGAGATGAAAAACATTGATGAAGCGACTCCGAATGAATTAAATCAATTGAAATACTTGGATCGTGTAGTCAAAGAAAGTTTACGCATTTATCCACCAGTCTCATTTATATCGAGAGTCGTTTCAGAGAAAGTTAAATTTAGTAATGCAACCAATAATAAAGATTTCATTTGACACTAAACATTTGTTAAATTCCAGATGACATAGTGCTTCCAGTGGACACGGTAATACATTTCCACATATTTGATTTACATCGTGACATAAATGAGTTCCCGGATCCGGAGAAATTTGATCCGGACCGTTTTTTGCCCGAGAAAACCGAAAAGCGGCATCCATTTGCGTACATACCATTTAGTGCTGGGCATCGGAATTGTATTGGGCAAAAATTTGCGCTGCTTGAAATGAAAACGCTGCTCGTTAAGTTAATTTTAAATTTTCAGTTGGAACAAGTAACAAAACGGGATGAGCTTGTCTTTATTGCAGATTTAGTGTTAAGGACAAAAAATCCTGTCATTGTCAAATTCAATTTAAGGCGATAATAATATGAATATTATACACCTATATTGCAGGTGGAGTATTATATAGTTTGTGTCACTTTTATAATTTTGGGTTTCACGGTCGTTAAATATAAATAAATTTGAATCTTAAAGTTTTTTTTTAATTTTACGAAGTAGCTATTTACAGCATATCTACTTTTAATTTTTTCAAATGGAGCCTGGAGTGCCGTATACAAAGCAGTGACCCAAAATTTATTACAGAGGGTTCACAAAGAAAAAATTTAGGCGCACCACTGCTTGCAAATCTTCTGGCGGAGCATGCCCCCAGGCTGGTATTTATGACCCTCTTATCATTTGATCTATCCAGTCCTTGAGTGATTCATTCACTCCTATATTCAAAAGTGTCCGAGCTATAGCTGTTAAAGGCTCCCTCAAAATCCATAAAGGTTACCATTGCGAAGTCTCTATTCTCGAAAGATTTGTCAATAAAATATATGTATAAGAGAACGAAGAGCAGCCTCTACAGATCTTCCCTTGCAATAGGCATGTTGAGATTCAAACAGCTTTTCTGGATTATAGTGTGAGCGTTTTCTCGCCTTAGGTATAAATTCAACCTTCACTTCCGTCCATTTACTAGGAATGTGACATAGTTCTAGACTGCCTCTAAAAACTACCTCTAACCAGGAAATGGTTAGATCCGTAGTTTTTTCAATATCCGCAGGAATAATACCATCAGGTCCAGGCGACTTATATCATGGTTAAAATAATACCCAAAGTAATGGGTTAATTCTCAAATCAACGCGGCTCTGAAAGCAAACTCTCAATTCAACCCTCAACATAACCCCAAATAAATTCCCAATTCACCCCTATAGTAACTCAACCTTAACTCGAGTTGTGAAACCCTTGGACTGGAGTTCCGTAACAAATGGTTGACGAAAAAAATCCAAATCGGACAAGCCGTTCTCGAGATACCACGACAAAAGTCAAAAGCATTTTCCAATTTTTCCAAATCGGGAAGTCGATCATCGGACAACAAAAACTGATCATCGAACGAAATTGAAGGCTCGGTATTTAAGTTTTGAACAATATTTCATGAATTAAGAAGATCTATTTTCATCGGAAATTCATCAAAATGACTGACACACGGAAAGAGCTAAGAGAACTAGATTACTCAAGTTTGCCATCGGATTGGAAAAACTGCAATCGTCATTTTTTGGTGTACATGATTGCCATTGGTGTTGTCGAAATTAAAATGTGGGATTCTAAATTGAATATTGAACGGATAACAGAATTCATTGTTGTTAATGCTACATTTGAACCGATACTTGAGCTTGAAATTTGCATTGAATTTGGATTAATTAGCCCACTGAATATTGATTCGATCAATTGTGCTATCATGGCAGAAAGATATATAAGTAAAAACATTGACGTATTTACCGTACTTTGAAAAATTCCCGGAAAACTACTTTACACATACAAGAGAATGCAAAACCGGTCATTCACTATAAAAAAACGTTTCCCGGATTCTATAATTAAAAATCTTAGGCCAAAACACCCAACAGTGGAGGGAGGGGGGGGGAGTTAGTAATTTACAAGTGGTAGAGAAATCGAGCGGTGATTTGCGAATTTGCCTAGGTCCAAAACCATTGAATAAGTGCCATAAGGGCTAACATTTCTTGATTCCTACCATCGGTTAACGATTTAACTTCGGAATTGGCCAATAAGGTATTCACAGTATTGGATGGAAAAGGTTCAGAACTGATAACATTCATGACGTCGTTTGGTTGCTATAAATTTGAGAGACTTGCGCTTGGCCTAAATGTTTCACAGGAAATTGTTCAAAGGAAAATAGTTAAGATTTTCTATGTTACCTGGCGTAGAACATGATAAAATCTTGGCTAATGTTCTTGAGCGTGCATCCTTTTATTGTTACGTAGATGTGTTAGCGATGGCGGCTGGGGCTCGTAGACGAGGGAAGAAAAAACATTTGATTTTTTCATCGTGCTCTCCTTTTCGTAGTTCGTATACTGTTATACAAATTACAAATACATATTTACTATACACCTATACGTATACACTGTTAACACGTTACCATTTTCTAAAAATTGAGGTTGAATTGAATTAAAAATGTCCAAGGCTGAGCAGTAACAAATTACATACTTGTATTTAAATTACGTAATTCAAATACAAATTACAATTTGGAACTTGTATTTTAATTACTAGTTTTCAAAGTAGTAAAAATTTTGTATTTTAACTACTTAAATTCTAAGTATGTAATTGTAATTTGTATTTTAATTACATCAGTTTTTATAATTATTTGTTTACATTTTTACAAGACTTATAAAGATTTGGTTCCAGAACCATCAGTATAAAACCTAATGTTAATGATCGTTGTTTTAATGAGATGTTTTTTCACTAAACGAATTTTGTCAAATCAATTTTGTTTTTAGTTGCCTATATGTAAGGGGCTAAGAAAAGAAAACATTTGTAAGGTTCATGAAAACCAATGCTGAAGGCACATTTATCAGGTTCATGGAGGATTTTTCAATTAGTAAGAGAGTTCGCATATAGATGGTGTGTCTGGGATTTATTAAACAAATTAAATAAATTTTAATAGGACTAATTTGTAAAAATGCAGATACAAACGTCTCATCACAAAAACTAATAAATTATCTTTATAAAACAATAATATTCATATTGTTGTAACCGAAAATTTAAAATGATAGTTTATAAGCTAGATAATAGATGGCAGTAAAGTCATAATGAATAAATAAAAGAAGAAGAGAATTAACCGTCGAAGAGAAAGGATCGACGCAGAAATAAATTGAAGTTTAATAAAAATCAAATAATAACGTGTTTTATATTTTTTATTATAAAGTTTGTGGTCGATGACACTACAAAAATTCAGAAGTGGGATAACAAAATAAAAATTCGAATAATTAGTGTTATAGATTAGTTACAAAATGTATCAGTGTGACAATGGATATTTATCCACTGTAAACTCCAGAGATGTTATCGTGCAAGTACCATTACTCACACCCACTTCGGGGGAACTACAATCAAGTTTCCAAGCTGGTAGAGTGAATGCGGTTTCGTTCGCGAATCCTGAGTTGGGTTTCGACCAACGCAATTTGAGAGGTTATGTACAACCATGTGCCGTTCAGAATGGAGTTCCCGGTAGTTGCGGAGATCAGTCGTATGATATACAGCAGGGAATTCGCTCAGATGATGTTCGAAATGATTCACCATTTTTGGAAAATACGAGTACACTGTTATTGTACAAAACAATTGTACCCTCCAGTGCCGCACCTTATGGGGTTCCGCAATCATTGACTACAAGCATACCCAGTATACAAAATACAGGCAGTAGTGCTCCGAAAATGTCAACGGTAGTTCATCAATCAACAAACAGTTATTTTGGGAATCAGAATCAGTTTCCCCAGCAAAAACATAACCTCACTGTTCATGATCAACACGTGCAACACGTGCCGATTTCGCACTATTTTCCGAATCCAACGATATGGGTAATCAAAATTTTATACCAACGCAACAAAATATTAACCATCAGAACGTGTTACCAAATACGATAATGGTTGAAAATGTTTGTACACAACCAAACATATCGAGCGAGTTGGATATTCAGCGCCAAATATTGCAACAACAGCTCGAGCTAATTTCATTACAAAAGGCACAAATTGTACAACGAGGTAATGTTCCAGATGCAGGGAATTTACAATTGGAATGATAGAGAAACACTTCACTATGCTACGCTTCGGTTAAAGGGATCCGCTCAGACGTGGTTTCACGATCTGGACACACCTTTAGAAACGTTTGATGACTTCGTTAATAATTTATTAAAGTCGTTCGGTTCATGCATGGATGAAGCCGACCTTCATGTAAAACTGTCATTACGAGTTAAACAACCTAATGAAACTTTTGAACAATATTTCTACGAAATAAGACAATTGGCAAGATCAGGTAATATGCAGGAGTCGTCCATAATTAAATATGTTATATCTGGGCTGAACAATTTACAAATGGCAAGCGTGTTGTCACTCAACAAATTTGCAAATTCCGATGATTTACTTCATGTTCTTCGTGATCATGATGGTTTCGCAAAATGTCAACGTTTTGGCAGCGTCGCTATGTCAACGTTATCGAAACAACAAAACTTCAACGTTCAGCATAGGCCAGTAAATTCGCCAGATGAGAACAAATCGTTACAACGACAGATGAATAATCCGGGTATCATAAAACCACAAAATAAACCATCATTTATTTCGAAGCTGAGATGTTACAACTGTAATGGACTTGGTCACATTTCATCAAAATGCCCAAATCCACCGAAACGATACTGTGAAGCATGTAATCAACCTGGACATACATCATCGAACTGCACACGAATTCGATCAGCTGATGTAGGACTAATAGATTCCAATTTTAACAAGTTCACTGCAACGATAGAACTACAGTTCTCCAGAAATTATTTCGAAATCACCGCATTAATCGATACCGGAAGCCCAGTCAATTTGTTGAAACATAAGTTGGTTCCGAAGGGTGTTTCTTTATCGCCGTATCAGAATGATTTAATTTACACTGGAATTAATGGGACTAAATTAATTATTCTAGGTCATGTAAATGTCAAATGTAAAATAAATAATTTTCTTTATAATTGTAGATTCCACTTCGTACCTGATGGAACAATGAACTCCGACCTCCGAGTGTATAATTGGTCGAGAGCTTTTACAAACATCGAGAAAACTAATGTTGGATGGTTCAGACATTCTGAAAGTTTTATTTGAAGATTCCGAAAACAAAGAAAATGACAATAACGTCAACAACGATTAACGTCGAAATCGATTGATTTTTTCCCCTCATTCGAGTACACTCGACAGAGTACCCTATTTTTTAACAGTCAATCGAATGAAAATATTATTTGCACTATTGTTTGCATGTGTTCGTGTGTTGTGTCAAAATAAACATAACAATAATAATAATAATAAAAATTTAATAAAACTGAATATTTTGACAAATTAATTATTATATACCAATTTTTTATTCTTTTATAATGAACCAATTATAAACCAAATTCAAAATGCCGCCCAAAATCAAAAAGGCCACGACAAATCACAAAATGACATTAATCAAAATGCCGCCTAAAATTAAAATGTCATTACGACAAATCGAAATGTCATAAATCGTCATAAATCAAAATTCATTACACAAAATGTCATTGTCATATTTGTTGGTGTGTGTAAAAGGAGGGGTTACTCGACCAAAAAAGCTAGAGTAGCAAAAATTGCACTAGTGCAAAACTAGTACAAAAAACGCATTTTTTTTCGTCAATGAGACAGTTTGACAGCCAATCGAGTACTCTTTTTACACTTCGAGTGCAAATTTTCCTTCAAGCCGCATACTACAAAAAAATTTCAGTAACTTTTTTGGTAATTTCGCAACAGACGAACTTGACGGACATAAACTTTTCTCAACTTTTCGGTAATATTTTTCCCCTTAATTCTTTTTTTTTTCATACGAGAAAAAAAAATATGTTTTTTAAGTTGGTATGGAGGGGAAAAAATTTACAAATTATATGAGAAAATTTTATGTTCGTCAAGTTCTTCTGTTGCGAAATTACCATAAAAGTTACTGAATTTTTTTTGTAGTATGCGGCTTCAATCGAATTCGACAAAAGACGTCACCGCTACGGTAACTTTGTTTAACGAAATATTAGGGATCGATTTTGATTCGCAGGTATGTGGAAACAATGGGGTATATACACGATACTCTAGCAAGCAGATAAGCAAGCGATTTTTGCTAGATTGCGGCAAATGGTATACTCGATGCTAAAAAGCAAACAAATTTTGCTGAATTGCAAAAAATGATACACTTGATATTTTTGCTTTAGCTAGCAAGCCAGCAAATAGTTAAAATTTTGCGAATGATTTAATTTATTGGCAAATTATTGTTTAGTGTCAATCATTGAGTTTAGATCATTTTTCATTTGGGAAATATGTATGTAGAAACGAACCTAACTATTGTATTCGAAATAATTGTATTTCATATTTTGGAAAAAATTTAATTAATTTAGACAAAACTATGTAATAAAAATTCAATATTTATTTTATAATCATAACTTTTCAATTAAAATTTTTGAAATTTTTTGGTACCACTTTTTCAAACAACTTTTTAGTTTTTGTTAATAAAATAAAAAATGTTCAAGAAAGGTTTTTTATTTCAGTTTAGGGTTCGTACTCATTTTCAACATATTAAATATTTTAAATTTAAATTATTTAAATTTATTGACGTTATTTTTATATATTTGATTAAAAACAGAACAAAAAACTTTCAATTATTCACGTTTTGAGGTTATATTTTTTATTCAGCGTAATGACATTTGCGTGCTGAGTCAAAAAAATATATTGCATTGCGAAAGCGATCGAGTATGGGATTTTACGCAAGAAATGTTGACGTATGCAAATCCGCCATATTTATCGAGTTGCAGTTTGCGAATTGATAAATAATCGAGTATGTGCCCCATTATTATTTATGATGTCGGACCTTTCTATAACGAATCGAAATATGATTTTGAAATTGAGAAACGAGTTTTGGACATATTAGATGAGCATTTTTCTAAAATTAAGGGAATAGAACTCCAGGTGAAACATGAGATGAAAATAACATTGACTTCCGATAAGCCAGTTTATTCTACTCCCCGTAAAATATCATTCAAAGACCGAGAAGTAGTACGAAGTATAGTGGCAGATTTGAAACAACAGGGTATCATTAGAGATAGTAAAAGTGACTATTCAAGTCCAATCGTCTTGATATCGAAAAGAAATGGTTCACCTCGATTATGTATTGACTACCGTCAATTAAATAAAATCACTCGTAGGGACCGATTTCCCTTGCAAGTGATTGACGATTGCCTTAAGAAGTTAAAAGGAAAACAGGTTTTCAGTTTGTTAGATTTAAAAAGTGGTTTTCATCACATTCCGGTCGAAAAGAATTCCATACGTTACACCTCATTCGTTACGCCCGATGGTCAATACGAGTACGTCAAAACTCCATTTGGACTATGCAATGCGCCCTCCGTTTTCCAGCGCTTCATTGCAGATGTGTTCAGTCCACTGTTAGAGTCCGGTAATGTCACAATCTATATGGATGATATACTGATAGCGACGGAATCAGTTGACAATCATTTTAAAGTTCTCAAAGCCGTGTTAGAATTATGTCAGGAAAATTGTTTAGAGCTGTCTAAGGAAAAATGCCATTTCTTAAAATCTAAAATTGAATTTTTAGGATATGAAATTAGCGCGAGTGGAATTAGACCATCGTCGCGACACATAGATGCTATTCGCTCATACCCAGTACCGAAAAATGTGCATGAGTTGCATCGATTTTTAGGATTAGTCAGTTTTTTTAGGAAGTTTGTTATGAACTTCTCGTTGATTTCAAAGCCGTTGTATGAACTCTTAAGGAAAAATTCAACGTTTCGGTTTGGAAATACCGAATTAGATACTTTTGAATCACTGAAATCAAAACTAATAGAGGCACCCATTTTAGCCTATTACGATCCGACCGCGGTTACTGAATTGCACACAGACGCCAGTCAAACTGGCTTTGGGGCAATATTGTTACAGAAGCAATTAACCGGTCAATTTCATCCAGTCTTTTATTTCAGTAAAAGAACAACGGATGCGGAAAGTCGTTATCACGGGGTACCGAATTAAAAAAGGCTGAATTAAAAAAGGTCTTTAAAAATGAATTAAAAATGTTGATTTTTGTATGAAACACCTGCGCCTTTTTTAATTCATTTTTTTAACAAATTTTCTGAATTAAAAAAGGCGAATTTGACGAAAAACGTAAAAACGAGAAAAACGTAAAATGAATTAAAAAAGGCATATATTATTTCATTTTTTAAACATAAATCGTAATTTATTTTTTTAACAAAAATTAGAAATGCGTGTTTGGAAGAAAATGTACTAAATTCACCTTGTTACAAAATTAATACTAACATAATTTAAATGCGTCTCTAGCTTAGACAATAGAATTAGAATGGACCGCTAATACAATGACAGTTCAATATAATTTTCAAATAAATGATGATGCCAACATACAACTAGCGGTCAAGAGGCAAATTGCGGCAAAAACGAAAACTAAAGATTTGTCAAAGTTGTCAACATCAATAAATTTTTATTTAATTTTTGGCTCCTTTTCGTGTGTTTTCTATTTTGTCAACGTTTTATAGTTTTAAATTCAATTTAATTTGATTTGAGATATTTTAATTGTGATTTTTGCACAAAATTTTTCCTCGGTTTCTTTTATTTTTACTGAAAATGGGGAGAAAGTGTGTCGTAGTTGGTTGTGATACCAGTTTTTGCCATTGACAGATAAAGCCGCGTCCACACGGGGTGTGAAATGTACACTTATGCGCGCATTTAGCGAATGTAAACGTCGTGTGGATGGTTTTCACATGACGAATGTGATTGAATATTTTCATTAAAAATTGTACGATCAAGGTAGGTACTAAAAATATATACCAGAGTAGAAATGTTCATTAACATTCGCCTACATGTGATCAATGAACATTTAACGAATCGTGTGTACCGAAATGTGATAAATGTACACATCCCGCATAACCGCCTACATTCGCTAAATAAGCGAATACGCACGCATAAGTGTACATTTCACACCCCGTGTGGACGCGGCTCTTGACTGTTTCTTTGCATCGTGAATACAAAAATAAATGTTTATTTTAATATTCAGTGCTTGCAACTGCTTATAATTTCAAATATTAATGATGTTTTCTTTTATAAAATTTAATGTTAATGTTGATTTTTCGATTATTCCTAATACATTAAATAGTAACGAACTTTTTAGTTAGCGAATTCGCCACGATTTGCCTCTTGACCGCCACTGTATGTTGGATCGCATATGAAGTAAGCAACTAGCAGTCCATTTAAAAATATATAGTCAAAGGTCTCTAGTAAAAAATTGTTTTATATTTACGTTTCATTGGATTTATTTTTTCTATTGTTTTTTGTGAAATATTCGAAATCATAGAAGATTCTGGCTACACGAATTAAAACGGCTGTCTGAGAAAAGATATTTTTCTGAATTAAAAGAGGGCCTTTTTTAATGAATTAAAAATGCGTTAAAAAAAATTTAAATAAAAAAGTTAACTTAATTAGGTTTTTATGTTTTCATTAATGAAAGTATACACTGATCATGAGCATGAAACACATGAAATTAATTAATTTGTTAACTAATTAAAAGTTAATTAATTTTTAATTTTTTGCTTAATTTTTTACATATTTTGAAAACGAATTGGAGTCGCTCATGATCAGTGCTTGTTTTCATTAATGAAGGTATGAAGGCCTGATTTGTTAACTTTTTTGTTTAATTTTTACATATTTTAAAAACGAATTAAAATCGCTCATGATCAGTGCTTATTTTCATTAAGGAATAATGAAACGTAAACCTGTACTTTTTTTTTTTTTTTTTTTATAAATTTTTTAATTGGGTGCAGAGCGGACTTATTAACGGTCCTAGCTCCTTGTAACTGTCAGAGCTTCCGCACCCAATGCGCGATCCTGCAAGTAAAGATTAATAGCTACCTTAAATTTATTCATTTTGTATTCCTTCGGAAATTTGAAATGTATTAGCGAATTCCACTTTTTTGATGTTCGGTATATAAATTCGCGCTTGATTTCTTCAGTTCGAGGTTTCGGGAGCTTCACCGTAAACCTATGTGCATTGGTTGTTCCTCTTGTTACTCTTGTTGTTGTAACGAATGGTGGTATTTTCTCCGATAGTTCTGCAGAACATTTACCATGTAAGCATCTGTAGAATACGCAGAGTTCTCAAAGCAAAAGTCGCTTAAGTGGCTTTAAGCGGTTTTCCTGAATTTCACATAAATAATTAAATTTGTCTACTACCCAAGTATAACAAAAATTGAACTCATGCATAAGTTCCAGGTTTTTTTCCATTTATCAAAATTATCGATGGAACTTAAGTAACCCACATATATCAAGTTCCATCGGTTTAGTATTTTTGTTTCACTTTTCATAGGAAATCTTATAATATGATGGAACTCAAACTTGTACTCAGTTCCATAAAAATGAATCATTTATTTGAAGTAGTGATACTTGGGTATTTAGCCCTTTCAAACGCCATTTAAAATTGACTTTCTTCCAAAAATAAAATACGTAGCACAATTATGCACTGCTATGATATGGCATTGCTCATAAAACTATAGTGTGAACATAAATACATAAGAGAACGATCGCACAAGAGAAATGAGACAAAAATTAAAAATTACGGTTAGTCGAAGCGATGAAAGTTGATGTACAATATATTGTACAAGGCGTTTGAGAGGGTTAGATTGTATCAAGTTTTGGTGAAAATCGGGTAAAAAATAAAAAAGTTATGAGGTAATACGTTTAATACTCTCAATATATTTACATTTGATTTTAAAACTTTAACCTTCATTTTCTCAAAACTACTAAAATGCACATAAGCGACTTCTGCTTTTCAGTACAGAATTTATTTACTTTATTTCCTGATACTTGGTTATTCGCGTTTATAATATTATATGACTGTTATTCCCATTTTCCTTCTTTTTATTATCATCAGAGAATAAACCATATTCAACTCCGTTAGACATTTTACCCGAAAAAAACACGCATACATACATAAATATAATAGATATTAGTACATTTTCACTTTTTGTTTCATTTTATAATTTACATCTTAATTCATTTCCAAAATGAATTAAAAAAGGCTTATATTATTTCATTTTATGGGCACATATTAAAACATTATAAAAGTGAAATAAGAAATGCCTTTTTTAATTCATTTTGAGAAACTTATTTTATTTCATTTTTAGTATAGATTTTAATTCATTTATAAAATGAATTAAAATCACTTATTAAAATTCAGAAAAATCGCATTTTTTAATTCAGCCTTTTTTAATTCATGTAGCCGTTATCACTCGTTCGAGTTAGAAACGCTAGCTTTAGTAAATTCTGTTAAAAGATTTCATATTTACCTACTCGGAATACCTTTCACAGTAGTAACTGATTGTAACTCCTTAAAACAAACGCTCCAGAAGAAAGAATCAAACCCGAAAATTTTGAGATGGACGTTGTTTTTGTAGCGGTATAATTTCGAAATTCTACATCGAAGCGGTTCACGGATGATCCATGTAGACGCGCTAAGTCGTGCTCCGGGGATCATGAATATTACAGAATGTACACTGTCACAAGCTCTATCGTATCATCAATTATCCGATCCTATAATTTGTGATATTAAAGAATTATTAAAATCCACGAATGGAGATAGTAAAATGTTTACGGTTAGAAATAATCTTTTATACAAAAAAGATCGGGGTAAATTTTTGTTTTACGTTCCTCAGGCATTGGAAGAAAACATTATTCGACAATTTCATGAAATGGGACATGTTGGTGTCAGTAAAACACACGAACAAATAAGCAGACAATATTATTTCCCATTAATGAAGGATCAAATAAGTGTATTAATCAAAAAATGTCTCAAATGTATCGTGTATAACCCTAAAGATGGGAAGAAAGAAGGATACATGAATCTATATGAACGATCTGATAAGCCGTTCCATACGCTGCATATAGACCATGTCGGACCCTTTGATGTTACCGCTAGGAAATATAAATATATTTTAGTCGTGATTGATGCTTTTTCAAAGTATTGCCGGTTTTATCCTACAAAGACTACCAATAGTAATGAAGTCGTGAATAATTTGCGAAAATACTTCAGAGATTATAGTGCTCCTGTTCGGATCATATCGGATAGAGGTACCTGTTATACCTCTCATCAATTCAAGAAATTTTTAAATGAACTAGGTATCATTCAAGTGCTGAATGCCACAAATTCTCCACAGTCTAATGGTCAGGTGGAGCGGGTAAACAGAAGTTTGATACCAATGTTGGCTAAACTCCGCAGTATTGATAAGAATTGCAATTGGGATGTTGTTCTTAGTAAGGCCGAATTTGTATTTAACAATACAGTAAACCGTTCCATAAAAACAACTCCATCTATGCTTCTTTTCGGGGTTCACCAGAAAAATGAAAACAATGAAATGTTAAAGTTAGTTAACGAATTTAATGACGCGGACAGAGACTTAATCGGAATTAGAAAAAAGGCTTCTAGGGAAATAGAAAACTCGCAGGTAAAGTCCAAAGAATATTTCGATTCGAAACGGAAATCGGCTCATCAATATAATGTTGGCGATCTTGTGTTTTTAAAAAATAACTGTGTAGAAGTTGGAGTTAGTCAGAAACTTTTACCGCGGTTTAAAGGTCCATACATAGTAACCAAAGTATTCCCGAACGAACGGTATCATTGTGAGGACGTTTCGGGGCAACAACTATCAAATAAACCTTTCAGAGGAGTCTCCGCGCCATTCAACATGAAGCCATACGCACTTAAATAGAATAATCCATCGTATTAGTAAATTAATTTGTCAATCGAGACGATTGGGATATCAGGTATGACCGAATGTTGTAACTGAAAATTTAAAATGATAGTTTATAAGCTAGATAATAGATGGCAGTAAAGTCATAATGAATAAATGTAATGTACTAAATAAAGAATTGTAAAATATGTTGTGCACCAATGTAATAATTGATGCCAATGCAAAGTTGTTGGGTATACCAATGTAAATGATTGGCAATGTGATGTTTTGGGGTGTATTACCAGACGGTTTTGGTATAAATTCCCAAATCTTATATTTGACCGGAGTACGCTACTTATCCCGTGGCTTGATATCGTGCTATTGTTGCCCGTCGATTATGGGTTGAATTGATAAATGAGTTTGGTTAATTATTAAGCGGATACACAAATTTTCATCGGCGTGTACCGCATTTATTTCACAATGAATGATTTACACTTTTCTGGTTTTACCAGGATAAAATTCACCACCACTATTAATACGTTGCGCTGGAAGAGCACAATAACACGGAAAATGTTTTTCACTAATAATTATATTTTTAAAATCAAAAAGAATTAAATTTAATTTAATTTTATTTTAATCGCTTGAATTAAAAAGATTTTATTTTTTAATGGCGACCCGACACGGCGCTAGTTGAAACAAGGAATGACAAAAATTTTCTATCTCTATTTTCGAGAGTTCAATCACTCCGAAAATACAGACTTTGTTTCTGTCAAAAATACCGAAATTAGTTATTAATTAATTGGTTGTGTCGGACGACAATAGATGGTGATGAGGAATTTTCGGTGTTGCATTAAATTGTCCATGATATTTATTTAATACCAAATAGTGAACTGTACTCAAATATAGGGAAATATTATTTGCGTTGAGTACAGATGCAAACCATACAACTTATGTAGGTGTCACTATAAACCGAAAAGACTGTTCAAATACAATTACCTATATTTAAAAGTTGAAATGATTAACATTTCAAATAATTGTGGCGAATGAACGAATGAAAATGAATAATTGGAATGCATGGATCGCGACAGAATAAATAAAAGAAGAAGAGAATTAACCGTCGAAGAGAAAGGACGCAGAAATAAATTGAAGTTTAATAAAATCGAATAATAACGTGTTTTATATTTTTTATTATAAAGTTTGTGGTCGATGACACTACAATATCTTAACATGTTTTACTTAGAAATACAAATCTAAATTTATTTTAATCAAAATAGAAAAATATTTTCCAATTAAAGTTAAAATGTATTCATTAACACTTTATAAATAAAAACCTTATACAAAATTCCAATAAATCAAGAAATATCATTCATAAATAACAATTTATTTGCGCTTGTGTTGCATAGGAATTCCTATGTAAATGTTTGACATTTGCACTTTTATCCCAGGACAACGACGCACCATGCAGCAGACACTCGAAATAAAAACTCGCTCTAGGACGTGTTTTCGTTTAGTTCAGTGATCACCCTCAGATGGTGTGTAAGGGATTTCATATAAATAATTTTTTATAAATCTTAGTAGAATTAATTTGTATAATTGCTGGCACTCATAATACTTCATAAAAACCAATAAATTGCCTTTATAAAACAACACAAATTATATCTTCATACTTTTTGCTTGATATTTGGAGTTAAATTTATTTTTAACTAAAATAGAAAAATATTTACAAATTCAAGTTAAAATGTATTTATTAACACTTTGTAAACAACAATCACTTACATAAATTTAATAAATTAAATAAAACCATTGATTGTTTTAAATTTATTACGGCTTGCGTTACATAGGATTCCTGTGTAAATGTTTGATATTTGAGTTTTTATCACCGGCTTGACCTGCACCATGCGTCAAACACTCAAAGTAAAAACACCTCCTATACTATAAATTTAAAAAAACAAAAAGAAGAAACTACACAAAAATTTGGAATAAGTTCATTCCGACTTTCCGATCATTAAGTAACGATCGTTGGTACACTCGATGCTGGAGAATTTTCTTTATAGAATTCCGATAGTAATGATCAGATACTTATTCTGAATAGTAGCTACATAGGTGTTATAGGAAGCGGTATGGTGTTAGATATACATGCACTATGAATACTGTTCGGTAGTGGCATATCAACAATCCATCTAAAATAGATGATAAAGCTCGTTTATATTTAACTGGATCGTTAAATAGGATGTCCAGTATCCATTTGACATTTGAAGACGTTATATGCCACTGATGAAGTTAATTACCTTTTCTAGGCGGTCCGCATTGCAGCAGTCATCAAGCATAAGCCGAAATACCTCAGATTTTCATGAGTGTAATAAAGAGGTAAATGTCTACGTACCAACTAGATAAGATCCTGGTACATACATGGTTTTGTTTTGATTATTTGTCACCACGATGTATTTATTCACAATCTTGTACAACTTAGTTACTGAATTAATTGTCTTGAGGTAATGTTTATTGGATCAATATTCATATTCTTGAAGTCTGACTTCAGCATACATTTGTCCAATTTTTCGTACATGGCTACAGCAATCAGTAGTGATGCATCCGGAAGTGTTTTAGCTTTAATCCAAGAAATTACTTCAGATTCATTGTAGTTGAATATTTTATTAGAAATCAACTTTAAAAATTGGAAGCATTCTTCATAATGCCATAAACGTGCCATAATACCATAAACGAATGACCAGCTGAAATTGAATTTGGCTAAAGTTTACTTTACGTAAACATCGAGAAAATCAAGTAAGCAGTATATATTTTGAAAATTGTTGAATGTAGGATTGTGTGTTTATAGTTTTTAGGAGGGAGAAGCCAAATTCCCCGGAAAATTACCTCATTTTCAGGGAAAATTTTCACTTTTTTCAATTTTTTTGTACTTAGTTTAAAATTATAAATAAAATTTGAAACAGGAACAACTGTATAAATTATGGAAAAGCGGGGGTTTAGGGCGGCAGCCCTCATTCTCTAAGGTATACAATGAATTAAAATTACATTAAAAAAATTGTTATGTGTATTTACAAAAGATGCTGTTTTTAACATTTTTGATACTATCAGAAGAAGCGATAAGAGCGAAAAAACCTCTTTGATCGGTGTTTGCAAGGTTGACGAAGCAATTATTATTAATTAATACACAATTTTAACGTCAAAAGTTATCAAAAAATTTACATTTTACTGAATTTTGAAAACTAAAAAAAGGAAAAATTTTCCCGGAAAATGAGGTAATTTCCGGGGAAATTTGGCTTCCTCCTCCTCAAACTATAGATACACAATCCTACATTCAAAAATTTTCAAAATATATACATACTCCTTACCGGATTTTCTCGATGTAAACGTAAAGTAAAATAACATATGACGTTGCCATATGACATCAACCTAATGTGAGGTCAGATGAAATGAACGATATGTTATCATTCTATCAGAAGAAACTTAAAGGTATAGGCCTAGGATAACTACAGTGAAATCTCTTATAACGAATGCTAGCTTAAAACGAAATTTTCAGTATAACGAAATTTCACAACAAATTTTCATGCGCTAAATTGAAAATTTTCTTATATGGAAATATATACTATGGCTAACAAAATGCCGCTCCCTTTCGCTTTGTTATAAGTAAATTTTACTGTATTCTTTTGCGACGCTTAGTGATTAAAAAGAAAGTAATGGTGTTCTGAACGTAAAACAATTTGATACATCGTTTGATACATCAAGGAGGTGTGCCGAACATTGAACACTTTTGAAAGTAAAATAAAGAAGTTAATTACTCCAATTAAGAGATGTCCGAATGGAATTTTACAAACCTAGAAATTCCCATATAAACGAGTTTTTTATCACGAATTCCACAAAAAGGTAACCCTCAAACTTGAAAAATGGAATCGATAGATGATAATAACAGCTATATTGTTTAGAAAAGAAATATTTCGACATTAAAATATGACATAATTTTTCATGTTTTTGCACTTGCACAACGAATTGCACTTGAATAAAGAATTAAAAAAATTTCGCCATAGAAAAGTTTGTATGATGTCACACGTACGTTATCCATGTGACATGTACGTTATTTAGTGAAAAATTGAAAAGTCAGTTAGTATTAATTTATTCTAAATGAAAACAGCACTAAAATGTTTTAGCATATCTCCCTCTATTTAGATAAAAAAATTGATTTTCAGGTCCAAACCAATTCGCAAGTAATTTTATATAACGTACACAACTCAAAATCAGAGGAAAAAATTTGTCACATGTACGTTATACGTATTTTGTTAAATATTTTGGTAATTAGTAATGCGATTTTTAAATATTTAATATATTCTAAATGAAGAGATAAATTGGTCATTATAAATCATAAAGAATTGTTTTATAAAAAGTAATTTGTTATTAAATTTTGGTAAAAACATTCGCACACTGTCACAGTACGTTCCATGGAATTCGTGATATATACCAGCATAAAAATATTGTTAAATTTTGGTTCAGGCCCAAATAATAGAAACGGCTAATTCTGACTATGCACAACGTATATATTTAAGACCTCTCTATAACTTATAGTAAAACAATTACCTATACACAACTGTAAAGTGTAATCATTACACAATTAATTATTGAACTACATCACGTTAAATTACTCTTGATCTTCATACGCTAGTTACAGATTTTATTCGTGCGTTTATATAAAACGATTTCCTTCGTAGCGGTCAACAGTTTTCCTTGGTGAGCCGATACGATTAGAGCTGAAAAGTAAGCGATTATTTAAAAATGAGTTTGCTACTAATAGTAATCGGGGTAGTAATTTTCCTACTCGCAACACTAGTTTTGCGCGAATTTTTGTTATACACGAAATTAGAGTATCAATTGCACAAAAAATTTCCGGCACCTAAAACTCATCTTTTTCTTGGAACACTTTCGGATATTTTATTTATGAATCCAGGTAAGTGTAAATTACGAAAAGTGCACGGATTTCTTGTGTACAATGTGAAATGTTTTTTTTTTTGTATATAATGTGAAAATTAAATATAAATTCCTACGTTAGACTAGAAAGTGATAGCCTTGAATTTTAAATTGTTAGTGCCTAAACATAAAGTGAACCGAATAATTACACAGTTACACGTCTCTATTTATACTTATAAATAACTTTAATAGAAATCAGATCTAATCATGGAAATTACCCATTTATTACAAGTGAGATTAAAAAGAGAGAACTTATTAATATTGGCGATTACGATTAATCAATTTGCCGTATGTCGCGGTCAACTTACGTATTTTATGTAAATATACCCTTTTCAAAAACTTCCGCGTAATTTATTTATTGTTTCGCAATTTCTAAAGCTACACCTGAAGTTGTTGGTGCTTCGTTCAACTCGTTAAGACACAAATACGTCTTACCACACTACCGTGGCAACTCGGTTATCGAAATAAAAATATTTTTAGTACGATTCCAAGTGAATGTTCAGTGATTCTTAAATATTAGATTGTTTTGTTACCGATTGATGGCAAATTCATATGATGTAAAGTTTCTTAGGTATATTTTGTAGTTCATTGTAGCTTTTCCGTATTTTATATTAAATACGGCAGTTTTGGGGTAACAGGTTCAACCAGTTAAACCTTGTATATAGATTCAACATTTAAGCCTACACCAAGTGCCTGATTAATATAGGTAAATATATTGCGGTTTAGCGACGGTTATTACGACATTTGTTTATAACGCTGTGGGCTATACAGCAAGTGAATTTTAATTAACTCTCTTGCATTACAATAATTAATACACATTTTTTAAATAGTTATTAATTATTCTCAAAGTATATTCACGTGCAATTCAAATTTATTTTGGACTTTAGAAAATCATCATCTGTACAGTTTCGAATCACAGCCTTTTAGAATTTGTGATCAATTATTTTTCAATTGCTTAGTTGTGTTTCTTTGACGCAAAAAAAACTTATCTGTGTATAAAAAAACTGAGCTAGATTATCGGGTTGCAGTAAAGTTTTCTTTCATACAAAATTAACACGCCACTTCGGAATAATAATATTAATAACACCACTTTGTTCTATAAATTGTTCAGTGGTTTATTTTTTGTAATTTAATTAATTTATTTATAGTATTAAATTACAGTTATCGAGTGATTTCATTATAAAGATGTCGTCTTGTTTGGATAGTTCGGCATGGTTTGTAGTAGTTGTTCAATGACTGTGTTGCTAGTTGGTTGAGGTAAAAGAAGACTGCCGACGAAGAACTCGCCTGTCAGCTTAATGGTTTGACCGTAAATAAGTTCGGCTGGTGAGCGCTTCAGGTCTTCTTTAACTGAGTGCAGCTTCATCTACCTAGAGAAACGTTCAACCATACCATTGGCTTTTGGGTGGTACGAAACTTCACCATGAAGCGGCCAAATCCCTCTATGGGATGTAGCGCCAGCGGAAAAAAACAAGTTTCATTTTCCACAAGCGACTCTTATTCATGTTGCATAGCTTAGAGAAAGATTAAGATAAAAAAGTAAAGAAGATAAGGATTCCTCCAATGCAGCTGAATCGGGTGCACTATTAGACGCCAATGAAACGAAATCTCTATTCTCAAGAGGCTTTGGATTTCCGTTTAAACGTCCAGTTTCTAAGTTGCCCAAATTTCGTGACTGTGGTGGCAAGTACTAATCACCTTCTTCCTGAAATATTTCAGAGTCCTGCAAGGGTCCACATTCAAGTTGATCATTAAAAACTCAGTCAGAGTTACTTTTCGCATTTGCTAATACAAAATAAAATTGACTGTTACCTGATGCCCGACAATCGCTTCCAATATTTTCACAGCGCTCACCTTCGGAGAAAACTACATCACGGCTAACGATGGTTTTCATTGTTACCGATCGATTTATAATTTATACTGCAGTGTTAACAGCCTCCGCCCAAAATTTAATGGATAATTTTTCATCAATAAGCATACGTACATCGCGCTTTTTCCACCAACTTCTTGTTCATGCGTTCGGCCATACCATTTTACTCTGGTGTATATGGAGCACTAGACTGATGCACAATTCCAAACTCCCTTAAAAAATTCGAGCAATGCTTGTTGAAATATTCCGTCTCGTTGTTCATTTTTTTATCAGTCTGATTTTCAGCCACACACTTTAATTTTGCAAACACATCCGACTTTTGTTTGATTAAATAAACGACGACTTTTCTCAATCAATGTTAATGTTAATTAGAGCACACAAACTGTTAGAGCACATTAGAGCACACAAATGTTAATAGAGCACAACGAACTTCTGTTTTTGCACGGTTTTCTTGACTGTTGCCTTCTACACAAAATTCAAATAATGTGACAAAATTCAAATAATCAGATAAATCGGGATCGGTTGCCCGTATTCCAAAATCCAGAAAGCACAAAATCTCGTAGGTCGTAAAAATACCGTTTTTGGAAAGCCAGTATTTTAGTGTACTAAAATCCCGTATTCTAAAATCCAGCAGTTAAAATTTGTTTACGGGATTAATATTAATTGCGCGATTTTTAACCTAACCTAAGCTGTTGTGTCATGATAGAATACGGGATTATGGAATACGGGATTTTGGGATACGGGATTTGAAAATATGGGATTTGGAATACAGGGTTCTGGAATACGGGATTTTAAAAACGGGATTTTGTTAACGGCATTTTGGGACGGGGGATTCATTATTTCGGGTACCCAACCCGAAAAATCATTTTTTAATTTGTTCAGATTATCAAACATATTATGGCCGCCATATGAACCACATGTGCCATAATTATTGTTCACTTTGACTTTTAATGTTTACTGCCATTACGTTCGACTCCACTTCACTGAGTTTAAACATGACATCCATCAACTCTGCTTCCGCCAACAATTTACCGCCCCTGCCAATAATTAGACAACCATCTGAGCCGAATTTCATGGACATTACTTTCTGCACTAATGTACTCAGTGACAGCAAATCCGTACAAAGCCCTGGAACGAATAGAGCACACCGAATGTCCACCCCTTTGGTACGATTTTCACACTTTAAGTTCACTTTAATGTCATCTGTTAACTTATCGTTAGCAATTATTGTCACAACAAGGATTGAACGTTCACTTTCGTAATCCACTCATTCGTTTTGCACTGATTAATTTTGAAACATGTTTTTTTTACTCGCATTGTCATTGTTCCTCGTTTTATTATCACTGGTTTTAACAAATTTGTTTTTATCATTATTTTTCGATGGGCACTTATTTTAGTAATGTCCTACCTTTTAACACTTGAAACTCTTCGCACTTACGATTTATTTTGATTTTTCAAATTTCGTGAAAATAACGCCCAAGGACCACCACCTTTGTCCATCGAGTTGATTTCCTGCAACAATTTCGTTTTGATTTGTTCGGACAAAATTTTTACAACCGAACTTTCGATCGCCATGATCATCGGTATAATCATGGCTTAAACCAGCCAGCAACAAAGTACCGATCCATTCGTCATCAATCGTCATTCCGCTCGTTTTAATTTGAGCGCGGTAATATTGATTCTGTTCATGTATTCTTTAATTGAGCCGCTGCTTTCGAGTGAAGTTGTGATTAAAGTTCGCAACAAACCAACTCGTCTCAGCAATCCGGAATAATTAATAGCGTTTTTAAACGAATCACATCATACTTCTTTAGCTGAAGTCGCATCATGAATATGTGCATAATTATTGCGCCCCACCAACTTTCAAATAGAAGATAATGTGCTCGACGACATTTTGAACACTCCAAGATCGAATTTAACACAAGAAAATAATTTTCACGATTTTATCAAGTTTTTATATTGCTCGTAGAACGAAAAATATTTTTCATAAAACTTTATTTACACGACAATATGCAAATTACAGGCTGTTATAAGGGCACATAACCTGTTGCAAAATAAGCTATTTTGCAGCGGATGATTGCAGATAACTTTCAAACATGTTGATGCAGGTTTTAAAAAACAAGAGAATTCTTTATTGATTTTACTCTAGAATTGACTCTAGTGACGCATCAAAAAAACATAATTCATACACAGACATCTATTGAGAGGTGCGATAACTAAAGGCGGGTTTTGAGTTGCATTCGTTCATTCCTTCTGATTTTTTTTTTAATCAATCGTATTTCTTGAAAATGACGTTATTATTCGTTCGTGTTCCTTTGATTGGATTAAAAAAAAATTCAGAACGACAGAACGAACGAACGACTGCAACCCAAAACAAGCCTTAACGGGAAGATAAGTTTGCCCGCTTTTCAAAATTCCGCCTTCAAAATCCCGAAATCAAAATCCCAATTTTGAAAATCCCCCTTTTTAAAATCCCGCTTTTCAAAATCCCGCTTTCCAAAATCTTGGTTTTGAAATTTGAAAGACGTATTTTTTTTAATTCGAGCCGCGCTTTCTGGTGAAGGAAAATTTAATAAAGTTAAATAAAAATCAAAACCGGGATTTTCTGAAAACCGGGATTTTTATTTTTGCAGAATCGGGCTTTTGAAAAGCGGGATTTTAAAAAGCGGGATTTTTTTCTTGAGCGAGATTTCGATAAAGCGGGATTTTGAAATATGGGATATCGTTTCGACCCCAGCATTCACAATGAAAAAATTTTTTACTTTTGACTTACAGGTTTGTATGAATTTCCAACATAATGAGCAAAAATGTTTGTTCGTCAAGTTGAAAATTGATGCAAACCTGTAAAAAATTTTTCATTGTGAATGCTTTGTAACTGGGAATGTTCAATTTCAACACTGGAACATTGATTTTGAAAATCCTTTAGCCGAATATCTCTTCGTTAGATTTTTATGTAATTATAATGGCCAGTAAATTTTTAATTAGAATAACCACTTATCAAGAGCGGCGAATATTTCTGTTTATTCCTCGGTTCAAAATACGCTCTTTTGCTTTAATGTTTCTAAATTTGACTACGAACTGAAGAAAGTCGTGATTAAACTTTGATATTTGTTTTATACGAAGCTATTAAATCTTTCCGCCAGGTCTACTGAAGCCATATTGCATTCGTTGGAATGCGTTAAAAAGCGTGTTAAACCAAAACTTCACCATGTAAATCAAAATAGTGCCGCTTTATTCACTGTGCAAAACCAAAAACATTTAAATCGAGTTCCGTGAAAATAGAGCAGGGACGGACGTAGTTAATATACAATTCGAATTTTTTTGTTTATGAAACCCGTATAAAATTTCTCGTAATTTACGGGCCCCTAAAAATTCACGGACTCTATGCACGTGCCCATAGTTTGGCTATGCCATGAACATGATGGATATCTATTAAGATTTGTGTAAAGCTTTGTGGTAGGAGTAGGTGGGGAAGTCTCGACATTCGACAAAATATTTAAAATGTTTGACTGCTAGATAAATTGAGAGTAATTCCCGATAGAATGCGGAGTATTTCTTTTCAGTATCTAAGTGTTTCGTTTAAAAGAATCTCAGTGCTCCACAGTGTTCGATGCGATGTGTATGCATTTTGGCATTCTCCGGAGCAAAAGGAGTTATTGGCTGCCTTGGGTATACTGAATAAAAAATCCAAATGATTTGTGAATGGGGGCGACTGTTTCAGCGAGCTTTGGAATGAATCAGTGGTAATAATTTAACGTGCCGACGAATCAATGAACACTTTAATGGGCGTTAAAGCTTGAAATTCCCTAATTTCATTAGTTTGATATTGGTAACGAATCAGTGAGATGATGGACGGCAATCGGGTGATGGAATTCAATCGTGTTCTTTCTTTTTGACCATATGAAGTGAACAAGTGATGGGAAGTGTGGACGGTCGGCAAATTCCTAAATTCACCATATCTTAGAATTCTGTGAATACATTTTTGTGGCCCACTTCATCTGGTCTTGTGGTCTTGACATAGAAAAGGGCATGAAATGACCATATGAAAAGAATCAAACTCCTTAGTTTATTGAAATGAAGTATTGTTGCAGTATGATGGTAGTTCGGGGAGTGGCCTCAACCTCAAGCGTTTGTTCATTTATTTATATTTATCCCGTATTTTTATTTTTTGGTTCTCCTTACAATTCCTTCGCTAATGTAAATTACTCCTCCTTCCTATTCCGACTGAAACCCAAAGAGGTGTTACCATACATAAAATGTTGGTATAGAATGTCAATTTCCTCAATTCGAAAATAAGGGTGTTTATGACCCCTTATTGACACTACCCTTTTTAAGCCATTCCCCGTGAGTGATTGTCCATTATTCTCCCTACAGATAATTTTAAAGGAGAGTTGTTCATATTTTATTAGCCTGAACTGTGTGAGTCACGTAGTTGTATCTTAGCACTTCTACGCCTTTCTTATAGATTTGTTAAATATTCCTAAAACCAAATTTTCAAAAATCTCTTTGAAACCAGAGTTGTCTTACATTATGTAGTAATAAATTCTCCAGAGTATTCCGGAGCCGTGGCGATATTAAATGCCTATTTTTTCCATTAAAAACTGATTGCTGAGCAGCATTATGTTTGCTGTGTAAAGGCTGCGTCTGTTAACTCTCTCACCTGTTCAGAGGTCACAATCGTCACATAACCATTAATTGTCCAGTTGTTTTTCTCGTGAATCGAAACATTTTACAATACATCTTGATGAAAGGGAAACTGTGCCGAATGTCACATTATAAGCCTGTATGGAGTTGTTCTGTTATCAGATATTCTAACGTATATATTCTAAGATAATCTCACAAATATTCTAAGATATTAATAAAAGAAATCTTGGTTTAGCTTTACTTTCAGAAGAAACCTTTCAGTTCGCCCGAAAATGGGCTAATAAATTTAAAACCACCTACAGCCACTGGTGGAATGGCCATTTAATTCTGAATATACTAGAAGGGAAAGATGCTGAACAAATTCTAACCAGCTCAAAATGTTTAAATAAAAGTTTCATCTATGAATATCTTGAACCATTTATGGGTACCGGATTACTGACTAGTTCCGGCCAAAAATGGCAACAACGACGAAAAATTTTAACACCCGCCTTCCATTTCAATATACTACAACAACAGTTTCATAAAACATTCCAAAATGAAACCGATCAACTTATAGAGTCTATAAAAAATGACAAAACTAAATTGATCCATGTGCAGGATTGTATGGCTAAATTTACATTGAATACAGTGTGTGAAACAGCAATGGGCGTGAAATTAGCATCGGTCGAAGAATCGAATAAATATCGACGACAAATTCATGAAATTGGTAAAATGATGGTGTACAGAATAATGCATCCATGGCTCAGTTTTAATTTTCTTTGTAATATAACGGGTTACACGAAAAAATTCAATGAAATTATAATTCCTGTGCATAACTTTACGCGACAGGTCATTGAAAAGAGGCGTCAAATATTTCAGGCCAAACAAATTCATGTTGAGTTTGAACACGATGAAAATATGTAAGTAAGCTAATAAATGGTTCTAATCTTTACGGTCTAATACCAATTAGTTTATTGTAGATATGAGACAAAAAAGACACGATATGCTATGTTGGATACACTGTTGGAGGCGGAAGCACAAGGAGAACATATCAGCAATGAGGGAATACGTGAAGAAGTTGATACATTCATGTTTGAGGCCCACGATACAACATCAACTGCATTGTCATTTACATTATTCCTGTTGGCCGAGAATCAAGATATTCAACAAAAACTTTATGAGGAAGTGCGAGATTTTGCAAAAATGCAAAATGTCAATGAGGCAACAATGCATGATTTACAACAGTTGACGTATTTGGATCGCATAATTAAAGAAAGTTTACGAATATATCCACCAGTCGCTTATATTGCAAGATTATTATCTGATAAAGTTAAATTTAGTAAGCCGAGCAATCCAAAAATGTTTCAATTTATTTCTAAAATAACTATAATTCTAGACGATATGCTGCTTCCAGCGGGCACGCTTGTAGATTTTCAAATATATGATTTACATCGTGATGAAAGACAATTCCCAGATCCAGAGAAATTTGATCCGGATCGATTCCTGCCGGAAGAAATCGAAAAGCGACATCCATTTGCTTACATGCCATTTAGCGCCGGTCAACGAAATTGTATTGGACAAAAATTTGCGCTGCTTGAAATGAAAACGTTGCTCGTTAAATTAATTTTAAATTTTCAGTTGGAACAAGTAACAAAACGAGATGAACTAGTGTTTATCGCTGATTTAGTGCTAAGGACAAAAAATCCTATTATGGTCAAATTTAATTTAAGACAATAATTATAAATTTGTGATAAAAACATTTTATTGTACCTAGAAAATGTAGAAGGCAATATTTTAGTCTTATTATTTAAATCTCTTCATCCACATTAAAAATGGCACTAGTATCTGGTGATCGTCCAATCTTGGTGAGAAATTGCAGATATGTTCTTAACAACCAAAATTTGGTGCCCGCAATCCATAATTTATACTCGAAATAGACGAGCTCTCGGTAATAACGAATAAATGCAAATAATCCTTGTTTATTTTGTTCAATACATTTGAGCGCATGTCGCGCCATTATCTTTGGCCGATCGACTGGATCACCATGCTCACGCGCAATTGCACGAACCGTATTCAAATTACGTACAACGAATAACATATTTCGCGGCATTTCCTTTAATGTGTTCATCACGTAATCGAAATTTTGTTTAGCTATTTGTGTCATATGCTTAATTTCTTCGTCGGTTAATTTTGTGGACCATGTTCCATGGCCGAGTCCCATATCAAAAGGGCGCTGCATTAGAATTTGCGCAAATCGCTTAGAATCTTTTACATTCAATTGGTTTGAATAGTAATCCATTGCGGCTACATCACGAAGTACAATTGATTTCCAAAAATTGCACAAACTTTGACGTATATTATGTGGAATGATTTGATAGAGTCCATGGTCGAGCAGTACAATTTGGCATTTTTTGGTGTCAGGATTTCGTCGCACGAAAACTGTTGAATTTAAACAAATTAAATAATTAATATTTTGTATAGTGGTTTGGTCACAAATATACTACCATTTCCCGGATGTGGATCAGCATGTACAAAGCCGGTATTAAATATCTGTTCTGCAAAAATGGTGAATACCTTTTCATTAATCTCGGCCAGATTAAAATTCTTTTTTCGTAAAGCTTGTACATCACTAATTTTATCACCATCTATAAATTCTGCGGTTAAAACCCGTTTTGATGAATATTGCCAATAGACCTTTGGCACGTAAACATAATCAAATTTCTTCAAATCATTTGCGCACCTCTCCATATTGTTACCTTCATTAATGAAATCCAACTCTTGAAACAAATTTTCTTTTAAATCCTCAATAATCCATCCAAATTTGTAACTTTGAAATAGGAAGCCAACTAAATTCGATAGAAATAGTATAGTCCCTATATCACTTGTAAAACGGCGTTGCAGATCGATATACTGCACTTTAACGGCGAGCTTATCACCCGTTTTAGTTTCACAAGTAAATACTTGTGCCAAACTTGCGGCCGCTATAGGCTTATAATTGAAATTATAAAACATTTCGTCCGGAGTTTTACCAAAATCTTGTAAAAATATTTTGGTTACTTCATTTGAGTTGCGTGGCAAACATTTATCTTCCAGAATTTTTAGCGTTTCGGTAAATTCTTTGGGCAATATATGATTTATTGCCGACACACCTTGACCAATTTTTACGTACAATCCACCATTTTTTAAACAACCATCAGCAATATAATTTGCTGCTCGAATATTAACATCTCGTAAAATGTCTTTATATTTCGGATCGGTTTCATCTAAGCCACGTAGACTCCAGAAATAATCATTAAGCAGAACTCCGGTCGTTTTAGCGGAACGAAGGAATCGTAAACCGGATTTAATATATTCAAATTCATTTGTATATCCATCGTATCCGATAATGGCACCGATTGATACAATAAATATCAGCTTTTTGGCTGGCAATCGATTTTTTATTGTTGGATTGTGCAGCTTTGAGAAGAATCGCAATTTTTTATAGTTCACGACGTTGCGAGTACGGGGAATTATATTTTGCTGTAAAAGTAAAAAAAGAGCTCCAGAAATGATTGCAGATATCAAAAAAGCAAGCAAATAATACATAATAACAAATAATTCTAGGTACTCCAAAAATTTCTGTACAAAATATTAAAAATAACGTAAAAATTTTTAATTAATAATTTTACTTACAAGCAGCATGCTGTTTTCCTTATTATTGTTATTATTTTCCAACCATATGATTTTGACATATTACAAAATTGACATTTTGCTACACTGTAAAATGATAAACGTGTTCCACTTTTATTCTATACTACTCGACGCTAGAGTAAACTTATTTATTTTGTTTTCGTTTAAAAAAAAAAAATTGTTTTCGGTGCAAAAAATTTAAATTCAAAAATTATGAAACCTTATCGCAAAAGTAAACGGTTTTCCATTTGCCAGGTATGTTTTATTAATTACAAATGGTTTAGTGATTAATGTTAAAGGAATGTTACCTTTTTTTTTAGTGGTACAAATCGCCTAAATCAACTAAATTGATGACGTTCTATGTTCCATTTTGGGAAGACATCAAATCAACCCTTTTTCAACCTCTGCCAATTCCGACCGCCTATAAAATTGTGAAAATATTTTTTCTATTCGTGCTCATGATGATGCCGGTTCTATATCCGATGGCTATTTTCTATTTCTATTATGCATTTGTACAATTTGTGGTTGAGCGCCAGGCTTTAATGAAATATCCAAAAAGTTTTGATGTGGTACATTCAACGTATCTAGTGTTTAGTAAACAACTAACATACATGTATCGCAGAGAAATTTCCGAACTCTTTTCAAAAATATTGGATATAAATACGACCATAATCACGTTTATTGATTACACGAGATACGTGATTAATTTCTTATGAATTACAATGACATCTGTATGCGAATAGGGTAAAATCTAAAAGTAAATCCATATCCAACCCTATCATCTAAAAATCTGTGAACAAATTCCACACCGAACAATTTTTTACCCAAAAACAATGCAAGTAGAAAAGTAGGATGAAAATTCATTTGTCGAGTTTAAATTAATATGGCCGCATGTAAAATATAAAATCACTGAATAAACATCCAAAATTTTATATTTTATATATACATTTTTTTTTAAATAATTAAAAATAAGTAATTTAAGTTTTATTTTATATTTTCTTTATTGTTTGCCAAAACTTAAATATATAAAAATTTAGTGATAAAGTGACAAGAAAAATTTTTGTGTTTAGAAAAATTTATTTTTATTGTACCTACATACCTAATTATTGAAAAAAAAAAATAATTTTGCATTTTCCAAGATGTTGTGATTATTATTACAAATGTTTATAAGTGTAGTTGTAACGAAATCATTGAAAAGGGAAAAATGTAAGTAATTTTAGCCTGATAATTTCTTGTGATTGAAAGTTTACAGAGTTTATCTCGTTTGCATGATGTAGATTATTGTCGTGTGTTTCCATATTCAATTACATATGGTATTTTTAAATTTTAATGTATTAACAGAGTTAAATAGCTTGATTGATTTAATTCTCATTATTAAAAATTAATAAATTTTGTGTACCCCAAATTCTTCGTCCCTTGACAGCAGCACATTTCTCAAGCGTAGTTAGATGAACATGAAATCAATAAGGGCGCCATGTTTTTGTTTATTTTATAGTGCGCTATCAGGATAATACACAAACTAAATGGTAAATAAAGCAAAAGAAATTTTATTTATTAAATATCATTTATGAAAATATTATAAATAACGTTATCGCGAAAATCGATATTGATATACCTACCTACCTAACAGCAAAAAAAAAATAATATTGATTATTTTATACTGAGAAGCGTGCTTCGTTGCATGTCATTGCCAAATTATTTACGCATTTTATTAACCCTCGATTTGAAACTCAACTACTAACTAAATGGCGAGTTTCGAAATAATCAGTTCAGGCCATATGCGAATTAAAAATTTAATATTTTAACTGGTAAAAATAATAAATTTACCTCATATTTTTCAACTGATTTGCTCATCATATTTTTGATGCCCAATTAAATGCACAAATTTCGTAATATGAAACGGTATACCATCATATTCCCAAAAAAAAAAATCGAAAAATCACGTGCCCCATTAAAAAGGAAGACCCCCTTAAATTTTTGCTAATTACAATTATGTATATGAAAACAAAACTAAAGCTACATAATTTCATGTCATCGTTGCGCAGAAAAGACCAGCTTTGGGGAGTTCTCTAATTTAGTATGTGAATAAAATTTCTTGAATTTTAAAAACTAATTTACCAATTTTTTTAAAAGCCCAGATAATCAGTATTTTATCAAATTTAAGAATTTATGTGATTTTAATTGGGAACATAAGTTTTGAATTTGTTTTAAGAATTTCTGTACCGTAACGAGAATTTGATAAAATTTATGAAATATGATGAATTTCAAAAATTTGAAGAATTACTAATTATAAAGAATTTTCACATATACACTTGGGTGCAAAAAATTCGCACATTGATAAATTTTCACCAAAATTTCAAAAATATCAAAAAATCCAATGTTTGTTTAATTTTTTAAATGCAGATTCAAAGTCTATTTCAACACCTATCCAGTGGTACCATTTTTGTACTTATACCGTGTCAACAAAGTGATTTTTGGGGTCAACATCTGAAGTACACGTTTTTTGTGAATTTATCAGCATGAAAATTAGTGGTAAAAATCGAATAGAAGTATTCCCTCCCCTAGCCCGAATGACAGCTTCTGAATTGTCTTCTACTTTGACAATGTTATTTTTTTTTTACTATTTTAGTCATTCAATTGACTGGTAATTTACACACCTTCGTTATGGCTCTCTCCACTGTGCCATTTGGTGTTCTGAGTACTACCACTCGAATTCTGTTGTCGCGTCCTGGTATTGTCTTTTCCACTCGACCCATTAGCCATTTTGAGCTTGGTATATTGTCTTCATGAATTAAGACAAGGTCATCTATTTTTAAATGTTCACGTTCGAACTTCCATTTGGTTTTTTGTTGTAAAGTGTGCAAATATTCTCTGGAAAACCTTTTCCAGAAATGCTGCACCAACTGAGTTTTTTGTTTCCAATACGCTAGCCTATTACTTGATAAATTTGTGACATCCACCTCTAAAATTGTATTAATTGGACCCCCTGTTGTGAAATGCCCAGGTGTTAGTGGCTCTAGATTTAAACATCCGAACTGCTGCCTCCCAGAGGCCTCCGAAGTGTGGCGATCTAGGCGGAATGTATTTCCACGTGATGCCTTCATTTGAATAAAATGCTTGCAAGTCTATGTTTGATCCATGAACTAAATTTTCCATCTCTTTGACTTCTCTGTTGGCGCCCACGAAGTTTCCGGCGTTATCACTATAAATGATTGCACTTCGTCCTCGTCTTGAAAAAAATCGTTCAAACATTCGATGAAAGATTTACTCGTTGCGTCCTCGACCAGTTCCAAATGGACGGCCTTACTGACGAAGCAAACGAATATGCAAATATAAACTTTGTTTTGCGTATCTTTTCGCTGTCCTTTATATTTGACCAGAAAAGGACCACAAAAATCAACTCCGACTATATTAAATGGTCTGGCAGCATTCAAACGATCTGGAGGCAACGATGCCATGATTTGTTCATCTACCTTTGGTTTGAACTTGAAACAAGGGACACAACTTCTAATGATTCGCCTAACTGCATCCTTGCCATTCACTATCCAGTACTTCTGGCGCACAGCTGCCAAAGTACACTGAACCCCAGCATGTAAATTTTTTATGTGCTCATGTCGAATAATCAAATTTGTTAGACCATGATCTTTCGGCAAAATCAATTGATGCTTTTGATCGTAATCCAAATTGCTGTTCTCCAACCTTCCTCCTACTCTAAGCATCCCTTCTCCATCAACAAATGCCGAAAGACTAATCAATTTACTATTTTCCGGCAACGGTTTATTGTTTAACAACATTCTAATCTCACCTCTAAAATTACCCTTCTGAACCGTCCGAATGACTGACAATAACGCGGCCTCCAACTCACAAGCCTCCAAGCCACCAGTGCAAATAGTCTTCTTTCTAATTTTTCTGTTTATGAAACGAAAACAGTAAGCTACAACGCGCTTGAGTCTCACCAACGAACTAAACTTTTCAATGTTAAAAATATCTACGACTCTTACAGAAACAAAAGATGACTGTTCATTTTTCAATTCAGGTAACTCCTGACAGTTTGCAATATTTATTTTACTAACTGGCCACTTTGACTCATCATCCTCTAAAAACAAGGGACCGTGCCACCAAACATCCAAAAGACCAATCTCATGAGGTAAAACTCCTCTAGACACCAAGTCTGCAGGATTTGATTTCCCAGCGATGTGTCTGAATCTCATATGTTTACTACCATCCAAAATCTCGCTAACCCTATTGGCCACATATGTTTTTAAATTGTGGGGTGGGATCTTTAACCAGGACAAGGCAATAGTCGAATCAGACCACAAAACAATCATTCCAACATTTATCTTGAGAGACGCCACTGTATTCTGAACTAAATTGACAAGGAGCAATATTGTAGTCAATTCTAACCTCGGCAAAGAGATCACTTTTAAAGGAGCTACTCTAGACTTACTACATAGGAGATTTATACCTATACACTACCATCACTATTTGTGCAACGAAGATATACACAGGCGCCATACGCTTTTTCCGATGCGTCACTAAAACCGTGTACTTCTATATCACTAACATTTTCTGGAATGACACATCGGTTCAATCTCAAACTATTCAAACATTCCAAACTATCTCTAAAATTAATCCAATCTGCCTTTAAGTTCTCGGGTATGTTGGCATCCCAATCTAGTTTCTCCATCCATAATCTCTGAATAAGAATTTTCGCACTTAAAATTACTGGCCCCAATAGTCCTAATGGATCAAACAATCTACTAATATCAGACAATACCGATCTTTTCGTAATTCTATTACTATCATCCAATGGCTGAACCAAAAATGTGTATTCATCCCAAAAGAGTGACCAGCGTAACCCCAAAGTTTTAATTGTATCGTTGACATCCAATTCATTGGGATCTCCTCGATTTTCCATTGGAATATGATTTAATAATTCCTTAGAATTTGAATACCACTTTCTTAATCTCATCCCTGCTGATGAAAACATTTTCGTTAATTCGTCATACATTGAAATACCTTCCTCTAGTGTTTGACAACCCGAAAGTAAATCGTCGACATAAAAAACAGTCCTTGAAATATTTGATGCTATTGGGAAATTTACTGATTCATCTACAGCTAACTGTTGGATAACACGAGTTGATAAGTAAGGAGCAGATGCCGTTCCATAAGTTACGGTCTGCAACTCATAAATCCTCAACTCATCACTGGAACTTTCTCGCCAATAAATCCTATGAGATTGCTCTAACTTCACTATCCTGTACATTTTTTCGATATCACTTGAGAAAGCAATAGCATGCTTCCTGAATCTCAACACAATTGAAAATAAATTCTCCTGAACTACGGGACCTACCATTAACAAATCGTTCAACGAATATTGAGACGAAGACCTCGCCGAAGCATCAAAAACAACTCTACACTTAGTTGTGGATCCACTTCAATACAAAGCCTCATATGTCCCATTGTCTCATATTCTCTCATGAACTCAATATACTGCATTTTCCAAATTTTTATTTAATCTTCTTTCCAAAACCATGAATCTATGAAAAGCCATATCAGAAGAATTACCCAGCAAGCTACTATCCATTTTAAAAGGTAGTTGTACGATAAATGTACCGTCTCTTATCTCTCTTGTGAGTGTCACCAAAATGCTGCTCACATGCTAATTCCTCAGCTGTACGAATTTTATTCTTATCATTACAGCAGGACTCCATATCCCAAAACTTTTCTAACAAACTATCCAACCCAGTATCCGTTGTTTTCGGTTCTGATGGCAAAAAGAAATTCTGGTTGTCTGAACTACTTTCCAACTTTCCACCAATTACCCAACCAAAGCTTGTATTACGAAACACTGGGAGCTCCTTTGACAATTCTAAACGACCATCTTTCAAAATTTCCCAAAATACTTCACTTCCTAATAATATATTTACAGGTCCAGGTATGTTGAAATCTGGGTCGGCCAATACTAAATTAGATGGAACGGACCATCTGGAAACATTGATATACTGATAGGGCAATCCATTGCTGATTTCACATGCTACCAGGAATCTCAAATTCTTACAATAAATATCAACGCGAGAATGAATTGATGCTTCTACTCAATTACAAACATCAGTTTTTGTACCATTAATACCACATACAGTGTTATTATCCTTTTCGACTTTAATTCCCAATTTTTTGACCAAGTCCATAGATATAAAATTGTTATGAGAGGCTGAATCCAAGAGAGCTCTACATTGAATATACTTCTGATTAGAATCTTTTATCAAAATCATAGCAGTCGTTAAAACGACTTGTTTGTGCACAAATATGTAGAACTATTTTGAGCAGAATCAGCCTTTGTACTATCGATATCTCTATTATTATCCGTACTACTACTAGGGTATTTTTTATTTATATCGTTTGCTGTTTTGTGATTTCGACTAACCATTCTCATGTGAAGTAATGTGTGATGTTTATAACCACAAACTTCACATTTTTTTGCTTGACTATTTCTAACTAAGTGACTGTCGCTAAAACAATTCAAACATCTACCTAACGATCTTTTTTTTCCATACCTTTCCTCAGGACGTAAATTCATAAACTGAACACAATTTTCTAAAGAATGACTACCACTACACATCGAACAAACCATTTTTGTATTTACTTGATTTGGCCTTGACACAGACACGAAAGTTTTAGAAGATTTAGACATTTGTCCTTGACCCACCATATTTTGTTTAGGTCTATTGGAACGACGATTATTTTCCACTACATTCAAAGCCCTACAACGGGATTGCAAAAATTCAGAAAGTTCCTTCCAAGTATGGAGCCTTTTTTTATCAAGTTGGGATTCCCAGGCCTTTCGAACATCATCATCTAACCTATAAGTAACAATATGAACTATCATCATATCCCACTGATCAACATTCTGCTTTAGTTTTTGTAATGCACGCAAATTGAGCTCCGTAAGCGATCAATCAGATTTTGTATGTCTGTGCCAGATGATTTATTGACGTACTGTAATTTAAATAATTCACTAATGTGTTTCTCTACCAACGCATGGGTATCATCGAATCTATCTATCAAAGCCTTCCAAGCGATATCAAAGCCATAGTCAGAAAAATCAATTTTGTCAATAATCTCTTTGGCCTTTCCAACAACAAACATATCTAAATACCACATTTTTTGTATTTTTGACTTTATTTGCTGATTATCTACAATGATTTTCTCAAAAGAATCACGAAATCTTAACCAGTCATCTAATTTTCCGTCAAATACGGGTATTCTAATCTCTGGCAATTTTGCCTTAGAAAAAAAGACCACCTGCACTGTCACCATTTCCTGAAGCCGCATCATCACCCAAACCTAATCTATCACCTATGTTACTCACTAATTTATTAATACCTAAAATGACTTCAAATTTACCCTTTACATCATAAAAGTCACGCTCGAATGATTCGAAATCCTTATTAAATTCCTCCTCATTTCTTCTGAACTCTGGATCGTCAACCGATGAACAAAGCCCAGAATAAATTTCAGAATATTCATCTAACAAAAGCTTCAAATTTTCATATCTAGCACTAACTTTGCTTAAGTTTCCTATTTCATCAGGATTTTTTATAAACTTTACTTGCAACGTGAGCTTTCTCTTAACGGTTGCTCTTTTAACTTTCCATGATTCAATTGTTGCCATTTTTTGCCAAATTATCTTATTACGCTCAAAAACTCAATATCTATATATTTCAACGCTAAATACCTTTACCTTTGTTGCCAAAAAATATTGAAATTGATGAATCAAACTACAAATGATCAATTACCCAAAATGCCTATTTTAGATTCCAACTATTTCCACTACAATGAACAAATATGGACGTCTTCTTTTATAGATGAAACTTTTCTTCTCCAAGCCAAATCAAACAAATTCCCCCAGATTGCTACTATAAATATCTGGCTCGAGCTGGACCATGAATTGTCTTTTACTTTGACAATGTTTTTTCTTTTTATGTGAACTGTATTTTCACTAAATTCCCACAATCTTCTCTGTTTTAATTTAACCCTTTTTCTTCTTTTTTAATAAAAATGCGTCTATTCAACGTAACGATTCAAAACGCACTCTCTTTTGTTTTCCCATGCCTCCTAGACAAGTTTATTTCAACCCATGCCTACTAGACAGCTTCCGTTCGATGTTCCATCGATTTCACCAAAGTTTTCACCAAATCTTCAGGTATCACCTCCCATTCCTCTGCGATCGCCTGTTGCAGCTCCGGGAGACTCGTTGAAACAACATCTCTGGCTCGACCCCTTTTTTTCAGCTCGTCCCATAAATGTTCGATGGGATTGAGGTTCGGGCTTCGAGCTGGACACTCCATGACAGGCAATAAAACCGGTAAAAGGTACGAAGTAGTTCTCGAGTATTTCCTCAATGTACCGTTGAGAAGTAAATCCTCTTGATCGGCGGCCAGTATTCGTTCCGGAAACGAACACAAGATCTGTCTTCGCCTCCAATGACATGCCTCCCCAGAACATGCACGATCCACCGCCATATGAGACTCGTTCTTCAATGCAACATTGTGCAAATCGCTCTCCTGGTCTTCTATACACTCTTCCTCGCCCATCGTTGCCATGTAAACACATCCTGCATTCGTCAGAGAACATGACTGTTCTCCATTGTTCTTCTGTCCAATCCAAATGCTCTCGAGCGAACTGAAGGCGGGCTCGCCGGTGGGCTGGGGCCAATTTCGGCCCGTTTGCTGATCTGTGTGCAGTCAGATTACCTTCTTGAACTCGTCTTTTAACTGTCCACCGACTAACTTTGGGTTCACGAACTTCTTGGAGCCGCTGTCCCAGTTGAACCGCATTCAAACGAAGATTTCGCAACGAAGTAATCACAAGAAAGCGGTTATCACGCTGTGTTGCAGCACGAGGTCGGCCAGATCCTTGTCGCCGTCTGAAGTCGCAAGTTTCTTGATATCTCTGCCACACTCGACGAAAGGAGAATCGGCTCAAATTTAGTTGTTGAGCCACTTCACTTTGATTTTGCGCCGCATCAATTAGTGCAACCACTTGAGCGGCTATCTCTGGTGTAGTATTCATTGTCTTGTTTCGGATGAAGACGTAATCGATGGAAGGGCATTCAGGGTAAGCGTTGATATGTGAATGACAATTCTAAACGACCGAATTCGGGGTATGCTGTTGTATTGTTTTTATTGAATTATTTTTAGAGGTTAGTTGCTACCCATTATGCATGCTTCGAAAGCCTACTGTACGCATTTTACTTTCGTGGAAGTTACATGTGATTATATGTACTTTAAAATCTGCATTTAAGAAAATTAAGCAAAAATTGGATTTTTTGATATTTTTGAAATGTTAGTGAAAATTTATCAATGTGGTGAAAATTTTTCAAATCGCATCAAGTTCTCCAGATATATAAAACCTTCATCCGACCATGTATAGAGTATTGCTGTCAAGTTTGGGGAGGTGCGTCTGGTACCACCCTCCACTTATTGGACAGGGTTCAACGCCGTGCTATCAGAATAATACGGAATCCCAGACTTACTCAAGAACTAGACAGCTTACAGCATCGCAGAGATGTTGCAGAACTCTGCGTCTTCTACAGATGCTTACATGGTAAATGTTCTGCAGAACTATCGGAGAAAATACCACCATTCGTTACAACAACAAGAGTAACAAGAGGAACAACCAATGCACATAGGTTTACGGTGAAGCTTCCGAAACCTCGAACTGAAGAAATCAAGCGCGAATTTATATACCGAACATCAAAAAAGTGGAATTCGCTAATACATTTCAAATTTCCGAAGGAATATAAAATGAATAAATTTAAGGTAGCTATTAATCTTTACTTGCAGGATCGCGCATTGGGTGCAGAAGCTCTGACAGTTACAAGGAGCTAGGACCGTTAATAAGTCCGCTCTGCACCCAATTAAAAAACTGATAAAAAAAAAAAAAAAAAGAAATGTGCGAATTTTTGCACCCAAGTGTATTAATAAATTCAATAAATTTCTCGAATTTTAAAAATTAATTTCCCCAACTAATTTAAAAACCGAGATAATCAGAATTTCGATCAATTAAAGATTCATATAATTTCGAAAAAATTTCCAGAGTTTCAAGAAATTTAGGAGTTTAATTTAATAAACACAAGTTTCGAAAATTTCCAGAAATTAACAAATTTAAAGGATTAAATAATTTCAAAATTTCAAAAAATTTAAAATTTTAATTAATTTTATGAGAATTTGTAAGTTCTAAAATTCGGTTTTGGAAATCCCGTACATATTTTAAAATCCTATATTTCAAAATTCCGTATTGTAAAATCCAGCAGTTTGAATTTTTTTACGGAATTACGAGATTAATTAAATTAGAAATAAAAATTTACTATTTTAATTTTTTCAAACAATTTCATTTTATTGATCAAATCTAATATAAAAATTGAATTGTATACAAGTATAATTCGAGGAATTATTATTATTATTATTTGAGGGCCATGTGGGCGTTCAAGCCACCCCGCACTGCGACCTAAAAGATCTTTTGTGCATGGACCCTACTTAATGAGCCGTCCAGTCAATATTCAGGCTCTTAATGAACCTGACAATACTGCCGGCCGGTATATGGTGCATACCATCCGGGCTCATTACTCTCCCTCCTAGATGTTGTAACCTTTTGCAGAAAATGGCTGGGCAATGGCACAGAACATGTTCCGCTGATTCCGCTTCCATGTCACAGAAGCGACATCTATCCGTCGGACTTAGGCCCATTTTCTTAAGGTGATACCTTAAGGGGATGTGACCTGTGAGGAAGCCGGTAAGCAGCCTCAACTCAGGTTTCCTAAGTACGAGACATTCCTTGGCCCTGGCCGACGAAGGTGAAATAAATTCCTTCGCCTGTCGCAAACCTGGAATTCCGCGCCAGTAAGAGGACTTTTGCACATCCTCCCAGCGTTTAACTGCTGCCCTAAGGTGCCCCTTAGAGACGCCGCAGAAGGGCTCTGGTCCAATTAATGGAAAGGCAGATCCCTCGCGGGCGAGGACATCAGCTGCCTCGTTTCCCACAATTCCAGTGTGCCCTGGCACCCAAACAAGTGTTACCTTATTTGAGCTTGCCAGCGATTTAATAACCTTCAGACAATCCCATACAAGCCTTGACTCAATGGTAAAAGACCTAAGAGCCTTTAAGGCCGATTGGCTGTCTGATACGATATAAACCTTTGCGTCGTTTAGGCCTTTAGAAATGCCTATCCTAGCACAAAGTTCTATAGCATGCACTTCTGCTTGAAAGACGGTTGCATTGGTACCCAAGGACTTCGAGAGTGATACTCCACTCCCATGTATTCCTACCCCCGCCCCATCTTCCGTTTTTGATCCATCTGTATACCACACCAATGACCCTCGCTCAAAGGATGGTCCCCCTGTACTCCACTCCTCCCGGTCAGGTAATCTAACACAAAAGGGTTTGTGGAAATCCAGTTTGGCTGGCATACAGTCGGAAGGCATTCCTATAGTGGGATCTGTCTGAAACTCCTTAAGGATCTCCAGATGGCCCACCATATTGCCTGGTTTGATGTTACCCTCCGCCTGCATCTTAAGGGCCATATTAGCAGCATCCTTTTTTACATGCAGATGCAATGGAGTTAGTCCTAGGAGTGTCTCCATTGCTGCGGTCGGACATGTTTTCATTGAGCCCGTAACCCCAATGCAGGCCATACGCTGAACCTTATTCAATAAAGTTTGCGCTGTCCTTTGTTGAGTTTTAGGCCACCACACTAACGATGCGTAAGTGATCATAGGCCTAATAATTGTTAGAAATGACCAGTAGATCATTTTTGGTTGTAGTCCCCAAGTACGTCCATAGAGTCTCTGACAGGCCCAAAAAGCCTTAGTGGCTCTATTATGAATTTTTTGTATATGTTGTTCCCAGTTCAGTTTATTATCCAGGATAACCCCTAGATATTTAACCTCTTTGGAAAAGGCAACAATAGTACCGTTTAACGAGGGAGCTACAAGCGAGAGCTTTCTCCTCCTCGTAAAAGGGACAATGACAGTTTTGTTTGGATTGACACTAAGTCCTTCCTTGTTACACCACTGCCATATCAAGTTGAGTGCATTTTGCATGAGATCAGAGATGATATCATCAAACCTGCCTCTAATCACGATAGCCACGTCATCCGCATAGCCCTGGACATCAAACCCATGGCTATTCAGGAGGACCAGCAGTCTATCAATAACCAATGACCATAAAAGAGGAGACAGTACACCTCCTTGGGGACAGCCCTTTACGGCCCTGATGGTTACTGACTCGCCACCTAGTGTGGCTGTAATATCGCGATATTTCAGCATAGAGCGGATCCACCTAGTTGTAGACGGCGGAACCCCCTTCTCCATAGCTGCCCTCTCTATTGAACCATAGGAGGTATTGTCAAATGCCCCCTCAATGTCCACAAAGGCACACAGGGCAATTTCCTTAAAAGCCACGGCCCTTTCAATCTTCGTGACTAGACCACTAAGAGCCATCACAGTGGATTTGCCAGCTTGATAAGCAAACTGGTTCCGATGCAGTGGGTTATTTACAAGGATTTCATTTCTTATTTGATTATCCAGGATTTTTTCCATCGTCTTCAATAGAAACGATGTTAGGCTAATTGGCCGATAAGCCTTGGGCTGGGTGTCCAGACGACCCCCTCCCTTTGGTATAAAGACCACATTTACTTTCCTCCATAGTTTCGGAATATAGTTAAAAGCATAACTTGCCCGAAACAACTGGACCAAGCTGGGGAGTATTTCCTCAATACCTCTTTGAAGTAAAGCCGGAAAGATACCATCCCCTCCAGCAGATTTGAACGGTTTGAAAGAGCCAATAGCCCATCTCACCTTGCTGGGTGTGAACATTTTTCCAGAGAGGCTCCAGATCCTACTGTGGGGTGAATAGTCTACCTCACTTGAAGGGTCATGCGGGTCCTCCTGGGTACCTACCACTATTGAGTCCGGAAAGTGGGTACCTAATAGTAACTCCAGGGTTTCCTTCCGGTTTTCAGTGAACATCCCGTTTTGCTTCTGAAGAAGCCCCAAACCATTTGAGTGATCTCTAGCAAGGACTTTCTGGAGACGAGCTGCAGAGGGTAATTCAATAATTCCCTCACAGAAGTTTCTCCAGGTAGCCCTTTTGGATCTTCTTAATTCCAGATTGTATTCCGTTAAGGCCATCCTATACTCGCCCCATTCCCCGGTGCGTTTAGCCTTATTGAACAACCTTCTAGATTTTTTCCTCAGCTTACTCAGCGCCCCGTTCCACCAAGGGACCAACTTAATGGACTCTCTTCGCTTAACTGGGCAGCTGTTTTCGTAAGCCGAGTGTATAGAATTATGCAGCTGGTTTGAACAGAATTCCAAGCCCTCTGGAGACTCTATGTTCCCCATTACCGAGGGCATTTCTGATTCGAGTGAGACTCTATAAGAGTCCCAATCGGTCAGTTTTGGAATTCTTATCTCCTGCCGCTGCATGGCCTCGGCCGCCAAATCGAATCTGATGTGCAAGTGATCCGATAAGGAGGCCTCTTCAGACACATGCCAATTTTTAACAAAATGACTAAAATGCGGACTAGCGAGGGTCAAATCTAGGACCTCCTGCCGAATCGCATTTATGAAAGTAGGTTTCCTTCCCCTATTGACAATATCTACATTATTAGTAATTATATACTCAAAAAGGTACTCACCCCTATTATTGATGTTTGTGCTGCCCCACACCGTGTGGTGCGCATTTGCATCGCATCCTATTAGGTAAGCCAGCCCATTGCGCTGGCAATGAGCTATGAGCCGCCTAACTTCAAGAGGAGGTATCGTTTCCGAGTCTCCAGGAAAGTAGGCGGAGGCCATTATAGCCTCCTGTTTCCCTCTTTCACCCAGAACCTCCACCATTACCGCCACTAAGTCCCTGGAGATGAACTCTGAAATGGGAATAAAATTAATTTGCGAGCTGGCCAAAATGGCCGCCCTTGGACTCTCAGTTCCATTACAATAAATCAACTTACCCATTTGTTTTGGTATACCTTTAATTTGGTTACCTATTACCCATGGCTCCTGTATTAGAGCCATGCCAATTTTCTGGCAGATAAACCTACGACAAAGGACGTCCGAAGACGCCTTTGCATGATGCAGGTTTATCTGTAGGCAGGTTAAGTGTGCCATCACTGCAGCGACGTCTGCTGAAGGCCTGCATTAGCCTCCTTGCTCGCACCGCCATTGCCAGATGGCGAATCCATGTCCTCCATCTTGCTGCTGCTGTCCACAGCTGACTGAGAGCCACCAGGCTTCACCAGTGGCTTGCGCGGGGTGACCCCTCGCGGGGCCATTCCCCGTACAACCGCTGACGCCTTCCTCTCCCTTTCCCTCCTTCTCCTCGCCTGTCTCCTGGAAAGGGCCGCCACACCAGTGGTTTTAACCACAGGTGTGGCCCCGATAGCCGCCACAGGTGCGGCCTCGATCGCCTTCACAGGTGCAGCCACGATGTCCTCCACAGGCTTGACCACTTGGGGCCCGCCCCTGGAACCTAGCTTTCCACCACCCTGGCCCCCCTTGGGGTGCAGTTGGACAATCCCAAACTTAAAATTGATTTTGAAGTCAATTTGTTTGAGCTTCTCAACCGATGAGTGGTCCATGGAGAACGTGCAAAAAGCTGAAGTGCCTTTCGCCTCTCTCCTGACCACTCTCCAGTTGATCGCCTGCATGCCCTCGTTTTGGCTTCTGATAAAACCCAGAAGCTTATCCGTGGGCAATTCGGCACTGTTTGGGAAGGTACCAAACACGATCCTAGCTCGAGGCAGGTTTCCCGCCTCAGCTACAATCAGCTCTGCACCTTCCCATGGCTTAATAGTGCCTATGGTCTCCCTGAGCCACTGTACAGTGGCCCGGTCGGCACAGGTCACTACCAGCCAACCAAGCCGAAGCTGACTGCCAAGGAACTTAGGTTTAAGCTCCTTGGCCTCCTGCTCCAGCACCTTATCCAAGATTCCCTCCTGGACAGCTTTAAGCTGCTCTCCAGTGAGGGCAACCTCAGGAAAGCCAGAGGGTAAGATCCCAATGCTCTCTGATTCCGCAGCCTGCCTGAAGGTAACTCCAGGCCGGACCGCAGAACCCGAGGCCACCAGGACATGTTCTTCCCCCCTGGCCTTTTTTTGTGCCGGTGAGGTGCCGTCCTCCGAGCGGTCCCTCTTTGGCGGTTGGTCCATCGTAGGAGCGCAAGTCTCCTTCCGTGGCCGCACCGCCAGAAGCCTTGTCTCGCTACCGGGCGCTTTGCCCTCAGCCAGAAGCTTCCTGTACCGCTTTTTCGCAGCCCCACACATTTTTTTCACATGAGGAGCCGCAGCAGGTTTGATGATGTCAACCTGCTCCTTCCGACACTCCCCGACGTCCGCACTTTCCCCTGTTTTCACAGAGGAGATCCCCCCACTTACGGGGGCCAGTTCCTCATCTCCTGAGGTTACCATATCGGAATTGAGATTTAAGTTCTCAATCTCCGAACGGATTTCCCCATCCGATGTGTCAACCATTGAGGATTCCACAGCGGAGAGAGGACCTGAGCCCTCGAAAGCCACCGCAGAATCCTCGCTGGTCCGTGACGCTTTAGGAGCGTTACCATCCTTATCATAATTTTTTATTTTTTTAGGCATTTTATTCCCACGAGTATTTGGGAAATGAAGGTCACCTGTGGGACACCCAGCTACCACAGGAAGGCTAAATAAAACTGGAGGGCGCCTGGTATCCAGAGTCCGCATATTTGGGACTGATTAACCTATCAGTCATTCATCCATCGGCATATGCTGTTCCACCTTAGATTAGGGTTTTTTGTTAAGGTTTTCTCCTTTAGCGCCGTACTTTGGCCTGAGTCAACTAGAACAAAACTGTAATAGACGACATCAGTTACCGACGATTGCCACGTGGAGGCAGTACGTACACCTGCGAATTGTGGCAAGGTTACCCCTACCACAATCGTACTCATCCCGCCAGCTGCCTGAAACATGACCAGAACAGCTCACGTGAAGAGCACCCTACTGAAGGTTACGGAGCTGATCTAATCAGCTGATCCCCCCACCAGCAGACGCCAAATCGTCTAATTCGAGGAATATATTCCCCGCATTTAACTTTTTCTAATATGTAATTATATTTTATAGTGGGGATCGACGAAAGAAAAAAACCCGAATTGGAGAAAATCTCCAAAATAAAAAATTTCGAATGGTAGCATCTCGACAAAACATCTTGACATGTTAAGGTAAACGACCACAATGTGGATCGTTGTACCAATTGTGGATCGTCCAACTGTATTTTGGTTAAAATAAGAAAAATATTTGATTTATAAATGTATTGAGTATCTAGAAATTTAAAACCATACGTTATGTTGCTTGTATTAGTTTTTTGGCGAGATAACTGAAGTGCAAATACTAATTTTATCGTTCATCGTAGTTTTAGAATTTCAAGTGCGTAACTGACTTTTCGTTAAAATGTTCTTAAGGGAAGTATATTACTCAAATAAGGTTTTAAACTGTTACATTTATTTCCCAGTGATTTTTTTAATATTTAATGATATGTAATTATTAATTAAGTATTAATTAACAAAAAATAACAGTTTATCCTAATTTAAAGAGATGGATCCACATTATGTACATTATATTTTCAAACTTGTCCAATTGCGGATCATGCGATCCATTTTATGTTCACAAAGTCAAAATTTTAAATTCATAATAATTATATTAATTATTTCATTAAAAAGACCAAATTTAATTGCAAATTTAAAACGACATACATTATTTAAGGATGAGCTAATTCGGATCTAGGCCTTTTTAAATAATTTTCTTGTTTTTTTGAAAATGAACTTCGTCAAATATGATACATAAATAATTTTAGTCATAGACGGGCAAATTAATTGGTAAAATATGAATTAAATCAAGCAAACTTTACTTTTGTGAATATTTTTAATTAGAATTACTTTATAGATAATTTTTATTAACTAAATTTAATGAAGAATTGCATGATTTAAAAATTGAATTCATGCCTCAAATGCGGACCACGCGATCCGAATTAGGTATTACTAGAGGAATCTTTTTTGTACGTAATGGAGGTCTTATGCACCTAAAGAGTATTCTAAATTTGAACAATGCTCTAGACCTAGACGCTGTGAGGTATGGGTAGACTGTTCAAGCGGCCAGTAAAATCTTTGAAGTACCTAAAACTGCATTATATACTTAACCATTTTTAAAAAACCTAAATACTGATCAAGCAAGGGGCAACAAGTATTTTACCAACAGAAATTTCTTTGTTGGGTGGGGACCAAAATGTAACAATTGCGTTCCTCTTACCAACATAAATATTAATGAATTCGGAACATTCAACATACATACATTTTACAAAATTGTCAAAATCTATCATACGCGTCAATAGTGGCGGATTTTGCAAAAGGCAAGAAGCGAGTATATGTCTTTTCCCAAGAATACATTTTTACGTTGTTTCACTCCTAGGTTGTGAAAGTAATTTTATTCTATATCTTTTATTCGCCATCAAACAAGACAAACAGAGGTTATTTTTATTTTTGGAGAAAATCTATAAATCCGCTTCTCGCCTTTTGTGCAAAATCTGGCCCCAGATTAGGTAAAATTGTTCCAACCAGAAATTTTAAACGCGAAACTTGTAAACGTACTGCCGACGTTCTACTTGTCTGATTCAAATTCAATCAATTATTGATGCCTTTCCAAACTCCGTAAGACCATCGTTGTGGATGGAACCTCAATTTCATGTGGTGAATCATTTTCGAATAAGCAAAGATAGCATTCGGTTCTCCTGAAGTTTGGAACAATAATTACTGATGAACATGATTCAATGCTTACCTTCGGTAATATTGAAGAAAGCTCGAATGCTTGGGGTTTTTTCTTTGACTACGGCCCGTGAAAGGAATAACAGTAAATGGTAGCTGGGGCAGATTTAAAATTGGGAAGTCTGCAAAATGATCCCTTAAAAAGGTATCAGGATACGACTGTAATAGTGTTGTGAAATCTAATTACCAGTCTCATCAAGTGAATTTTGGTGAGTAGTACGGAAAAGTTTTTAGTTGCTACATTCGGCACGTGGAATCTATATGATCCGCTTCGATAGATACCTTTGGATCCAAGGTCAAAAAGAACAGCATTTATTAACCCGGAGCTCCCAGTTTGCCATATGCGAAAACAACTCCAGGTTTGCGACAGGCGAAGAGATTTATATCACCTTCGTCAGTTAGGGTAAAAGAGTGTCTTGAACTTAGGAAACAGTAAAATATTTTATGCGTATGTACTGAAAACGTCCAGAAGAGGAGCTAAATTCCCTTAAAAAGTCGCTATACAATTGCCTTATCAATTATTTATTAAAACTATTTTTATTTTGAAGTTAATGAATTGTAAAAAGTTAACAAAATAATTAAACGTAGAGGAAGATACAAAGAAGGTCCCATTCATCAACCGCAGCATGTCGATTCCGATAAATGTTTTAGACTGGAAGCTGTTCTTATTAAAATAAATTTTTCATTCTGAAACTCTTTTTTACTTAAAATGAACTATTATCTCTTAAATAAAGCAGGTGTCCGGCTATATTTATTTCGTTTAAATTTATTGGTTCTTTCTGTTCCAAGATCCTGTCCCGGGTAATTTTTGCTTTTTGTGCTGGCTCGCTCGGTTGTAGGGCCTCACATTCCGTAATTATTTCTAACGGAATAATTTGTAAGTTTATCAAATGCACACAGCAATACACAGTTAGAATCATTTGTAGTGTATAGGCGGCTCGAAAGGGAGCAGTGCGCTAACCCATCCGCGCTAATCGTCGAGGGTAAGAAGCGCAAATTTTACTAGCGATGGTTCCGCGGAATCATATGTAAATGTATGTTGGGGAGACTACATAGCTAGTTAATGATTTACGCTGAATTCTTCCCTCCACCAAACAAAACAAAAAACACACACATACACATGCATAAACGACTCACATCCTGTATTCTGGAATATGGAATTTGTAAGCGGTAATTTGGAATGCGGGATTAAGTACCCAACACTATTAAAACATTCATCAAATTTTTTAAATTTTAAAAATTAATTTACCAATTTGAAAACCATGTAATCTGAATTTCATAAATTAAAGAAGGGAAATTTAAGAATTTCTAAAAATTAAGCATTCCAGAAGCGGCCATACTCATATTTAAAAATTTAAGAAATTTAGAAATTTTAAAAAATTTCAATAAATATAGGAATTTCAAAAATTTCAGTAATTTCATGACATTTAAGAAATAAATTTTGAATTTGTATTTAAACTACTCGTATAGAGTAGTCTATTGTTTTAGGAGCGTCAAGAAATTTATTGAATTAAGTTTTTAAAATGGTAATTTTAAAATTTCAGAAAATAGCAAATAAAAAAATTCTGACATACAGAAACATTCCACAAATTTTGTGAATTTTAATTCACAAAACCAGATATCAGCAATTTGATAAGTTAAAGAATATAAATTTTAAAAAATGTAAGAATATCAAGAAATTTAGAAACATAAGGAAATTTAGGAATTTAATTAATTTCATGAAATTTATAAGTGTATTGAGGATTACAAAAATTTCCAGAAATTAATAAATCTAAAGAATTTTGACGAAATTTCTTGAATATTAAAAACTAATTTACCAATTTCTACCCTTGATAATCAGAATTCGGTTAAATTAAAGAATATAAATTTCAAAAAATTAAAGTGTTTCAAGAAATTTAGAAGTTTGAAGAAATTTTAGAATTTAATTAATTTGATTAGAATTTGAAACATCAGTTTTGAATTTGTTTTACGAATTTCATGAGCATCACGAGAAAGTTTTTAAATAGTTTAATGTTCTATGAAGAATATCAAAAAATTTCTGAATAATAATTAAAGAATTTTGATAAAAATTCAAAAATTCAAAAAATCTCTTAAATTTTAAAAGTTAACTTGCCAATTAGATCAGTTAATCGATAAAGATCGAAATAATTTCATAAAAATTTAAGAGTTTCACGAAATTTAGGAGTTTAATTCATTTGATTAGGGTACCATGAAACCTAAGTTTTGTTCATAAGAGTTTCGAAAATTTCCAGAAACTAACAAATTTAAACTATGTATTTCGCAAATATTAAAAAATTGAACAAATTTTCCAAATATTAAAAGATTCAACAAATTTCTCGAATATGTATTAAACCAATTTTTAAAACTCCAGCTAATCAGGATTTTAAAAGAAAGAAAGTTAAAAATTTAATTAATTTCAAGAGTTCTTAAATGTTTTATGAATTTCAATTTTACTTGCATAGATATCTAAGTTTAAAAAATTCTCGAAAATTTTATTTTTTTTAACGTTAATAATTTAACAAATTTTTTAATTATTTCAGAATTTTTACAATTAAACACGGCGTAACTCTGTCTCTGTCTAACAATAATGTTTATGTGTACTGAAATAATTTTTGTTTTTCAAGATTTCATGTTTAAGCTATTGACATGATTGACTAACTTTTATTGGATGTTGAGTTTGGTTCGACAATTAAAAAACACAAATTTTTCAAAAATGCTCCAATTTCTATGAACGTTAGAATTTCAACAAATCGTCAATGCGGGAGGGGGGGGGGGGGGGGGTTTGGGGCGGCAGTGAAGAATTAAAATAATATTTCAAAAATTTGCTATACAACTTGATTTTTTGAAATTTTTTTAATTTGGATAACGATACTAACCCATATGAATGAAACTCCGCGATATGTTTGGGTTGGATTAGTATCGTTATCCAAGGGCAGTTTATTTTGTAATTTTCAGTATTTTTTGGGGATTTTTTCGTTCGGGAATATAAGGGTATTTGGGTTGGCTACCTTATCTAGAAAAAAATAATACAGAAACTGAAAATCCCAAAAAGAATTCGGAAAAACAAAAATCCAAAAACACAATTATCAAAGTGCGGCCCAAGTTAAAATTAAAATTTATAAAATCTCTGTAAAATTTGAGTTTTTCCGTAAAGTTCTTAATATTTATGACAATTGAAGTTGCTTCGCCAACCTTTCAGACACAGAACAAAAGAGTTGTATCGCTCATATTGCTTCTATTTACCACAAATGTTTCCAGTTATTTTGTGGTTGGCTTAATTCGTTGGGTTAGTATGGTATCGACGAATGTAATGGAGCGAATTGCGGGTTTAATGCTTCGTCAATCTTGCAGACACAGATCAAAGGAATCGTATCGCTTCTACTGATAGATGTACCGCAAATGCTTCAAGTGATGACAAAAGTCTAAAAATGCCTGTAAAATTTAATTTTTTTTTTCCATTTATTTTCCACAACATATTTTTTCTGGATTGCTTTCCTGGTAATTTCTAGGATTTTTTAACCAATGTATCCCCCTTCCCTACGTCACTGACTATATTTTAAAACCTTGAAATCGAGAATCCTCGAAACCTCGGTTGTGGTGAATGGTAGTACAATTTGTTGTCTACTTCTAATGAGCAATCTAATAAGAAACAGCTCACCTGATTATTTTCGAAATACTGTCATCAGTTGCTGTTCAAATTTCAATTTCGAACGCGTCGTTCTGCTTCCTTTTCTTCTTAGGTGCGTTAAATTGAAAGGAAATATTCCAAGTTTCAGTTGGTTGAGGGAGACCGAATTTAGCACATTCAGCATCATGTTGCTACAAAAGAGTTGATATCATGGGGAGCTAAATTACACGCCGCGGCGCTTCATTGTCTTAATCTTGCAAAATATCCAAATCCAACTTGAATTTGTTCCAAAGAGATAATGTATTAGTTGGTAGGATTAAACACAAATGAATGCTCTCGTAGAAAATGAAGCTTGCCTCATTTGGTATGGCATTTGAAAAATTACTGCTTCATCTAAGCACTTTTCCCACTCTCCGTCTGAGTCCAGCAAATTTCAATGAAACGCTGCTTCCTTAAAGTTTGAATATTCACAGCCACTGAGAGTTTGCAGATACTCAAAAAATGTCGCTCCATGAGTGTGATAAAGAAGCTCCGCAAATGAAAGCCTTCCTGAATTTATGTATACAGAAAAGAAATCCAAGATTGTTCATTAGCAGCGTTTAAACTGAACCGTACAGTAAGTTTAGTGATGCCATTTCGAGCGTCGTTTAAAGCTCCCGACTTTCTTTAAAAATTATACTCCACTATAGTGAAAGATGGCAGTCTAATTATTGCATGTGATCTGTCATGCATTGGTGTCTCTAGCAAACACCACTTGCTTCTGGTTCACTCACATGTCTACAATCTATGTATGTTAATTGGACATGTCGCTGTTTTCACATGAAGCATATGGATTGTCGAGACCATATGGGCCATGCATCATACAAGACGATATCATACAATTTTGGCTCGGTGTACATTTCTGGAACTTGGGCACTGACGATACGATTTATGGCTTCAGGAGTATTAAATGTATCCTGGTCTTTAACCACAATTAATAGACGGACATGTCGAAGTTCTTGCTTTTGGAACTCAATCGAGTATACATATGCCATACAATTTCCAAGCATACCGTGCTTCGTCAAGTCTACAGTGATGGTCTTTCATTTCAATTTAAGCACACGGGCAATTAAATTTGGATGGTCTGATGTGGAAAAGAAGGTGTTTGAAGGTTCTTTACAATTTCAGGTCATTTCGGATTTGCCGTAACGATAACAAAAAGGTCAATGGAGCAGAATTTTCCAAAGATCTATATTGCATCTTTCTCTCATGTTTATTGGTGAACCTTCGAATGACGACGGCAGCCAGTCTGAATTTCCAAATTTGTTCTTTGATAGGTTCTCAAAGGTAGGATGTTAAAAATTAACTACGAAAGATTGGAACCACCTTGAGCGCTCGTGTTCCTAAATCAATTGCTAAAACATCAACAAACAAAAAAGTGGCTATGTTTTTTAAGTCCTACAATTTTGGTTACTGGAACGTGATTTAATTCTATTTCTACAATTCCTATCAAATTTATTTGCAATTTTCTTAATTTATTTTTTCTAATCAGAACTAACTAGAATCTGAATAACACAGATAATAGTGTCGAGTGATTATTGTGAAACTAGTCAAATGTACTAATAAAATTGAAAATGAATGTTATCAATCAAATTTGAAATAATTTAATCAAAATGATTTAAACCAAATATTTCAGTTGCAATCTAACCGTAATAGGGCTTTCATATTCAACACCAAACACTTCATTAGTGAAATTGCAAATATAATTTGCGTATTTTATACCATAAACATTCTTTCTCATATCGGACTATTTGACTAAGCTATGTGCTGTGAATTATTCTTCGTAAACTAAAACTTTCATTTACAACGGAATGTTAGATGTCAACACACTACAATGTGAGTTCAATTCTGTGTGAAATATAATTAAGATAAAAGATTAAAAAAGCGAAGTAAGTAATATAAACAAATATGAGAAATTGTGCTATTTTGATCTAACAATTAATATGCTTTGGCAACCAATTATGTCAGTAATGGTCAAGGAAGATGTTTAGCTAGGTTTGCAAATTTTTACAATGTTTAAAATACTACATATTTATTTAGTCATCTAGTTGCATGTTTATAAATTAAATTCTAAATTGATTTGATAATAATTGCATGTCAATATTAGTTGACGTGTACCTTGCTAGTGGATCGTACATCGGTTTAGAGACAACATCTTGTATTTTTTTAGTAAATTTGCATTCACATACTTAGTAATTCTATAAAAATTGATTTTATTTCTCTTTGGCAGATTTTTTTTTTTTTTTCACTTTTAACAAATAAAAATACCAAATTGATTATTGGAAGGAATACATTGTTGTAATCAGCGAAAATTAGGACTAGCCAGAAAATGATGCATCACACTCACCCGCCGCACCATCACGTCCATCAGGTGAATGTGCATCCATCACAAATGCATCCACAGCATCCGCAACAAGTTAATTTAAATATACCACCACATCAACCACATCACATACCAAATATGCAACCGCCACAGGTACCTCAAACACAACAGCCAAATCAACCACTTCAAATTGCACGGGATCAAAATAGGTAACGAAAATATATTTTTAAAGTATTTATCCTAACTCGCAATTCCAGACATTTTTATTTTGCATTTTTTTTTTTTTTTTGTTGTGCTATAATTATGTTTATTTTCCCCTATATGCAAACGTGTTTTCCACAATTTTGTTGTTGTTATAAAAAAACTTGTTGGTTAAGACAATTTTTCTTCTTTTTAATATTGTTGCCTTTGTAGTTTTTCTTTGTTTACCAAAGATGACAACAATGGATGAGAGACATAAGAGATAAATAAAACTGTGATGACGATCATGAAGAAAATGTATAAAAGAAAATTCAATCTTCATTTTGTATTGTATTGCATTGTAATAAGATTACGTTTTATGAGGTATTGAGAAAAAGATTCGTCTGTTTTTTTGTAATTTTTAGATTTAGGATGAATGATTACGCAAAATCTGGAATTACCCCTTTTTTCGAGTAAATTTACAGGTATCTCTTATTTCATTAGGAGAGATAGATTTTGATTAAATTATAATATTTATACATAAAGGAATATGTACATTTAAATTTTATTTAAAAAATGATTGTGACATGTTCTTGTTTGAGGGATAAACATTGGTTAAAAATATTTATAGATTTGTACAAAATTTTGATTTTAGCTCCAATTTAAGCAGCAAGTTTTTTCTTAAAAGTCGTGATATTTACAAATTTCAAGATTAATTTACTTAATGACTAAATTGTATGAACGGTGCTAAATCGCAATAGCAATTAAATGTTGTTGATTTTCTCTCTCCATATTCATTTTATAAGAAATAAATTTTAAACACCCATTTAATTTCTACTGTGGTTTAGTGTCGCTTTTACATATCTTATAATTGCTGAATAAATTAAATAAGGATTGAAAATTAAATTCAAATTATTTACCTAATTTAAATTAGGAATATATGAGCTAAAAAAAAGTAAATAAGAATCAAGCCTAACTATTTATTTAAGAATAAACATTTGGCGACATACTATTGGAGATAAACATTATTATTATTTAAGTCTTTTTAGAATTTCATTTCATTAGGAAATTAAGAGCTATCGATTTCCTTGTCAGTTGTGTTATTATAAGCAACAAAGTTGTCTGAATCCTATAATTATTGATCCCAAATTGATGAAATAGAACTACTTTCATCGAATATATTGAAATTCATCATAACCGATTGAGGTGATTCTAGATAGCTCAAACTGTCTTATACCTTATATAAAGGGTATAACTTTTTCGGGAAATAAAAAGCATACTAATATGATAAAATGTATACCCTTCTTAGATCGTATCATAAACTGTTTTGTAGCGTCAAAATCTGAAATCTTTCAAAACCAGAATTGCTTCCTAAAACTAGTTTCAACAAAAATCTTTAGTCAAAACTAGAATACACCAAGAAAATTGATTGTAAGAATTGATATAATCTGCAATTTTCACAAGAAAATAATGCCATATGCTTACACTAATAATAGTATACTTTATTTTAAATCAAATTCCTGGCCTTACTTTCCAAAGTTTCTTTTCAATTCCTTTAATTGTTTGCACAAATATTTCCACAAGTGCTAACGGGGGTTGAGTAATCGTTTTAATATTTGCAACACAAGTTTGCGCAAATTTAGTATGAACTTGGATGTACCCTTTGTTTCGATAATGAAATTGAATTGTTCACGATTTCACAGTTTGTCGACAATTTATGTAACATCTAATATTCTGTATTTTGTATCTGAAGTCGCTTAGAAATGCACTTTTAAAATATCCTGTTGCATTAATTCTAAAAAGACTACCAACCAGCAAATTTTTCAAGATCAACTTTCATCTCTTTCTAAGTCTAATTTCAATTGTTTTACCTTTATTGCTAATAGTTATACTTTTACTGCTTTATCTCCTGAGTCAGAGTCATGTATTTTCTGCCAATATTAATATACAGTGGTACCCCGGTATACCACTTTAATTCGTTCTTGGTCGTATACCGAAGCAACCTTTCCCATAAGAAACCATATAAAGAGAATTAATCCGTTCTGGTCGTATACAGAGTTTGGTCGTGTACCGGGTTGGTCATATACCGGGGTACCACTATTGTATTTTATAAGCCTTAACAACCAATTGAGCTACATATGTACATTATAAACCAATAAAATAAATTGAGGGTTTTAATTAGGAACTGACTTCCTTTTCTTGATACCATAATTGTTAAATAGCATAAAACTATATTTCCAAACTTAAAAAGAATTGTGAAAAATTATTTTTACGATTTTTTATTTTGAAGATGATGGCAAAACCTCGGTTGGATTTGGACATCTACAAAATCATATTTGTGTTCATCATGTTCGATTTAAACAATTTCTGTGAAATTTAAATATTTGCACAAATTCCATGCTTTCAATGACGTCTCAAGGCTAGAAAACCCTAATTTGATTATTCTTTGTTTTCATGAATATATAATTAATTTGTTGATAATCATTCATTCACAGGCTTGTTGACTGAAAAAATCACTCGGTGTGCAAATCTTCGGGTAACTGTTTAACAATTGAATAAATATTCAACGAAATCAGATTTGATCCCATTTACGAACATATTTGTCATTACTACTGATGATGATTCTATTTTGCAATATGTTTTTGCTTTACTTTATTGTCAATAGTGTCTATTTCATGTTTTAAATAGATTTTGTTAAGACCTTGTTGCTTTTGATTGAAGAACATTAAAAGGGTTCAAGATTTTAGTTTTTTTTTTTCTCACCTCTTACTTCTAATTTTAGGGTGAATCTCAAGGTAAAAAAGAAAATTGATCCAGTTTTAATTTTAGATTGAATCATCATCAACCGAGAATGGGTCCGCAAATGCATCATCAACAGGCACAACCGAATCAACAAGGTGGTGGTGGCCGTAACAATTTGGGACACAATAACGTTATAATTGGAGGCGGTGGTGGTGGCGGAGGGATGCAACAGAAACATCACACAAATAATAAGAAACAGATGATGCAACACCAACAACAGCAGCAATCAAATCATATGATAAATAATCCAAATATAAACACACATCCTTTAAATCAGCATCATCAACATCAACAGCCACAGCAGTCACAGCATCACCATCATCAGCATTCGCAATCGCAGCATACACAACAACAAAATGTGACGATGCAACAAAATCAACATCACGCAAAGCAACAAAATCAAATACAACACAGTTCACATACAACGGCAGCGGTTGTGGTGCAAAATACAAGATTAGTCCAACAACAAGAGGGTATTACAAAACAACCTGTAGTGATTGCTGTTCAACAGCAAAATGGTGCACCAGCCGCTCAGCCACAGAAACAACAATTACCGGACAGTACAACAACCGATATAATTTTATCGAATAATCCGCATAGCGGTAAAGATTTACAATCCTTAAACAATGATCCCTTGGCAAACACTAAAGAGAAAACACCAATGTGCTTAGTTAATGAATTGGCACGATACAATAAGGTTTGAATTATAAATTTTGTGAGATTTGTTCAAGCGTTTAATTAAAAATAAAATATTTAATTTTCTCGTCAGATTCAACACCAATACAGATTAACTGGTGAACAGGGACCAGCCCATAAAAAACGGTTCACTGTAACATTAAAATTGGGCGAAGAAGAATATACGGCCGATGGTCAAAGTATAAAGAAAGCTCAACATGCAGCAGCTGGTGAAGCAATAAAACAAACAAAATATAAACATCCGCCTGCAAAAACTGGTGTACGATCACGCAGCGCTACAAGCAACACAAGTATTATCAATTCAAAATCAGGTGGTAACAACAATTCAGCTGGGGGTGGAGGTTAGATCTCAATTTTAATTGGCATGCAAATTTTTTGTTTCTTTATTTATTTTGGTTCACTTAACATCGTAAACGTTATGTTCAACAAAATTTCTTTTAATTTTTTCCCATTTAGTATTCCGTTCAGCACATCATACAGCATTAGAACAACATGGTACATACAGAATTAAAAAAATAAAATTCAAGAAACATCAAATTTATGCAAACAAATTTATACAAACGCGATTTCGATTTACAAAATCCTCTTAACAATTATTTTTATTTGATTTTTAGGTTTACTTACACCAACCGTAGAGTTGAATGCGTTAGCAATGAAACGGGGTGAACCCGCGATTTATTTCGTTGAAGATCCAATTGCACAATATCAAGGTAATCATGGCAATAATAATATGGTGAACGGAGCTGTAAATCCTGCAACTGCCCCCACTCAGTTGCCGAATGGGCAGCTTCAGTTTATTGGTGGTCAGCCACAGCCACAATCTCAGTATACAAATTATAATAATCGTGGAGGCGGTAATGCGTATCAACAACAGCCACAACGTTATAATAATTATGAAAACCGTCGAGGCGGCATGCATCGGGGCCATCATCAACAGCGTTATGCACAAAATTATAATAACTCAAATGGTGGTAACGCAGAAGAGACTTATCGCATTACGTTACAAGTTGGTCAACGCAAGTTTATCGGTATTGGAAATACATTGCAAGCGGCGCGACATGATGCCGCTTCACGTGCTTTAGAAGTATTGAAACCAATTACGCCCGAAACTCACAGTAGTAATGATAGTTCATGCAGCATCGAGGAGACAAATTGTGATTTAAAATCACCAATTTCTTTGGTTCATGAAATGGCGCTGAAACGTAACCTAAATGTTTCGTTTGAGGTTCAAAGTGAGAAAGGACCACCTCATATGAAAACATTTATTACGATTTGTCGCGTTGGGAATATTACTGTGAGTAATAATAATTTTCTAAAGCTTGAGAAAAAAATAAATAAAATACGATTGAACTCGACCGTATTTTTCTTTTCAGACTGAAGGTGAAGGGAACGGTAAGAAAGTGAGTAAAAAGAGGGCAGCCGAAAAAATGATGGAAGAGTTGAAGAAAGTTCCACCACCATCTCCGGTTCAGCGTACTATTCTAAAGAAGAATCGTAAACCTCAACTAAACGTTAAAAAGAAAACTAGAAATTTGATAAAAGAAAAAAATGAACCAGATTTCTCCGAGGAAGTAAATCCAATTTCACGCTTAATCCAGATACAACAATCGCGCAAAGAAAAAGAACCTGTTTACGCGTTGATTGAGGAGCGTGGTGGCCCAAGGCGACGTGAATTTGTGATTGAAGTACAAACAGCTGGATGGTCTGCACAAGGTGCTGGGCCTAATAAGAAAGTAGCTAAAAAACGTGCAGCTGAAAGTAAGATTTGTTTCATATTACCTTTACCGATCTACAGACCTTTTATCCAGATTAAGTAGAAATTAGTTTACCTAAATTGAGTTAACTAAAATTTAAAAAAAAAACGGTAAGGTAGATCTTGAATTTTTTAATAGAATCCCTTAATTTGGATAACCTCCAATTAGAAAGGTTATTTTTTTTTTGTGGAAATTAACAATTAAATATAGTAAAATTCAAGAAGTGTCTTATCCATATTGAAAAATTGTAATAAACTGAATTTAGTTAAGACTAATTTCAACTTAGTCTGATTTGGACAGATCTATAAAAAAATCATGCTATTACATATGTGGTATTGCTTTGGTAAAAATGGATTAGATTTAGAATTGGATTTAAAATTTTCCAAGCAAAAGCAAGGAAAGTTTCGTTTTGGATTTAATTTTTGTTTGATATGTTTCATAAAGCAAATTCTAGTGGTAAGTATTACAGATTTTTCACTCTTCAAATTAAACCTTATTGCAAATCATTTTTTTTAAAAACAAATTTCGTCACTTTTCTGTATGCTTGCTTGATTATGTGTACCATAAAGTGCTGAATATAATACTCGGGTATAGCAACGAAAGAGTGTTATGTTAGTATTATGAAGGAAGGTGGTAGTGATATGCCTGGTTTTTTAAAAGGCAGTAACCATATTGTTACTGTTTAATAATTATTGTATGTTGTTTTGCACCAATCAACGTCTCTAAGTTCTGTACAATTTAAGAACATATTGAGCTCATTCAGGTAATCCAACTGTTGGCAAAGATGTTGGGTAAAATCCTGCGTTGGGATCGGAACGTACATTCAAAATTATATGCCAATGTGATAGTTAAACTGTCAATTTTTCCTTAGGTAGATTTTTGATGCCAATATGATTATGGGTGTGAAGTTTTCCACAAATCCACAGATTCTATATATGGATTAGATTTACACTGCTAAAATAAATTCCAATTGGAAAAATTACGATTCATATTGAAATATTTAGTACTAAAAATGTAATTTCTTTACAAAATCTTACGAATAAATGTTATTCCCTGGGAAAATATGGCAAGTCAAGGGAAATATTAGTGGAATTTAGTAAAAATAATATATGGACTATATTAATTTTAGGTAGCTACTAGAGAACGGAAACAAGCGTAAAATTTCGATCAGAAACAAACAAAAATTTATTATTGCAAGCACAAGCAAAATCAAAACAAAAACATACGAAAAATACGAAAAAATATTTTTCGAGTAATTTTGCTCGTTTCGTTTTGTTGCAACAACCAAAATAAAAATATAAAATTTCAAGTAAATCTAGTTGCCCAACTCGGAAAATTTTTTTGATTTACTTGCAAGCAATCTTTGATTTTTCTTGAAATTTCGAAATTGTGCGGAATTTGTTTTGTTTTGAATTTTTGTTAGTTTGGATTTATTGAAATCACTGAATATTTTAGATAATGGGCTAGATACTCGATACTCAGATAAGCAGATAAGCAGTTATTTTTTGCGAATTTGCTAGAATTGTTATACACTAGAATTTAGCAACCCAATTTGTTTCTGAATTTCAGAAAATGAGATACTTTAACGCACTTTATCGTTTGTGCTGAATACAAAAATATATTTTACTTTGCTAAAATAATCGAGTAGCTTATGCAATCAAATTTTCGATTAGCAAATCCGCCATATTTATCGATTTGCGAATTGCTAGAGTATCGTGTATCTGGCCCAATATGTAGTATACTTATGTATGAATGTTATCAAAATGTTACCTTTCTAGAATGGTGGTGATTAAGATAATTGAGGCTTAGATGTAAATTTTATGTTCCGATTTTCAGAGATAATTCAAAGATTGCCATTGTACATTAACCAAATAAGCGATATTTGATCAGAAATTTATTGGTTTTACTCAAGTTTTGAGCGCATTTCCACACGCAAAACATTTCGTGTTTTTGAAAAAAGGTTCGAGTTCGAAAATGCCATCAAAATATAAAATTACAAAATTTCACATATCGAAATTTGGCCGACAAATGTTAAAGAGGTATTTTTTTTTAAAGCAAATTATGTAATTTTAACAAACTTTTAAAAGTTATAATCCGGCTTTTTTAATTTTTTCGTTGTAGAAATAACAAATTTATCAAAAATTGGAAGTGCCGGTTTAAAACCCCGTTCGGAGGTTTTGCGTTTGGCAATGCCTTGAGCAAAGAAAATAATAAAATTTTGTAACTTCTCAAACCTCGACTTAATCGATATTACTTTCAAAAAAACGTGTATTACATTTTTATTTTTTTAGATCAAAAATAGTATAGGATTTTGTAGTGCTATAATTAGCATTTAGAAATTAATTAGTTTATTTATAATTAACAATTATCCGAACTAAGATAACTTAAACTCAAATATTGTCAATTTTCTGAATTTAAGTTGGGTTTGGATGTCTCCCCTACAATTAACAAAAAAATTTCATTCGAAAATTCTTTAGACCTTAAAATGGATCCTTCAGAAATAAGCAACAAATTATAATATGAACTTTAAAATTGAGGCCAAAACAAAAGGCAGAAGTAAGGCATGTGAGTTATTTGGAGAGAAAACCACCAAAACAAATAAAGTCATACCAAAATTTGTAGCGTCTCGCTCATGCTTTGCTGTAATAAAATACAAAGCAAAAACAACGATCAACCTAATAAGTCATATCTGCGTAAAGCAAAATTCTTCGTCGGCCAATGAAGCCTTTGATGAGCCTTTGGGAATCGCTTAAGTTAAATTTCGCCAAACTTGAACGAATGCACCTCGCCAGCCACTGCTGCACATTTTTGATTTAAATTAATGATAAATAATACAAAATGCGTTGCTGGGAACGGCAGAAATAAAAAATGCTCATTTTAAATATGCTGCTTTACATGTACATAAATGGAAAATCGGGTTCTATTAAAACGTCTCAGGAGCCCCATTTTCAGTACAAGTCAAAGAAGACAAACTGAATGACTTTGATGTATAGATTACGCACATGTAGTTCAAGTTGAATAAATTGTTGTAACCTTTATTTTAGAGTATCTTACCATTCCGATACATATTGAGACATAAATGCATATTAAACGAATGACCTTTGTCATCAGTTTCTCTCAACCCCGTTTGAAATTAATTAATTATTATGTATAAATTAAATTTGGTTGATAATTGTAATAATAAGAAGCTTTTACATTTTCAATGTCTAACTCTCACACCTACACTTGACAACAGTCCTGATCAACACTCTATACAACATCAGCTTGTCGAATTTCCAAGATATTAAGGCACAAAGTACGGCCACAAGTAAATTGCGTCGTAGCCCCTAAAACCAGAAATCACATTAAAGAGTATTGGCGACAGACATCTTCTTGTTGAATACCGCAGCTAATTGGAAAAATTCTCGATAGCTTGTTCTCAACTTTACGAATATTTTACTTAAATCGCTTGGTTTTTTACACGGAAAAAAATAAACTAGTCCTCAGCTAAGAAAACGAACTTTTAATTCAAGAAAATGTACTTTTTCTTGATTTAAAAGCTAATTTTCTTATTCCTATCGAGTTTTTCTTCATGTAAGAATTGTGTTTCTTGAAATGAAGAAAAACTCGAAAGAAATAAGAAAATTAGCTTTTAAATCAAGAAAAAGTGCATTTTCTTGAATTAAAAGTTCGTTTTCTTAGCTGAGGACCAGTTTATTTTTTTCCGTGTATAACAAAGGAAAACCACTACCTTTAAAATTTTTTCCAAAAATTTAACAATACAATTGGTAATAAATAAAATCATTAAATGCAACATTGTCAAAGTTCGTTACAGTAGACATAACCTAGTAGCCTTATTTAACAGCTGCATTCACTTATAGCGAGAACTTCGTGCTGTTGGTTAGAAACGATTCATCATTAAGGATCAGACAAACGTGTTAAAAAACCAACATAGTTCCAACAAAAGTTTGGTGAGAATATATTCTGTGGTGGTGTAACTGCGAATTAATTTGATCATTCAGGCTTCCTAAGGCCTTACTATTCTTCTTGAGGATATTCCAAAAGCACCGACATAAGCAAGTCATTTCGATCTCCAAAGTAAAGACTGGTTTGATGATAATTACAACAAGCAAGTAATTATTATAATCGACACTATTTTGAATTTCTTTGTATGGCGTAGGAGAACGAACGAAATTAAAAAATTAATCTCGAAAGAGTCTTCAATATGCCAGTGTGTTATCAACAAAATAAAGGTGTTAGTAAATCCTAGAACTTAAACCAAAGACATTTGATTTACGTTAAATAGTTTAAAAGCTAGTATTAAGTAAAATATGATCTATGGTATCACCTCGAACAACTTTTATTTGGCACACTGTACTTCAGCATAGATATTGAAAATGGATCAATATTAGGTTGTTCAGAAATTAATGCAGGTTTTCAACCATTTTATTTAAAACGACATATCTCAGTTTAGAATAAATTTTATTAATCGAAATAAGAGCCATTAGAATCTACACATTGTTGCCAACAAGATACAAGTTTATTAATTCCAGTTACATAGAATTCTGAAGTTCTGGAAGCGACGAATTCTTCGAAGGCATTTTTTGCGGCTGTTTGGTCGTTGAATACTTTTCCTTGTAAGAAGTGGTCGAGATGCTTGAAAAAGTGGTAGTCGGTTGGCGAGAGGTCTGGTGAGTATGGTGGATGAGGCAGAGCTTCGTAGCCAAGTTGGTTCAACTTCTGCAGCGTCGGTTGTGCAACATGTGGTCGAGCATTATCGTGCAGAAGAATTGGGCCCTTCCTATTGACTAATGCTGGACGCAGACGTTTTAGTTCTTTGTGCATTTTGTCAATTTGTTGACAATATTTCTCTGCTGTGATATTTTCGCCAGGATTCAAGAAGCTGTAGTGGATAATTCCGGCTGACGACCACCAAACAGTCACCATAGTCTTTTTTTGATGCAGCTCAGGTTTGGAGAAATGTTTAGGGGCTTTGCCAGGGTCCAACCACTGCGCTGAACGTCGTCGGTTGTCGTATAGAATCCACTTTTCATCGCACGTCACAATGTGATCGAGAAATGGTTTGTTTTTGTTGCGCAAAAGAAGTGAAGAGCAAACTTCATAACGGCGAATTTTTTGGTTTTCGTTCAATTCGTGTGGCACGGATTTGTCGAGCTTCTTCGACTTTCCAATTCTTCTCAAATGTTCCGAAATTAATCCAATACTTACGCCTAGGACCCCTGCAAGCTCTCGAACAGTCGTGCGTGGGTTTGCTTCCTCCAAAGCCTTCAATTCGTCGTCGTCAATGGCAGAGGGACGTCCTCGACCTTTCTCATCTTCAAGACTGAGTTCACCACGACGAAATTTTTGAAACCAACGTTGTATTGTGCATTCGTTAACACTTCCTTGGCCCCAAACTTCATTGATGTTTCGTGCCGTTTGTGCTGCACTGCGGCCGAGTTTAAATTCATACAAGTAAATTTGGCGTAATTCTTGTTTTGACATCTTAACTTCAAAGGTCTAAAAATAGACAAAACTACAATTTAGATTACAAATAGATTATGTGATAAGAAAGAGCATAAAATAAGCTTTAAAATGACTTATAATGTTAAACACTTTGCGTAATTCTTTATTATTGAAAAATTGTTGAAACAAATAAAATCATAAAACCTGCATTAATTTCTGAACAACCTAATAGTTTGCTCAAAATTATTAAAGGAAACATCCCATAAAATAGTTACAGTGAACTACTTAATAACCTGCTTAATGAATTTGGTGGCCTGTTATAGCTTGAAAACCTTCAACCATGCCAAATTAAAAAAAAAAATAGAATTTCGGGTACCTTCTACGTGTAGTATACCAAATGCGTGAAAACTGAAAAGAGCACACTCCTAGGAATTCGTAAGTTTTGTAGATAGTGGTGTACGTTACAATTCAGTTTAATTTGGTAATGGGGTTATTCTCTAATAACTTTGAAAATCATCTGGAACTGCCCGTTAGTCCGAGATATAATTGGGTTAGTAAATATATCCTCTGCAGAATGCATTTTGTTAAGGTATCAGGAAGATTGGGTATCATACGATAATGTTTACATTTCTGTCTTAAACACGAAACAAATCCCACATTAATTTATTAAAAAAGGTTCCTTATAAGCTATTGAGTCAGATTCTGGAATGACAACGTATCTGCTTCCTTTATGGATTTGTAGTAAACAACTAAAAACAAAAATATCAAAACATAAAATTTTAGAAGTTAGAATCGGCCTTACAAAAAGTTTTATTTTTTTTTTTTTGCTTTACTACATAAAATATTCCTTTTTCATCACTTTGAGCAAATTCAAAAACGAACAAAATCAAACAAAATGTTTTTCAATTTTTGAAATTTTTAGACTCGATTAGACTCGATTTCGCTTGTTCCGTTCTCTGGTAGCTACTCCATGTACTATCGGATCCTGACAGTAAAAATTTCAATTGGTACCTAAAGTTTCCAGAATAATTTATTCCCTTGGATAGGGAGTAGTTTATGGGCCCGATAAACGGAGTAGTCGGCCAGCTACTGCGCGTACCGTCCAAAAGTGAATTCAAATCTATGGCAAAGAGTGCCAAGACCCATTTATCAGTTTCAGTTAAAATTTCAATTGGTATAAAAAGTTTCCAGAATCATTTATTCGCCTAGAGAGGGGTAGTTTTTGGCCTCGATAGATGGATTAGTATGTCAGCTAGAACGTGTACCATTGGAAAGTGAATTCAAATCTCTCGCAAGGGGTGGTAAGGCCCATTCATCAATTTCAGTTAAAATTTCAATTGGATGTTCAATTTAACTGAAACTGATAAATGGGCCTTGGCACTCTTTGTCAGAGATTTGCATTCATTTTCCAATAGTACGCGTACTAGCTGACATGCTAATCCATCTATCTAGCCCGTAAACTACCCCCTATCCAGGAGAATAACTTAGTCTGGAAACTTTTTATACCAATTGAAATTTTAACTGAAACTGATAAATAGGCCTTGGCACTTTTTGCCAGAGATTTAAATCCATTTTCCGATAGTACACGTAGTAGCTAACATACAACTCTGCCTATCGAGCCCTAAAACCACCCCCTAACCAGGGGAATAAATTAGTATGGAAACTTTAGGTACCAATTGAAACTTTAACCGAAACTGATAAATGTGCCTTGGCACCCTTTGCCAGAGATTTGAATTCACTTTCCGATTGCACACGTAGTAGCTGACAAACTACTCCACCTATCGAGCCCAAAAACTACCCCCTATCCAAGGGAATAAATGATTTGGGAAACTTTATATATCAATTGAAATTTTAACTGAAACTGATCAATAGGCCTTGGCATTCTATGCCAGAGATTTGAATCCACTTTCCGTTAGTACACGTAGTAGCTAACATACCACTCTGCTTATCGAGCCCAAAAACCTTCCCCTATCCAGGGGAATAAAATAGTCTGCAAACTTTAGGTGCCAATTGAAATTTTAACTAAAACTGATAAATGGGCATTAGCCATTGTTTTGAATGGTTTTCCGTAATGACCAATATACTTAACAGCTGATATTTGTAAATGTGAATCTGCCTGCTAACAAAACAAGGAGACTTTATATAGAGAGAATTCTCGAGGCTTTAAACAACAGATACAGACAAGAAATACAGGCCTTTTTTTCAATTTTCGATTTTCCTTATTAAACGAAAAAGGAAGAAATTGTGAATAGATATCGTTTCGGAAATATGTTAAGGGAAAAATACTGGGAAAGTAAAGGCGGATTCATAGTTGCCTTTATTCATTCATTCATTCGTTCTGAAATTTTTTTTATCCAATCAAATGGACACAAACGAAAAATAACGTCATTTTCAAGGAATATGATTGTTTAAAAAAAAATTCAGAACTAATGAATGAACGATGAATCCGCCTTTAGTTAGTGTTTGCGTATAGATAATAAGGCACATAGGACAATATGATTTGCAAAACGTTGAATTTAAATTGTACAATGTTCATTTTGAAATGTAAAAGTTTGAATTTGAAGTGTAAAACCTGTGTATAATTAAAATTCCATTTAAGTAAACCGGATTTTTTATATTTAGCTAAACCCGGTTTGGGATACAAATGTTGTTATAAATTTACCAAAGCAATACATCGTTCATCACAGTAAGTCAAATAATTAACTTTCACCATTTCCTTATAGACATGTTGGTAGCATTAGGCTATGAAAAACCGTCGTCTCCAAACAAAGAAAATAAAGCTGTAAATGGTGAAGCAGCTGCAATAGCCGCTGCTATTGCAAACGATAAGGCGCGGAAAGTAACGTTCCAAGAAACTCCTGAAACTGTACGCTCACCAACACCACCCACAGTGTCGGTAATAAATCATGGTGGTTCTGCCGGTAGACAATTAGTACCCGGTTTAATATTAATGCAACAGGATACCAGTAAAACGTTTACAACGCCAAATAAGGCTGGAATTAGTGTACAGCAGACAGCAACAATAGCTAAAGAATTGTTGCATGCCGGCACATCGCCAACAGCTGAGGCTATAGTGAGCAGCAAAAACAGTAGCAACAGTACTAATAATAATCAGCAGCAACAACGAGCAAATAGTAATCATTCTCCAGTGCAAACTTCTTCGGCTGTTAATAGTAGTAGCAAAAGTGTGATTAATAATAGCAATGTTACCAATAATGTAACGACTGATGTTATCCGGCCTAAAGATCAGCTATTATACTTAGCGCAATTGTTGGGCTTCCAGGTTTGTACTGGTTTTATATTATTTTCTTTGTCCAACCTACAATTTTTAAGAACTGAGTATATAATATAGAAACCTATTATTTCTCTCAATTTCAGGTAAACTTTTCAGATTTTCCGAAAGGTAATCATGGTGAATATTTAACATTGGTTACTTTATCAACTGATCCCCCACAATTGTGCCACGGCGCTGGTCCCAGTACAGATGCATCACACGATGCGGCAGCAACAACAGCATTAAAAATGCTGAGCGAATTGGGTTTGGATAATGTGAAACCTAAAAAAAGTAACGCAGCTAACCACAGTAATAATAATACTAATAGTAGTAACGATGACAAAAAAAATAAAACTATCCTAACCAATGGGATGAAGAAATAAATCGATTTACGATATTTTTTTTATTAAATAAAGCCAGTATACTTTACTAATATTACTATTATTATTACTTTTATGTTGTGAATTAATAATAAAATTATATACTTAAATATTTAGACAAAGTTAATAAAGAAAAAACCTTAAACTAACCAAAAATAATAGTCAAAATATAAATCCTGGTTGGCGGCTAGAAACGGAGAAACGTTTATAAAACTTGGATTATAATTTTTTAATTAATTAAAAAAAAAGCGGTAAATAATTATATAACATAAATTTTTGTAATAAAATTAATTTCACCTCGACAAAAGAGAAGTAAGAATAAAAAAAAAAGAAAAATTTAAAAATTAAAAATCTAACAACATAATATTATAATTAAATTTAACTTTTTAAAATTTTCTTTTTTTTTTTTTTTGTTAAATAAATTAAAATTAAATTGATTACCATATTCCTAAATATCGTAACATAAATAAATCTATATATTATATATTAGTGTTAAATTGTAACAGAAAAATATTATTATTATTATATAATTTTTAGGCACGTGGTAATTAAATTAATAATTAAATAATATTTTTGTCTTTGAATTTATAATTAATTACATATTGTTATCTTAATAAATAATATTCATTGTATTTTACTATTTATTTTAAAATTAATCCATTATTGGGAAAGAAGGCAAAGATTACAATAAATCTTATAAATTGGATTTCCCAATGGCTAGGTAACATGTTTGAAATACATAAAAACTGCGTCTCATATACTGGGATATAAAATTTGTAAACCGATTATGTAATGGATTAAATTTAAATTTAAATATTTTATATATATCGTAATAATAATTATAAATTTAAACTAAAATTATATTATTAAACTTAAAAAAAAAAAATAATATTAAGAATATAAATTCACATTAAATTATTATTATTATAATAAAATATACAGTTAAATTATTTAAATGTATAAATAAGACAACACTGTTTTATTCTTATTTCATTGGACTTTTTTAAATGTTTATAATAATAATAAAAATTAAATGTGAACAAAATAAAAAAAAAACTTTAATAAAATAAATTATTATTGAATTTAATTAAAAATACAGTAAAACTCTGTTATAAAATACGGTCAAGGGACCTTAACGAATGTTATATCGCGAGTATACGTGTAATTTATTATACAATATACCTAATTAAAAAAACGATGCATTTTAATGTAAAAAGGTGTACGTTAAAAGCGAGTTTTACTGTATATTTATTTTCCTTTCGTTGTTTAATTTTCATCTATATTAAATATATCGTTTGTATGTGCGCTCGAATAAATAATTTTCAATGAAATTCAATTTTAAATTAAATAAAAAAATATTTTTTTTTCGTTTAATTTTAATTTTCAAAACAATTCAAAAATTAAAAAAACCGAAAATTGTTATGTATTTTTATTTTTGCACACTATTTATTTAAGTTATTAAGTTATAATTAATATTTTGCGTTTATTAAATTTTATTTATTTATTTTTTTAAATTATTTATAAAAAAAATTGGTATTTTTTTTTTTTTTGGTTGCAAAATGGACGTGAATAAAACAATAATTTTTAAAAATAAATAAATAAAATAACTATTTATATATGAGAATAACTTATAATTATGTATATGTATTTAATTATATACATAATATATTTATTATATATTTGTTTGTATCAATTTTGAATTGTTTTGAATATTATTAGTATTTTTTTTGCTTATTTTTTTTTTATTAAAATAAATTAAATAAAAATAAATCAATAAAAATATATGTTGTTACCTTAGTAAATTTAAATTATTGTAAATTACTATATATAAAAAAAAAAAAAAAAATTATTTGTTGATTTCACAAACACAGAAATATGATGAAATTTAATTTAAATTGTTTCTTAACGTTTACTTTATTGATAAACAATTTAAATTATAAAATATAAATTGCAGTATTTTTTAATTAAATTATTAACCGAAATTACGTGAATCAAATATAATTATGCTTCTACATACAGTGGTGTTCAAAATAATAGGACACTCGGTGTTTTTATTGCAAATTCCTAATTAACTAAGACTACTTATTAATTATTTTATTTTTATTTACATAGCACAAATATCAACTTACAATTAAATATAAAAAATCATTAATCATTTAATTTAACTTTTTATTTCACAAATAGGCTGTTCAAAATAATAGGACAGTTAATTTCCAAATTCATTTTTAATCTTGTTTGCGTATGGTTAAACATAATATGCATTTTTATTGAATAGTATTGGTCGTGTGGCCATCTTAGGATGTACAGATTCAGTGAAGTGATTCGGAAAGAATGTCACACAAGCAATACTATTCAACAAAAACTCATATTAGATTTAATCATAAACAAATAAGAGTAGAAATGAATTTGGAAATTAACTGTCCTATTATTTTGAACAACCTTATTAGTGAAATAAAAAGTTGAATTACTTTTTTTTATATTCCTTTTATAAATTAAATATTTTTTATTTATTTAATTTTAAGTTGAAATTTGTGCTATGTAATAAAAATAAAATAATTGAAAATTCATAAGTAGTTTTTTAGTTATAATTAGAAATTTGCAATAAAATTACCGAGTGTCATATTATTTTGAACACCACTGTAAATAGAAATACATAATATAAATTATGAACAAAATATATTAAAATATGTATATTATACTCTTATGTATATAAAATAATTAAAAAATATCTGCATAATAATAAACTACACAAGTAATATAATATTTGAAAATTAAACTAAAGATATAACAAAAATTGGAAATCAATAAATAAAATGAATTATATTCAGGAGGAAAAAAATTCTTTAAAATAATACAGAATGAATAAAATACAATTTGTTTCTATTTTTATTGATGTAAACAAAAAACAAAACAAAACAAAAAAAATGGATAAATAAAGAAGTAAATGAAACACATAAGAGATGTTTTTTTTAATACCACATTACCAGGCAGCCCAAAAAGGAACACAACAAAACCGAGAGCCTCACAACTTAACAAGATTCGATAAAAATGCAGCGGAGTACGGAGACGGGCAGACGTCTGGTTCAGCATTTTAATTACAAAATTGGACTGAAGAGAGCCGTAAGTAGCCTGCTATCTTGTATCAAATACAATCGATCTCATACATTGTTTTCAATGAGGGACTTTCCCAATATCGATTTTAGTTCATTTGTCCTCACGCTTGGGCAGCCAGCGCTGACTACTTTTTTTTTACATGCAAAAACAAATAAAATCATTTTTACAAATACAAGTTTCTTGTCTAAATTAGTGGATGTCCCCCTACTTTTTTTATGATTAATAAAGATGAGTATGTTGTGATTAATAATAAATATCAAATTTTAAAATTAATTTAGTCGAAATTAATAATTTAATGAAACATTCAAGACACATTTTAACCATATAAAACTACATATGAAATATTTTAGCCGCCAAGTCAGCAAGCGTTGGAATTATATTTGGGAAAATCACTAATTGAGGGAATATTATTGCGGTAACGAAAAAAAATATAAACATGATTTATCGCAGATGAACAATAATCATTCAGCGGTACGAATATTTGATTTATAAAAATGATTCGTCTCAAAAATTTGATATAGAAAACTAAAGAGGTTGTTTGTCGGTTTCTTTTGCATAGTTAGATTTATTCAGGTAAGAGGTTATGGTGTACTTATAAGAAGTAGAGATCGCAAGAAACCGAGAATTTTGTTTCTCGAGAATTCGAGTTTCGAAATTTTTTCTCGAATTATCTCGGGAATTTTTATATTTTTTAATTAACTAAAATTTTATCAAAAAAATACTTATATTGCATTGATTTATTTGAAGTTTCCTGACGAAGAAACATTTCTTTAATTTTAAGTTGAAGCACAGACCGAAGCATTTTTATTGCATTGGAGCTGTAATTCACAATATTTCGAAATTCACAAAAGTTACAATTTTCTTATTTTTATTTAAAATAAACTTTTATTTATTTAATGTAATTACAATTTAGTCTCCAATATACACTTACACCCCTATTATGGTTCTCACCTCACCCAGAGAGTCACCTCACCTATTGAGTCGTGTGACTCTTATTTTCGTATTATGGTTCTCGCTTTTATTTGGGTGAGTAGTGTGCGCAGCGGCCTGCGTCATTTCATGTATTTTGATGTTATCAAGTTGGTATAATTGTTTTTTGACAATTGACGCTAACATTTTTTTCTTTGTTTATCAACAAGAATCACAGTGTAAAAAAAACGACATAAAATCGATAAATATTAATTTTGGATGTTTTAATAATTAATATTCAATATTTAATAATATAATAATCAACTATGATAAGCATGTCGGCTGATTTTTCGAAGATGAGATAATTTGGTTTTACCCATATCTGGAAATCCACGGGCAATGTCTAGATTTTCATTCATAGCATCAACCAATTTTGTAAACTGGCTGATGCTTGTTATTTTTATATTTTGTCTTAAATAAAGTAAAGATTTAGATAAATCAAGATAATTAGACAAATCAAAATTATTTAGTTATTTAAATTTTATAAAAAAAAAACAAATATGTCTTACGTGTTATTGCCGTCCATTTTTTTTTGTGTTCTGTCAAAAATAAAAATTTTTACTATGAAGTCACCAACCAATTGTAGGTGACCATATTTGACACTAGACTCACTCACCGCGAGAATCATAATACACAAAATTAGGATGCGGCGAGTTGAAGTCACCGGGTGACTCAAATGTGACAACCATAATACCAAAATTTGATTTGGGTGAGCTGAAGTCACCGGGTGAGTAAAATGTGAGAACGGTAATAGGGGCATTAATATTAATCTATGGCTTCTTTCCATCGCAAGGCCATCTTTACCATGGGGCTGTAAGGGCTGCAGCCCTAGGGCGCCGCATTGTTAGGGCGCCACCAAATGTTCAAGACCTAGTCAGTTTTAGAGAATATCGTTTTATTTGAATTTCATTTTTCACTTTAGTTCAGTTGATTTTCAAAAAAATTGAATTTTCCACGAAACGTGTAGAAATATTCGACCGATCCAAATGGCCGTTTGTATGACAATTACAGGCCTCAACGCCTTTTGATAGAGGTATCAATCATCGAAATCGGAGCACATTTGCAGATTTTCGATTTATTTGGCTCTGAATTTGTGGGCTATAGTTCAGTTGATTTTCAAAAAAATTGAATTTTCCACGGAACTTGTAGAAATATTCGACCGATCCAAATGGCCGCTGGTATGACAATTACAGGTCTCAACGCCTATTGATAGAGGTATCAATCATCGAAATCGGAGCACATTTGCAGATTTTCGAATTTTGTGGCTCTGAATTTGTGGGCTATAGTTCAGTTGATTTTCAAAAAAATTGAATTTTCCACGGAACGTGTAGAAATATTCGACCGATCCAAATGGCCATTGGTATGACAATTGCTGGTCTCAACGCCTATTGATAGAGGTACCAATTATCGAAATCGAAGCACATTTGCAGATTTTCGAATTTTGTGGCTCTGAATTTGTGGGCTATAGTTCAGTTGATTTTCAAAAACATTGAATTTTCCACGGAACGTGTAGAAATATTCGACCGATCCAAATCGCCGTTGGTATGACAATTACAGGTCTCAACGGCTATTGATAGAGGTATCAATCATCGAAATCGGAGCACATTTGCAGATTTTCGAATTTTGTGGCTCTGAATTTGTGGGCTATTGTTCAGTTGATTTTCAAAAAAATTGAATTTTCCACGAAATGTGTAGAAATATTCGACCGATCCAAATGGCCGTTTGTATGACAATTACAGGCCTCAACGCCTTTTGATAGCTAGGTATCAATCATCGAAATCGGAGCACATTTGCAGATTTTCGAATTTTGTGGCTCTGAATTTGTGGGCTATAGTTCAGTTGATTTTCAAAAAAATTGAATTTTCCACAGAACGTGTAGAAATATTCGACCGATCCAAATGGCCGGTTTGTATGACAATTACAGGCCTCAACGCCTTTTGATAGAGGTATCAATCATCGAAATCGGAGCACATTTGCAGATTTTCGAATTTTGTGGCTCTGAATTTGTGGGCTATAGTTCAGTTGATTTTCGAAAACATTGAATTTTCCACGGAGCGTGTATAAATATTTGACCGATCCAAATGGCCGTTTGTATGACAATTACAGGCCTCAACGCCTTTTGATAGATGTATCAATCATCGAAATCGGAGCACATTTGCAGATTTTCGAATTTTGTGGCTCTGAATTTGTGGGCTATAGTTCAGTTGATTTTCAAAAAAATTGAATTTTCCACAGAACGTGTAGAAATATTTGACCGATCCAAATAGCCGTTTGTATGACAATTACAGGTCTCAACGCCTATTGGTAGAGGTATCAATCATCGAAATCGGAGCACATTTGCAGATTTTCGAATTTTGTGGCTCTGAATTTGTGGGCTATAGTTCAGTTAATTTCAAAAAAATTGAATTTTCCACAGAACGTGTAGAAATATTCGACCGATCCAAATGGCCGGTTTGTATGACAATTACAGGCCTCAACGCCTTCTGATAGAGGTATCAATCATCGAAATCGGATCACATTTGCAGATTTTCGAATTGTGTGGCTCTGAATTGGTGGGCTATAGTTCAGTTGATTTTCAAAAAAATTGAATTTTCCACAGAACGTGTAGAAATATTCGACCGATCCAAATGGCCGGTTTGTATGACAATTACAGGCCTCAACGCCTTTTGATAGAGGTATCAATCATCGAAATTGGAGCACATTTGCAGATTTTCGAATTTTGTGGCTCTGAATTTGTGGGCTATAGTTCAGTTGATTTTCGAAAACATTGAATTTTCCACGGAGCGTGTATAAATATTTGACCGATCCAAATGGCCGTTTGTATGACAATTACAGGCCTCAACGCCTTTTGATAGAGGTATCAATCATCGAAATCGGAGCACATTTGCAGATTTTCGAATTTTGTGGCTCTGAATTGGTGGGCTATAGTTCAGTTGATTTTCAAAAAAATTGAATTTTCCACAGAACGTGTGGAAATATTCGACCGATCCAAATCGCCGTTGGTATGAGAATTACAGGTCTCAACGCCTATTGACAGAGGTATCAATCATCGAAATCGGAGCACATTTGCAGATTTTCGAATTTTGTGGCTCTGAATTTGTGGGCTATAGTTCAGTTGATTTTCAAAAAAATTGAATTTTCCACAGAACGTGTAGAAATATTTGACCGATCCAAATGGCCGGTTTGTATGACAATTACAGGTCTCAACGCCTTTTGATAGAGGTATCAATTATCGAAATCGGAGCACAGTTGCAGATTTTCGAATTTTGTGGCTCTGAATTTTTGGGCTATAGTTCAGTTGATTTTCAAAAACATAGAATTTTCCACGAAACGTGTAGAAATATTCGACCGATCCAAATGGCCGTTGGTATGACAATTACTGGTCTCAACGCCTATTGATAGAGGTACCAATTATCGAAATCGGAGAACATTTGCAGATTTTCGAATTTTGTGGCTCTGAATTTGTGGGCTATAGTTCAGTTGATTTTCAAAAACATTGAATTTTCCACGAAACGTGTATAAATATTCGACCAATCCAAATGGCCGTTTGTATGACAATTACAGGCCTCAACGTCTTTTGGTAGAGGTATCAATCATCGAAATCGGAGCACATTTGCAGATTTTCGAATTTTGTGGCTCTGAATTTGTGGGCTATAGTTCAGTAGATTTTCAAAAAAAATTGAATTTTCCACGGAACGTGTAGAAATATTTGACCGATCCAAATGGCCGGTTTGTATGACAATTACAGGCCTCAACGCCTTTTGATAGTGGTATCAATCATCGAAATCAGTTCACATTTGCAGATTTTCGAATTTTGTGGCTCTGAGTTTGTGGGCTATAGTTCAGTTGATTTTCAAAATAATTGAATTTTCCACGGAACGTGTAGAAATATTCGACCAATCCAAATCGCCGTTGGTATGACAATTACAGGCCTCAACGCCTATTGGTAGAGGTAGCAATTATCGAAATCGGATCACATTTGCAGATTTTCAAATTTTGTGGCTCTGAATTTGTGGGCTATAGTTCAGATGACTTTCAAAAAAAATGAATTTTCCACGAAACGTGTAGAAATATTCGAACGATCCAAATGGCCGTTGGTATGACAATTACTGGTCGGTATCAATCATCGAAATCGGAGCACATTTGCAGATTTTCGAATTTTGTGGCTCTGAATTTGTGGGCTATAGTTCAGTTGATTTTCAAAAAAATTGAATTTTCCACAGAACGTGTAGAAATATTCGACCGATCCAAATGGCCGGTTTGTATGACAATTACAGGCCTCAACGCCTTTTGATAGAGGTATCAATCATCGAAATCGGAGCACATTTGCAGATTTTCGAATTTTGTGGCTCTGAATTTGTGGGCTATAGTTCAGTTGATTTTCGAAAACATTGAATTTTCCACGGAGCGTGTATAAATATTTGACCGATCCAAATGGCCGTTTGTATGACAATTACAGGCCTCAACGCCTTTTGATAGAGGTATCAATCATCGAAATCGGAGCACATTTGCAGATTTTCGAATTTTGTGGCTCTGAATTTGTGGGATATAGTTCAGTTGATTTTCAAAAAAATTGAATTTTCCACAGAACGTGTAGAAATATTCGACCGATCCAAATGGCCGGTTTGTATGACAATTACAGGCCTCAACGCCTTTTGATAGAGGTATCAATCATCGAAATCGGAGCACATTTGCAGATTTTCGAATTTTGTGGCTCTGAATTGGTGGGCTATAGTTCAGTTGATTTTCAAAAAAATTGAATTTTCCACAGAACGTGTGGAAATATTCGACCGATCCAAATCGCCGTTGGTATGAGAATTACAAGTCTCAACGCCTATTGACAGAGGTATCAATCATCGAAATCGGAGCACATTTGCAGATTTTCGAATTTTGTGGCTCTGAATTGGTGGGCTATAGTTCAGTTGATTTTCAAAAAAATTGAATTTTGCACAGAACGTGTGGAAATATTCGACCGATCCAAATCGCCGTTGGTATGAGAATTACAGGTCTCAACGCCTATTGACAGAGGTATCAATCATCGAAATCGGAGCACATTTGCAGATTTTCGAATTTTGTGGCTCTGAATTTGTGGGCTATAGTTCAGTTGATTTTCAAAAAAATTGAATTTTCCACAGAACGTGTATAAATATTTGACCGATCCAAATAGCCGTTTGTATGACAATTACAGGTCTCAACGCCTATTGGTAGAGGTATCAATCATCGAAATCGGAGCACATTTGCAGATTTTCGAATTTTGTGGCTCTGAATTTGTGGGCTATAGTTCAGTTGATTTTCAAAAAAATTGAATTTTCCACAGAACGTGTATAAATATTTGACCGATCCAAATAGCCGTTTGTATGACAATTACAGGTCTCAACGCCTATTGGTAGAGGTATCAATCATCGAAATCGGAGCACATTTGCAGATTTTCGAATTTTGTGGCTCTGAATTTGTGGGCTATAGTTCAGTTAATTTCAAAAAAATTGAATTTTCCACAGAACGTGTATAAATATTTGACCGATCCAAATAGCCGTTTGTATGACAATTACAGGTCTCAACGCCTATTGGTAGAGGTATCAATCATCGAAATCGGAGCACATTTGCAGATTTTCGAATTTTGTGGCTCTGAATTTGTGGGCTATAGTTCAGTTAATTTCAAAAAAATTGGATTTTCCACAGAACGTGTAGAAATATTCGACCGATCCAAATGGCCGGTTTGTATGACAATTACAGGCCTCAACGCCTTTTGATAGAGGTATCAATCATCGAAATTGGAGCACATTTGCAGATTTTCGAATTTTGTGGCTCTGAATTTGTGGGCTATAGTTCAGTTGATTTTCGAAAACATTGAATTTTCCACGGAGCGTGTATAAATATTTGACCGATCCAAATGGCCGTTTGTATGACAATTACAGGCCTCAACGCCTTTTGATAGAGGTATCAATCATCGAAATCGGAGCACATTTGCAGATTTTCGAATTTTGTGGCTCTGAATTGGTGGGCTATAGTTCAGTTGATTTTCAAAAAAATTGAATTTTCCACAGAACGTGTGGAAATATTCGACCGATCCAAATCGCCGTTGGTATGAGAATTACAGGTCTCAACGCCTATTGACAGAGGTATCAATCATCGAAATCGGAGCACATTTGCAGATTTTCGAATTTTGTGGCTCTGAATTTGTGGGCTATAGTTCAGTTGATTTTCAAAAAAATTGAATTTTCCACAGAACGTGTAGAAATATTCGACCGATCCAAATGGCCGGTTTGTATGACAATTACAGGCCTCAACGCCTTTTGATAGAGGTATCAATCATCGAAATCGGATCACATTTGCAGATTTTCGAATTTTGTGGCTCTGAATTGGTGGGCTATAGTTCAGTTGATTTTCAAAAAAATTGAATTTTCCACAGAACGTGTGGAAATATTCGACCGATCCAAATCGCCGTTGGTATGAGAATTACAGGTCTCAACGCCTATTGACAGAGGTATCAATCATCGAAATCGGAGCACATTTGCAGATTTTCGAATTTTGTGGCTCTGAATTTGTGGGCTATAGTTCAGTTGATTTTCAAAAACATTGAATTTTCCACGGAGCGTGTATAAATATTTGACCGATCCAAATGGCCGTTTGTATGACAATTACAGGCCTCAACGCCTTTTGATAGATGTATCAATCATCGAAATCGGAGCACATTTGCAGATTTTCGAATTTTGTGGCTCTGAATTGGTGGGCTATAGTTCAGTTGATTTTCAAAAACATTGAATTTTCCACGGAGCGCGTATAAATATTTGACCGATCCAAATGGCCGGTTTGTATGACAATTACAGGCCTCAACGCCTTTTGATAGATGTATCAATCATCGAAATCGGAGCACATTTGCAGATTTTCGAATTTTGTGGCTCTGAATTTGTGGGATATAGTTCAGTTGATTTTCAAAAAAATTGAATTTTCCACAGAACGTGTAGAAATATTCGACCGATCCAAATGGCCGGTTTGTATGACAATTACAGGCCTCAACGCCTTTTGATAGAGGTATCAATCATCGAAATCGGAGCACATTTGCAGATTTTCAAATTTTGTGGCTCTGAATATGTGGGCTATAGTTCAGTTGATTTTCGAAAACATTGAATTTTCCACGGAGCGTGTATAAATATTTGACCGATCCAAATGGCCGTTTGTATGACCATTACAGGCCTCAACGCCTTTTGATAGATGTATCAATCATCGAAATCGGAGCACATTTGCAGATTTTCGAATTTTGTGGCTCTGAATTGGTGGGCTATAGTTCAGTTGATTTTCAAAAAAATTGAATTTTCCACAGAACGTGTGGAAATATTCGACCGATCCAAATCGCCGTTGGTATGAGAATTACAGGTCTCAACGCCTATTGACAGAGGTATCAATCATCGAAATCGGAGCACAGTTGCAGATTTTCGAATTTTGTGGCTCTGAATTTTTGGGCTATAGTTCAGTTGATTTTCAAAAACATAGAATTTTCCACGAAACGTGTAGAAATATTCGACCGATCCAAATGGCCGTTGGTATGACAATTACTGGTCTCAACGCCTATTGATAGAGGTACCAATTATCGAAATCGGAGAACATTTGCAGATTTTCGAATTTTGTGGCTCTGAATTTGTGGGCTATAGTTCAGTTGATTTTCAAAAACATTGAATTTTCCACGAAACGTGTATAAATATTCGACCAATCCAAATGGCCGTTTGTATGACAATTACAGGCCTCAACGTCTTTTGGTAGAGGTATCAATCATCGAAATCGGAGCACATTTGCAGATTTTCGAATTTTGTGGCTCTGAATTTGTGGGCTATAGTTCAGTAGATTTTCAAAAAAAATTGAATTTTCCACGGAACGTGTAGAAATATTCGACCGATCCAAATGGCCGGTTTGTATGACAATTACAGGCCTCAACGCCTTTTGATAGTGGTATCAATCATCGAAATCAGTTCACATTTGCAGATTTTCGAATTTTGTGGCTCTGAGTTTGTGGGCTATAGTTCAGTTGATTTTCAAAATAATTGAATTTTCCACGGAACGTGTAGAAATATTCGACCAATCCAAATCGCCGTTGGTATGACAATTACAGGCCTCAACGCCTATTGGTAGAGGTAGCAATTATCGAAATCGGATCACATTTGCAGATTTTCAAATTTTGTGGCTCTGAATTTGTGGGCTATAGTTCAGATGACTTTCAAAAAAAATGAATTTTCCACGAAACGTGTAGAAATATTCGAACGATCCAAATGGCCGTTGGTATGACAATTACTGGTCGGTATCAATCATCGAAATCGGAGCACATTTGCAGATTTTCGAATTTTGTGGCTCTGAATTTGTGGGCTATAGTTCAGTTGATTTTCAAAAAAATTGAATTTTCCACAGAACGTGTAGAAATATTCGACCGATCCAAATGGCCGGTTTGTATGACAATTACAGGCCTCAACGCCTTTTGATAGAGGTATCAATCATCGAAATCGGAGCACATTTGCAGATTTTCGAATTTTGTGGCTCTGAATTTGTGGGCTATAGTTCAGTTGATTTTCGAAAACATTGAATTTTCCACGGAGCGTGTATAAATATTTGACCGATCCAAATGGCCGTTTGTATGACAATTACAGGCCTCAACGCCTTTTGATAGAGGTATCAATCATCGAAATCGGAGCACATTTGCAGATTTTCGAATTTTGTGGCTCTGAATTTGTGGGATATAGTTCAGTTGATTTTCAAAAAAATTGAATTTTCCACAGAACGTGTAGAAATATTCGACCGATCCAAATGGCCGGTTTGTATGACAATTACAGGCCTCAACGCCTTTTGATAGAGGTATCAATCATCGAAATCGGAGCACATTTGCAGATTTTCGAATTTTGTGGCTCTGAATTGGTGGGCTATAGTTCAGTTGATTTTCAAAAAAATTGAATTTTCCACAGAACGTGTGGAAATATTCGACCGATCCAAATCGCCGTTGGTATGAGAATTACAAGTCTCAACGCCTATTGACAGAGGTATCAATCATCGAAATCGGAGCACATTTGCAGATTTTCGAATTTTGTGGCTCTGAATTGGTGGGCTATAGTTCAGTTGATTTTCAAAAAAATTGAATTTTCCACAGAACGTGTGGAAATATTCGACCGATCCAAATCGCCGTTGGTATGAGAATTACAGGTCTCAACGCCTATTGACAGAGGTATCAATCATCGAAATCGGAGCACATTTGCAGATTTTCGAATTTTGTGGCTCTGAATTTGTGGGCTATAGTTCAGTTGATTTTCAAAAAAATTGAATTTTCCACAGAACGTGTATAAATATTTGACCGATCCAAATAGCCGTTTGTATGACAATTACAGGTCTCAACGCCTATTGGTAGAGGTATCAATCATCGAAATCGGAGCACATTTGCAGATTTTCGAATTTTGTGGCTCTGAATTTGTGGGCTATAGTTCAGTTGATTTTCAAAAAAATTGAATTTTCCACAGAACGTGTATAAATATTTGACCGATCCAAATAGCCGTTTGTATGACAATTACAGGTCTCAACGCCTATTGGTAGAGGTATCAATCATCGAAATCGGAGCACATTTGCAGATTTTCGAATTTTGTGGCTCTGAATTTGTGGGCTATAGTTTAGTTAATTTCAAAAAAATTGAATTTTCCACAGAACGTGTATAAATATTTGACCGATCCAAATAGCCGTTTGTATGACAATTACAGGTCTCAACGCCTATTGGTAGAGGTATCAATCATCGAAATCGGAGCACATTTGCAGATTTTCGAATTTTGTGGCTCTGAATTTGTGGGCTATAGTTCAGTTAATTTCAAAAAAATTGGATTTTCCACAGAACGTGTAGAAATATTCGACCGATCCAAATGGCCGGTTTGTATGACAATTACAGGCCTCAACGCCTTTTGATAGAGGTATCAATCATCGAAATTGGAGCACATTTGCAGATTTTCGAATTTTGTGGCTCTGAATTTGTGGGCTATAGTTCAGTTGATTTTCGAAAACATTGAATTTTCCACGGAGCGTGTATAAATATTTGACCGATCCAAATGGCCGTTTGTATGACAATTACAGGCCTCAACGCCTTTTGATAGAGGTATCAATCATCGAAATCGGAGCACATTTGCAGATTTTCGAATTTTGTGGCTCTGAATTGGTGGGCTATAGTTCAGTTGATTTTCAAAAAAATTGAATTTTCCACAGAACGTGTGGAAATATTCGACCGATCCAAATCGCCGTTGGTATGAGAATTACAGGTCTCAACGCCTATTGACAGAGGTATCAATCATCGAAATCGGAGCACATTTGCAGATTTTCGAATTTTGTGGCTCTGAATTTGTGGGCTATAGTTCAGTTGATTTTCAAAAAAATTGAATTTTCCACAGAACGTGTAGAAATATTCGACCGATCCAAATGGCCGGTTTGTATGACAATTACAGGCCTCAACGCCTTTTGATAGAGGTATCAATCATCGAAATCGGAGCACATTTGCAGATTTTCGAATTTTGTGGCTCTGAATTTGTGGGCTATAGTTCAGTTGATTTTCGAAAACATTGAATTTTCCACGGAGCGTGTATAAATATTTGACCGATCCAAATGGCCGTTTGTATGACAATTACAGGCCTCAACGCCTTTTGATAGATGTATCAATCATCGAAATCGGAGCACATTTGCAGATTTTCGAATTTTGTGGCTCTGAATTGGTGGGCTATAGTTCAGTTGATTTTCAAAAAAATTGAATTTTCCACAGAACGTGTGGAAATATTCGACCGATCCAAATCGCCGTTGGTATGAGAATTACAGGTCTCAACGCCTATTGACAGAGGTATCAATCATCGAAATCGGAGCACATTTGCAGATTTTCGAATTTTGTGGCTCTGAATTTGTGGGCTATAGTTCAGTTGATTTTCAAAAAAATTGAATTTTCCACAGAACGTGTAGAAATATTCGACCGATCCAAATGGCCGGTTTGTATGACAATTACAGGCCTCAACGCCTTTTGATAGAGGTATCAATCATCGAAATCGGATCACATTTGCAGATTTTCGAATTTTGTGGCTCTGAATTGGTGGGCTATAGTTCAGTTGATTTTCAAAAAAATTGAATTTTCCACAGAACGTGTGGAAATATTCGACCGATCCAAATCGCCGTTGGTATGAGAATTACAGGTCTCAACGCCTATTGACAGAGGTATCAATCATCGAAATCGGAGCACATTTGCAGATTTTCGAATTTTGTGGCTCTGAATTTGTGGGCTATAGTTCAGTTGATTTTCAAAAATATTGAATTTTCCACGGAGCGTGTATAAATATTTGACCGATCCAAATGGCCGTTTGTATGACAATTACAGGCCTCAACGCCTTTTGATAGATGTATCAATCATCGAAATCGGAGCACATTTGCAGATTTTCGAATTTTGTGGCTCTGAATTGGTGGGCTATAGTTCAGTTGATTTTCAAAAACATTGAATTTTCCACGGAGCGCGTATAAATATTTGACCGATCCAAATGGCCGGTTTGTATGACAATTACAGGCCTCAACGCCTTTTGATAGATGTATCAATCATCGAAATCGGAGCACATTTGCAGATTTTCGAATTTTGTGGCTCTGAATTTGTGGGATATAGTTCAGTTGATTTTCAAAAAAATTGAATTTTCCACAGAACGTGTAGAAATATTCGACCGATCCAAATGGCCGGTTTGTATGACAATTACAGGCCTCAACGCCTTTTGATAGAGGTATCAATCATCGAAATCGGAGCACATTTGCAGATTTTCAAATTTTGTGGCTCTGAATATGTGGGCTATAGTTCAGTTGATTTTCGAAAACATTGAATTTTCCACGGAGCGTGTATAAATATTTGACCGATCCAAATGGCCGTTTGTATGACAATTACAGGCCTCAACGCCTTTTGATAGATGTATCAATCATCGAAATCGGAGCACATTTGCAGATTTTCGAATTTTGTGGCTCTGAATTGGTGGGCTATAGTTCAGTTGATTTTCAAAAACATTGAATTTTCCACGGAGCGCGTATAAATATTTGACCGATCCAAATGGCCGGTTTGTATGACAATTACAGGCCTCAACGCCTTTTGATAGATGTATCAATCATCGAAATCGGAGCACATTTGCAGATTTTCGAATTTTGTGGCTCTGAATTTGTGGGATATAGTTCAGTTGATTTTCAAAAAAATTTAATTTTCCACAGAACGTGTAGAAATATTTGACCGATCCAAATAGCCGTTTGTATGACAATTACAGGTCTCAACGCCTATTGGTAGAGGTATCAATCATCGAAATCGGAGCACATTTGCAGATTTTCGAATTTTATGGCTCTGAATTTGTGGGCTATAGTTCAGTTGATTTTCAAAAACATTGAATTTTCCACGGAGCGTGTATAAATATTTGACCGATCCAAATGGCCGTTTGTATGACAATTACAGGCCTCAACGCCTTTTGATAGATGTATCAATCATCGAAATCGGAGCACATTTGCAGATTTTCGAATTTTGTGGCTCTGAATTGGTGGGCTATAGTTCAGTTGATTTTCAAAAACATTGAATTTTCCACGGAGCGTGTATAAATATTTGACCGATCCAAATGGCCGTTTGTATGACAATTACAGGCCTCAACGCCTTTTGATAGATGTATCAATCATCGAAATCGGAGCACATTTGCAGATTTTCGAATTTTGTGGCTCTGAATTGGTGGGCTATAGTTCAGTTGATTTTCGAAAACATTGAATTTTCCACGGAGCGTGTATAAATATTTGACCGATCCAAATGGCCGTTTGTATGACCATTACAGGCCTCAACGCCTTTTGATAGATGTATCAATCATCGAAATCGGAGCACATTTGCAGATTTCCGAATTTTGTGGCTCTGAATTTGTGGGCTATATAGTTCAGTTGATTTTCAAAAAAATTTAATTTTCCACAGAACGTGTAGAAATATTCGACCGATCCAAATGGCCGGTTTGTATGACAATTACAGGCCTCAACGCCTTTTGATAGAGGTATCAATCATCGAAATCGGAGCACATTTGCAGATTTTCAAATTTTGTGGCTCTGAATATGTGGGCTATAGTTCAGTTGATTTTCGAAAACATTGAATTTTCCACGGAGCGTGTATAAATATTTGACCGATCCAAATGGCCGTTTGTATGACCATTACAGGCCTCAACGCCTTTTGATAGATGTATCAATCATCGAAATCGGAGCACATTTGCAGATTTTCGAATTTTGTGGCTCTGAATTTGTGGGCTATATAGTTCAGTTGATTTTCAAAAAAATTTAATTTTCCACAGAACGTGTAGAAATATTTGACCGATCCAAATAGCCGTTTGTATGACAATTACAGGTCTCAACGCCTATTGGTAGAGGTATCAATCATCGAAATCGGAGCACATTTGCAGATTTTCGAATTTTGTGGCTCTGAATTTGTGGGCTATAGTTCAGTTGATTTTCGAAAACATTGAATTTTCCACGGAGCGTGTATAAATATTTGACCGATCCAAATGGCCGTTTGTATGACAATTACAGGCCTCAACGCCTTTTGATAGAGGTATCAATCATCGAAATCGGAGCACATTTGCAGATTTTCGAATTTTGTGGCTCTGAATTTGTGGGCTATAGTTCAGTTGATTTTCAAAAAAATTGAATTTTCCACAGAACGTGTAGAAATATTCGACCGATCCAAATGGCCGGTTTGTATGACAATTACAGGCCTCAACGCCTTTTGATAGAGGTATCAATCATCGAAATCGGAGCACATTTGCAGATTTTCGAATTTTGTGGCTCTGAATTTGTGGGCTATAGTTCAGTTGATTTTCAAAAAAATTGAATTTTCCACAGAACGTGTAGAAATATTTGACCGATCCAAATAGCCGTTTGTATGACAATTACAGGTCTCAACGCCTATTGGTAGAGGTATCAATCATCGAAATCGGAGCACATTTGCAGATTTTCGAATTTTGTGGCTCTGAATATGTGGGCTATAGTTCAGTTGATTTTCGAAAACATTGAATTTTCCACGGAGCGTGTATAAATATTTGACCGATCCAAATGGCCGGTTTGTATGACAATTACAGGTCTCAACGCCTATTGGTAGAGGTATCAATCATCGAAATCGGAGCACATTTGCAGATTTTCGAATTTTATGGCTCTGAATTTGTGGGCTATAGTTCAGTTGATTTTCAAAAAAATTGAATTTTCCACAGAACGTGTAGAAATATTCGACCGATCCAAATGGCCGGTTTGTATGACAATTACAGGCCTCAACGCCTTTTGATAGAGGTATCAATCATCGAAATCGGAGCACATTTGCAGATTTTCGAATTTTGTGGCTCTGAATTTGTGGGCTATAGTTCAGTTGATTTTCAAAAAAATTGAATTTTCCACAGAACGTGTAGAAATATTTGACCGATCCAAATAGCCGTTTGTATGACAATTACAGGTCTCAACGCCTATTGGTAGAGGTATCAATCATCGAAATCGGAGCACATTTGCAGATTTTCGAATTTTGTGGCTCTGAATATGTGGGCTATAGTTCAGTTGATTTTCGAAAACATTGAATTTTCCACGGAGCGTGTATAATTATTTGACCGATCCAAATGGCCGTTTGTATGACAATTACAGGTCTCAACGCCTATTGGTAGAGGTATCAATCATCGAAATCGGAGCACATTTGCAGATTTTCGAATTTTGTGGCTCTGAATTTGTGGGCTATAGTTCAGTTGATTTTCAAAAAAATTGAATTTTCCACAGAACGTGTAGAAATATTCGACCGATCCAAATGGCCGGTTTGTATGACAATTACAGGCCTCAACGCCTTTTGATAGAGGTATCAATCATCGAAATCGGATCACATTTGCAGATTTTCGAATTTTGTGGCTTTGAATTTGTGGGCTATAGTTCAGTTGATTTTCAAAAAAATTGAATTTTCCATGGAACGTGTAGAAATATTCGACCGATCCAAATGGCCGTTTGTATGACAATTACAGGTCTCAACGCCTATTGGTAGAGGTATCAATCATCGAAATCGGAGCACATTTGCAGATTTTCGAATTTTGTGGCTCTGAATTTGTGGGCTATAGTTCAGTTGATTTTCAAAAAAATTGAATTTTCCACAGAACGTGTATAAATATTCGACCGATCCAAATGGCCGGTTTGTATGACAATTACAGGCCTCAAAGCCTTTTGATAGAGGTATCAATCATCGAAATCGGATCTCATTTGCAGATTTTCGAATTTTGTGGCTCTGAATTTGTGGGCTATAGTTCAGTTGATTTTCAAAAACATTGAATTTTCCACGGAGCGTGTATAAATATTTGACCGATCCAAATAGCCGTTTGTATGACAATTACAGGTCTCAACGCCTTTTGATAGAAGTATCAATCATCGAAATCGGAGCACATTTGCAGATTTTCGAATTTTGTGGCTCTGAATTTGTGGGCTATAGTTCAGTTGATTTTCAAAAAAATTGAATTTTCCACGAAACGTGTAGAAATATTCGACCGATCCAAATGGCCGGTTTGTATGACAATTACAGGCCTCAACGCCTTTTGATAGAGGTATCAATCATCGAAATCGGATCACATTTGCAGATTTTCGAATTTTGTGGCTCTGAATTTGTGGGCTATAGTTCAGTTAATTTCAAAAAAATTGAATTTTCCACAGAACGTGTAGAAATATTCGACCGATCCAAATGGCCGTTTGTATGACAATTACAGGCCTCAACGCCTTTTGATAGAGGTATCAATCATCGAAATCGGATCACATTTGCAGATTTTCGAATTTTATGGCTCTGAATTTGTGGGCTATAGTTCAGTTAATTTCAAAAAAATTGAATTTTCCACAGAACGTGTAGAAATATTCGACCGATCCAAATGGCCGTTTGTATGACAATTACAGGTCTCAACGCCTATTGGTAGAGGTATCAATCATCGAAATCGGAGCACATTTGCAGATTTTCGAATTTTGTGGCTCTGAATTTGTGGGCTATAGTTCAGTTGATTTTCAAAAAAATTGAATTTTCCACAGAACGTGTATAAATATTGTAGCGTTCCATATGGTAGGGAACAAAAGAAAGCGGTGCGAAAATAATATGAGAGAAGCTACCAACGACGGAGCAAGTATATTTCATTTTTGGTAAATGTAGTTATGATTACTTGTCCATTCGTTAAAATATATATATATAAAAAAAATAAAAAAATTCCTCATTGTACTACATTTTATTGGCCTATGAAATCCCTCCTACATGACTCACCGTTTTATTAGATTTGTGCTTCATTGTTGCGATTTCAAAGTCATTAAATAAATTTTATTAATGAATCAATTTATAATTTTTTTGTTCACATACATACCACAATGGATGCAACGACTGAGGCTATCGTCCACTAGATAGCATGACAATGGATGAAAATGAAGATTAATAATTTGCCAAGATGACAGCACAAGACACGGCGGAGATGTACCATTAAAGTGATTTGGTAGCAGCGATGATCGATGAAGATCAGTCAAGTTTGGAACTCCACCAAGACAACAGGAGAAAATAAAAACAAATCTGTGATTAAGAAATCACAGAAATTATTATAATTAATAAAGTATTGGCGGAAAATTTGGCCTAACTTTTTCTTTTGTATAATTAATTAGTTTTATTTTATGTAAATTTTGTAAAATTATAAACACAAATTGTGTCACAAATACTTACAGTGTTGTATTTTGGTATTTGTATAAAACGTAAAGAAGTAAACAGTTTATAACAAAAAAAAAAAAGAAAGAAAGCAAGAAAATGGGGAAATTTGTAAAAATCCGAAATTAATAAATGTGTGATAAAAGATCTTTGTGAGAATTCAAGACAGTTATTTTGTTTCATTTGTCCGATCTCTGTGTTTTTTTTTTGTGATTATCGAACGTTTTTCGATTGGTGAGTTTATGTGTCCGCATGCACCAATTAAAGACGATTTTGAAGCCCGTTAGAATATCATTCGATTTGTAGATCGATTTATGGGCGAACATTAATATCAGTGAAGGTGTGCCATGGGTGTGTGCAAATAAAAAAAAAGATAAATAAATAAATAAAAAAAGTGCGAAACAAGATTAATAGAGTTAATAATTATATAATTATAATTAAATGGACACAAACAAAAATATAATAAAATAGTGGTGTATGATTGGCTCAGACCAATAAAACAAAAAAAAAACAGACAAGTGAAACAAAAATCGGAGTGGATGCCGTTGGTGAAAAGCGGAGGACAGAAGCTGTTAAACACATATACCATGCGTGTGGCTGAACCAGTACAAAAATAGCGGTGAGTCATTCCTTTAATTATTTTGTTACCACAGTTATTGTTTTTCCCTCAAACTCTTGTCCAACGTCCTGTCGCTTGTTTTCACCATAATGAGTTGTACAGACCGGTGGTGGTAGTTTCCTTGTTAACAGATCAAGTAATCCCCCCTCGAGTATCCTGCTCGTGGAGCTTATAGCCGGGAGAAAAATTACGTGTCGGTAGACTGGCGCCCAATTCGTGATTTAAACTATTGTCTACCGGAAACTACCTCTATAGTGTGTATGGCACGTTACATTTGGCACACAACGTGGGGCTTAAACGGTTTTTTTTTAGCGAAAACGGTTATACAATTATAAAGATGAAACGAGTGTGAAATAAATTTCAATGTTCGGTAATTATTTTCGCGGTAAATATTTTTTTTGATTTTAAATTGCAGTTACTTGAGGCAATTATTAAATTTACAGTAGATTTACAAGTTTTTTTTTTTCTCGACAAACATACAAACTATACACATTGATGCGTTCTTGAACATTCTCTTATACATGTGTTTATGTTTAATAATTATTTATTGCATAAATTAATTATTTTTTTTTAATTCGATAATATATGCTAATTTATTTTGTCCATTGATCTAATCTAACATTAATTATTACTAAATTTAATTGGGTTTCAGTTAATCTTGTCATAGTTATACAGGTTTACGATTTTACACTGTTTATTCCAAATATTCTATTTAGGTTATAGTTTCTAGTCACTTCTAAGTCATATTTGGTGGTGTATCAATAGATTAGTCAGTGAGATTCATGTTACTTTAATTCGTTTTAGGTTAGTAATTTACTTTAGCTTAGTATTTATTCACCATTTGCGGTCTGAAATGGTTAGATTTTAAGTGAGATTTAGTGGATATCCCAGAGGAAAAATTTTGAGAATATTAGTTATTGAGATAGGTTCGATTATACTATTTTGATAAGTGCGAAGAAATTATTGTTAACGCAAGAGTTAATTTATAATTATTTTGAAAGTGTACAAATCAATCCAACGTCATATAAGGTAGTTAGCTTTAACATATTGATTAAACAACGGTATAGCGTGAGTTGTTTATTCTTCTGCTATTTTGTTTTTGTTCGGTTCTATTTTTTAAATTTATTATAATCAAAAGCCTTGATTGTCGGTGTATTAAACAAAAATATTTTGTGAAAACCATTATGGAGGAATTATTGGATTTCAAATTGAATGCTGAGTCACTTAATATTGACGAGGTATTATATGAATTGCGAGTGAGGAACATTGTTGAAAGCGGGACGCCACGCCAACAAGTATTGGAATTACGACAGATTTTAGCATCAGAGCAAGCGCCACCATTAGAGTTGTCGGAAAATGAAGACGATTTTAATTTGGCAATTGAGAAATTAGGGGAACTGCAAAAGGAGTTGAGAGAGGTAATTAGGAACGGGGACATAATAAACGAAAAGATTGTCAAATCTAAGATTAGGCATTACCAGGATCGGGCGTTTAGAGCGGCGGGAGACAGTGAAGAGGCTGATGCAATATTATACGGAATTGTGCGGAACATTAAACGAATTTTGAGAATGTCATCAGAAGAACGAGAAACATCGGTGCAGCAAAATCACAGTTTGACGAAAGCTATTCCCAAAGATAACGTTCCAATTTCCGTGATGGGTAGAGGCAGAGGAGTGAAGCCAATTGCCGATTTTCAGGTAGCACAAAAATTGAGAGCCACTACTACTAGGCGAGAAGAGACTACAAAAGAACGTGTACAAGCCGGTTCTTCGTCATCCCACCGTGACCACCACAACGTATCCATGCCTACTCAAAGTGATGAAAGGAATTTTGATAAATTGTTTGAGAATTTGCAATTCCGTGATGCAGAAGTTTTAGGACAAATACCCGTAAGAGATCGAAAGGAGCCAGTTCCAAGATCTATGGACCCAGGAGTTCTGAAGTATGTTGAACGACGTCGAGTGGCTATAGAAAAATGGCCAGTGAGATTTTCTGGTGATGGGTCTCTTCCGTTGACCGACTTCTTACGAAAAATCGAGCTGTATGCGGAAGCGGATGAAGTCGCGATGAGAGATGTGTTTAGAGGCATTTTTAAATTGTTGGAAGGAATTGCATTGGAGTGGTACGAAGTGAATGCAGGCAAAATTCGTAGTTGGGAGGATTTAGTAACAGGACTAAAGACGCGATTCCTCTCTAAGAATTACGATTTCATGATAAGGGAAGAGATTTTGGATAGGATGCAGTTACCGAGTGAGCCTATAGCAGATTATTTGATGAAGATGACAAAGCTGTTCCTCAAGGTATATCCGCCTTTAGACGAAGGTTACAAAGTGTACGTGCTTCAACGCAACATGTTGTCTCATTATCGGTTACAACTGACGGTCGCAGATGTATCAACGGTGGCACAATTGGAGAAGTTATGCAAAAATATGGATGAGGCAAAACTAATGGACGCAAGACAACAACAGTTCAACCAGCCACAATTACAGAAACCACCTACTGCTCCAGCAAATAGACCAACATTTAGACGAGATAATATGAGGAATGTCGCGGCTGTTGAGGTGGTGCAAAATAACTCTCCCCATACTAATAAATTTGCCAGAAGACAGCAATCGAGCAGAAATAATTCTAACATAAAATGCTGGAATTGCTTACAGATGGGACATCGTCATTTCGATTGTGATAAACCCAGACAAAGGACTTATTGTTGGTGTTGTGGAATGGATGGATTCCGAGCAGACCAGTGCCCTAAAAATCATCGAGGTGGAGGTTTATTTGCTTACAAGGATGGACCGACACAAAAATCATCAAATCAGCCGGAAAACTCCAATCTGGGAGATTAGGGGATCTCGTCATCCCAGATAATTCAAAAATGATCCCAAAATATCAAACCAAAGAAGTGCAGACCGAGATGCTTCCTAGCGCAATAAGAAACGATTTCCAGTACATCCGATATAATGGTAATGAGCAGAACGACAATCAAGACGCACGGAGGTTATCAGTAGGGACAGTTCCTCGTAGAGTGAAATATGCAATACCGTCGAAAGGGAAAGGGAAACACGAGGGCGTTGAAAAGAATGGAAGGTATAGATTAGGATATGAAGTAGAGAAAATCCTTGAAGATAATCGAGACGAACTTGGTGAAAACAGTAATGAATCACTTGGCATACCAAAAATGATTGAGTGTGTGATAAACATTGAAGGAGACAACCGACCACACATAGAGGTGGAAGTTTTAGGGTACGGCGTAACTGGGTTGCTGGATTCAGGGGCCAGTTGCACGGTACTGGGCAATGACGACATCTATGTTAGGTTGGAGAGTCTTGGCTTAAATCTGATTCCGGTTGATTCCCGCATTAAAACCGCAGATGGAACGGTTCACAAAGTTAAGCATTCTGTAGATATACCATTTGTGGTCGATAAGAAATGCAAAGTGATCAGGTCTTTGGTGGTGCCATCCATTCCCAAAGATTTGATCTGTGGTATCGACTTTTGGGAAGCTTTCCGCATCTGGCCATCAGTGGTGTCCAATGAACCACATAGTGTTGACTGTATGGATGTAGTCCAAAACACTAACACGGATAATCAGCATCAGTTGGACGATTTGCAAATAGTGACGCTGAACAAGGTGACGAATTCATTTCTAGTAACCCAGCCGGATAGACTTGGTTGTACAAGTCTCATAGAGCATAACATTGACACTGGTGATGCTAAGTCGGTTAAAACGAGGGCTCGACCGATTTCCCCATACGTCCAAAAAGAGATGAACGCAGAGTTGGACCGTATGATAAGGTTGGGAGTGGTGGAAGAGGCTGGCCCAACTGAGTGGGCACACCCTATTGTTTGCGTACCAAAACCTTCAGGAAAAATGAGATTCTGTTTAGACGCTCGCAAATTAAATGAAGTCACAGTAAAAGATTGTTACCCTTTACCGTACATAAATAGGATTTTAGGACAGTTAGCCGGTACAAAGTACTTGTCCAGTTTGGACCTCAGCGATGCCTTTTGGCAGATTGAGTTAAATGCCAGTAGTCGACCCAAAACGGCTTTTATTGTACCTGGAAGGGGACTCTTCCAGTACAAGCGAATGCCGTTTGGGCTGTGCAATGCTAGCCAAACTCTCTGCCGGTTGATGGACAAGGTTCTCGGAGTAGATTTGGAACCGAAGGTATTTGTTTACCTTGATGACATAATCGTGATGTCGCAAACGTTTGATGAGCACATGGCACTACTGGAAGAGGTAGCCAAACGTTTGCGGAAGGCTAATCTTACGATTAGCTTGGATAAATCGCGGTTTTGTCTCAAGGAAATCAAATATCTTGGATACATCCTTGACGAGCACGGATTAAGAATCGATCCCGAGAAGATTACCGGAATCCTCAATTTTGCAACCCCAAAATCTGTTAAAGACGCCCGAAGGCTCATTGGGATAGCTGGTTGGTATAGGCGGTTTATCCCCGATTTCTCGGCAGTTATAACACCAATCACCGACCTTTTGAGAAAAACTACCAATAAAAAGTTTCAATGGACCACCGCGGCTCAGGTCGCTTTCACTCAATTGAAGAGTTTACTTGTATCCGCTCCAATTTTAGTCAATCCAGATTTCGAGAGGATGTTCACGATCCAAACCGATGCATCTGATACGGGAATAGGGGCTGTTTTGACCCAAGAAGTAGATGGCAGCGAGAGGGTAATCGCTTATATGAGTCAGAAACTCACATCCACGCAAAGAAAATATCCGGCTACAGAGCGTGAATGTTTGGCAGTGGTATTAGCTATCGAGAAGTTTAGGCCGTATATCGATGGGGTGAAATTCAAAGTGGTAACCGACTGTGCCTCTCTGATATGGCTGAGGAACCTGAAGGACCCTGCATCGAGGTTGGCTCGCTGGTCAATGCGTCTCCAGGGGTATGATTTTGAACTCCAGCACAGAAAAGGGAAATTGAATGTCGTGCCTGATGCTTTATCGCGTGCGGTTGAGTGTATTCAAGTCGATACTGAAAAGCCTGATGATCCAGCGTATCAGAAGATAAAGCAAGATGTATTAGATTTTCCCGACAAGTATCCCGACTTTCGGATTCAAGAGGGAAATTTGTATAAATATTGTCAAACTGTGGAAGGCGATGGTGCCTATAGCTGGGAATGGAAGTTGTATGTTCCAAAGTCCAGCAGGATGAAAATATTACATGATAACCACGATAGCACTTTAGCTGCACACCTTGGTTTCTTTAAAACGCTCCGACGACTTCAGGAGAAGTATTATTGGCCGAAAATGGCTGGCGATGTGCGGAATTACGTCAAGGTTTGTGAAAAATGCCAGCTTAATAAACCAAAGTGCGAGATCTCGAGGATGCCCATGGGGGAGCCACGCGTTCCAACTCGTCCATGGGAGATAATAGCCATTGATTATATGGGGCCGTATCCTCGGTCTAAAGTTGGAAACAGGTACTTACTAGTAGTAATTGACGTTTTTAGTAAGTTCGTCCTGTTAAAACCTGTTCGACGGGCTGAGACGGTTTCACTGATAAACTACTTGGAGGAAAGTGTGTTCCTAGTATTCGGTGTTCCGTCCACTTTAATATCAGATAATGGCAGCCAATTCATATCAAAGAAATTCAGGGATTTCCTGCAGAAATATAAGGTCAAGCATTGGTTAAACGCTTATTACCACCCACAAGCAAACCCGGCAGAGAGGGTTAATAGGAGCATACTGTCAGCAATACGAAGCTATATAAAAGATGACCAGCGTGTTTGGGACGAAAATATCAGTCATATAGCGTGTGCTTTGAGAACAGCCGTGCATGAGTCTTCGCGATATACGCCGTTCTTTGTCAATTTTGGACGAAACATGGAGGTATCTGGCGCGCGGAATATCAACATGGAAGATAAGGAACAGAGCCCGAATCAAGAAGATCATGCACAGAAACTGAAAAGGATACATCAGGCTGTTGAAGAAAACTTGCACAAAGCTTATAGTCAGAACACCAAAAGGTACAACTTACGTACGCGACCGATACAATTTAAAATAGGCGAGATCGTATTGAAAAAGAATTTTAGACAGTCGAAGGCCATAGAGGGGTACAATATTAAGTTTGACTCTCTCTATGAGAAATGCCGGGTTATAAATAAGATAGGAAGTGCCACATATGAATTAGAGGATATGAACGGACGTAAAGTAGGAAAGTTTCATGCGAATGATTTAAGGAAGTTCTATAGCGATGAGAAATTGGATTGATTAGATTTAAGATTTTATTAGTTAATATTGTTTAGAGATGTCTCGATTCAGAAAAATCAATGAGTCGGTATGCTTGTATTCGTGTAAGACTTGTTTTCGGTCTGAACGTTTTGACAAGTTTTGGTTTTTTTTTGTTGGAAATTATTTTACACTCCGGTAATAGCGTTGTTTAACGAAAATTTTTTTTTTGAGATTTTGTTTTAAAAAAAAAAAATTTTCGTTGTTTCACTTGGGGTGTGGTGTAGCGTTCCATATGGTAGGGAACAAAAGAAAGCGGTGCGAAAATAATATGAGAGAAGCTACCAACGACGGAGCAAGTATATTTCATTTTTGGTAAATGTAGTTATGATTACTTGTCCATTCGTTAAAATATATATATATAAAAAAAATAAAAAAATTCCTCATTGTACTACATTTTATTGGCCTATGAAATCCCTCCTACATGACTCACCGTTTTATTAGATTTGTGCTTCATTGTTGCGATTTCAAAGTCATTAAATAAATTTTATTAATGAATCAATTTATAATTTTTTTGTTCACATACATACCACAATGGATGCAACGACTGAGGCTATCGTCCACTAGATAGCATGACAATGGATGAAAATGAAGATTAATAATTTGCCAAGATGACAGCACAAGACACGGCGGAGATGTACCATTAAAGTGATTTGGTAGCAGCGATGATCGATGAAGATCAGTCAAGTTTGGAACTCCACCAAGACAACAGGAGAAAATAAAAACAAATCTGTGATTAAGAAATCACAGAAATTATTATAATTAATAAAGTATTGGCGGAAAATTTGGCCTAACTTTTTCTTTTGTATAATTAATTAGTTTTATTTTATGTAAATTTTGTAAAATTATAAACACAAATTGTGTCACAAATACTTACAGTGTTGTATTTTGGTATTTGTATAAAACGTAAAGAAGTAAACAGTTTATAACAAAAAAAAAAAAGAAAGAAAGCAAGAAAATGGGGAAATTTGTAAAAATCCGAAATTAATAAATGTGTGATAAAAGATCTTTGTGAGAATTCAAGACAGTTATTTTGTTTCATTTGTCCGATCTCTGTGTTTTTTTTTTGTGATTATCGAACGTTTTTCGATTGGTGAGTTTATGTGTCCGCATGCACCAATTAAAGACGATTTTGAAGCCCGTTAGAATATCATTCGATTTGTAGATCGATTTATGGGCGAACATTAATATCAGTGAAGGTGTGCCATGGGTGTGTGCAAATAAAAAAAAAGATAAATAAATAAATAAAAAAAGTGCGAAACAAGATTAATAGAGTTAATAATTATATAATTATAATTAAATGGACACAAACAAAAATATAATAAAATAGTGGTGTATGATTGGCTCAGACCAATAAAACAAAAAAAAAACAGACAAGTGAAACAAAAATCGGAGTGGATGCCATTGGTGAAAAGCGGAGGACAGAAGCTGTTAAACACATATACCATGCGTGTGGCTGAACCAGTACAAAAATAGCGGTGAGTCATTCCTTTAATTATTTTGTTACCACAGTTATTGTTTTTCCCTCAAACTCTTGTCCAACGTCCTGTCGCTTGTTTTCACCATAATGAGTTGTACAGACCGGTGGTGGTAGTTTCCTTGTTAACAGATCAAGTAATCCCCCCTCGAGTATCCTGCTCGTGGAGCTTATAGCCGGGAGAAAAATTACGTGTCGGTAGACTGGCGCCCAATTCGTGATTTAAACTATTGTCTACCGGAAACTACCTCTATAGTGTGTATGGCACGTTACAATATTCGACCGATCCAAATGGCCGGTTTGTATGACAATTACAGGCCTCAAAGCCTTTTGATAGAGGTATCAATCATTGAAATCGGAGCACATTTGCAGATTTTCGAATTTTGTGGCTTTGAATTTGTGGGCTATAGTTCAGTTGATTTTCAAAAAAATTGAATTTTCCATGGAACGTGTAGAAATATTCGACCGATCCAAATGGCCGTTTGTATGACAATTACAGGTCTCAACGCCTTTTGATAGAGGTATCAATCATCGAAATCGGAGCACATTTGCAGATTTTCGAATTTTGTGGCTCTGAATTGGTGGGCTATAGTTCAGTTGATTTTCAAAAAAATTGAATTTTCCACAGAACGTGTGGAAATATTCGACCGATCCAAATCGCCGTTGGTATGAGAATTACAGGTCTCAACGCCTATTGACAGAGGTATCAATCATCGAAATCGGAGCACATTTGTAGATTTTCGAATTTTGTGGCTCTGAATTGGTGGGCTATAGTTCAGTTGATTTTCAAAAAAATTGAATTTTCCACGGAACGTGTATAAATATTCGACCGATCCAAATGGCCGGTTTGTATGACAATTACAGGCCTCAACGCCTTTTGATAGAGGTATCAATCATCGAAATCGGAGCACATTTGCAGATTTTCGATTTATTTGGCTCTGAATTTGTGGGCTATAGTTCAGTTGATTTTCAAAAAAATTGGATTTTCCACAGAACGTGTAGAAATATTCGACCGATCCAAATGGCCGGTTTGTATGACAATTACAGGCCTCAACGCCTTTTGATAGAGGTATCAATCATCGAAATCGGAGCACATTTGCAGATTTTCGAATTTTGTGGCTCTGAATTTGTGGGCTATAGTTCAGTTGATTTTCAAAAAAATTGAATTTTCCACAGAACGTGTAGAAATATTCGACCGATCCAAATGGCCGGTTTGTATGACAATTACAGGTCTCAACGCCTTTTGATAGAGGTATCAATCATCGAAATCGGAGCACATTTGCAGATTTTCGAATTTTGTGGCTCTGAATTTGTGGGCTATAGTTCAGTTGATTTTCAAAAAAATTGAATTTTCCACAGAACGTGTAGAAATATTCGACCGATCCAAATGGCCAGTTTGTATGACAATTACAGGCCTCAACGCCTTTTGATAGAGGTATCAATCATCGAAATCGGAGCACATTTGCAGATTTTCGAATTTTGTGGCTCTGAATTTGTGGGCTATAGTTCAGTTGATTTTCGAAAACATTGAATTTTCCACGGAGCGTGTATAAATATTTGACCGATCCAAATGGCCGTTTGTATGACAATTACAGGCCTCAACGCCTTTTGATAGAGGTGTCAATCATCGAAATCGGAGCACATTTGCAGATTTTCGAATTTTGTGGCTCTGAATTTGTGGGATATAGTTCAGTTGATTTTCAAAAAAATTGAATTTTCCACAGAACGTGTAGAAATATTCGACCGATCCAAATGGCCGGTTTGTATGACAATTACAGGCCTCAACGCCTTTTGATAGAGGTATCAATCATCGAAATCGGAGCACATTTGCAGATTTTCGAATTTTGTGGCTCTGAATTGGTGGGCTATAGTTCAGTTGATTTTCAAAAAAATTGAATTTTCCACAGAACGTGTGGAAATATTCGACCGATCCAAATGGCCGGTTTGTATGACAATTACAGGTCTCAACGCCTTTTGATAGAGGTATCAATCATCGAAATCGGAGCACATTTGCAGATTTTCGAATTTTGTGGCTCTGAATTTGTGGGCTATAGTTCAGTTGATTTTCAAAAAAATTGAATTTTCCACAGAACGTGTAGAAATATTCGACCGATCCAAATGGCCAGTTTGTATGACAATTACAGGCCTCAACGCCTTTTGATAGAGGTATCAATCATCGAAATCGGAGCACATTTGCAGATTTTCGAATTTTGTGGCTCTGAATTTGTGGGCTATAGTTCAGTTGATTTTCGAAAACATTGAATTTTCCACGGAGCGTGTATAAATATTTGACCGATCCAAATGGCCGTTTGTATGACAATTACAGGCCTCAACGCCTTTTGATAGAGGTGTCAATCATCGAAATCGGAGCACATTTGCAGATTTTCGAATTTTGTGGCTCTGAATTTGTGGGATATAGTTCAGTTGATTTTCAAAAAAATTGAATTTTCCACAGAACGTGTAGAAATATTCGACCGATCCAAATGGCCGGTTTGTATGACAATTACAGGCCTCAACGCCTTTTGATAGAGGTATCAATCATCGAAATCGGAGCACATTTGCAGATTTTCGAATTTTGTGGCTCTGAATTGGTGGGCTATAGTTCAGTTGATTTTCAAAAAAATTTAATTTTCCACAGAACGTGTAGAAATATTCGACCGATCCAAATCGCCGTTGGTATGAGAATTACAGGTCTCAACGCCTATTGATAGAGGTATCAATCATCGAAATCGGAGCACATTTGCAGATTTTCGAATTTTGTGGCTCTGAATTTGTGGGCTATAGTTTAGTTGATTTTCAAAAAAATTGAATTTTCCACGGAGCGTGTAGAAATATTTGACCGATCCAAATGGCCGTTTGTATGACAATTACAGGCCTCAACGCCTTTTGATAGATGTATCAATCATCGAAATCGGATCACATTTGCAGATTTTCGAATTTTATGGCTCTGAATTTGTGGGCTATAGTTCAGTTGATTTTCAAAAAAATTTAATTTTCCACAGAACGTGTAGAAATATTCGACCGATCCAAATCGCCGTTGGTATGAGAATTACAGGTCTCAACGCCTATTGATAGAGGTATCAATCATCGAAATCGGAGCACATTTGCAGATTTTCGAATTTTGTGGCTCTGAATTTGTGGGATATAGTTCAGTTGATTTTCAAAAAAATTTAATTTTCCACAGAACGTGTAGAAATATTCGACCGATCCAAATCGCCGTTGGTATGAGAATTACAGGTCTCAACGCCTATTGATAGAGGTATCAATCATCGAAATCGGAGCACATTTGCAGATTTTCGAATTTTGTGGCTCTGAATTTGTGGGCTATAGTTTAGTTGATTTTCAAAAAAATTGAATTTTCCACGGAGCGTGTAGAAATATTTGACCGATCCAAATGGCCGTTTGTATGACAATTACAGGCCTCAACGCCTTTTGATAGATGTATCAATCATCGAAATCGGATCACATTTGCAGATTTTCGAATTTTATGGCTCTGAATTTGTGGGCTATAGTTCAGTTGATTTTCAAAAACATTGAATTTTCCACGGAGCGTGTAGAAATATTTGACCGATCTAAATGGCCGTTTGTATGACAATTACAGGCCTCAACGCCTTTTGATAGATGTATCAATCATCGAAATCGGATCACATTTGCAGATTTTCGAATTTTGTGGCTCTGAATTTGTGGGCTATAGTTCAGTTGATTTTCAAAAAAATTGAATTTTCCACGAAACGTGTAGAAATATTCGACCGATCCAAATGGCTGGTTTGTATGACAATTACAGGCCTCAACGCCTTTTGATAGAGGTATCAATCATCGAAATCGGATCACATTTGCAGATTTTCGAATTTTGTGGCTCTGAATTTGTGGGCTATAGTTCAGTTGATTTTCGAAAACATTGAATTTTCCACGGAGCGTGTATAAATATTTGACCGATCCAAATAGCCGTTTGTATGACAATTACAGGTCTCAACGCCTATTGGTAGAGGTATCAATCATCGAAATCGGAGCACATTTGCAGATTTTCGAATTTTGTGGCTCTGAATTTGTGGGCTATAGTTCAGTTGATTTTCAAAAAAATTGAATTTTCCACGAAACGTGTAGAAATATTTGACCGATCCAAATGGCCGTTTGTATGACAATTACAGGCCTCAACGCCTTTTGATAGATGTATCAATCATCGAAATCGGATCACATTTGCAGATTTTCGAATTTTGTGGCTCTGAATTTGTGGGCTATAGTTCAGTTGATTTTCAAAAAAATTGAATTTTCCACGGAACGTGTAGAAATATTCGACCGATCCAAATGGCCGGTTTGTATGACAATTACAGGCCTCAACGCCTATTGGTAGAGGTATCAATCATCGAAATCGGAGCACATTTGCAGATTTTCGAATTTTGTGGCTCTGAGTTTGTGGGCTATAGTTCAGTTGATTTTCAAAAAAATTGAATTTTCCACGAAACGTGTAGAAATATTCGACCGATCCAAATGGCGGGTTTGTATGACAATTACAGGCCTCAACGCCTTTTGATAGAGGTATCAATCATCGAAATCGGATCACATTTGCAGATTTTCGAATTTTGTGGCTTTGAATTGGTGGGCTATAGTTCAGTTGATTTTCGAAAACATTGAATTTTCCACGGAGCGTGTATAAATATTTGACCGATCCAAATAGCCGTTTGTATGACAATTACAGGTCTCAACGCCTATTGGTAGAGGTATCAATCATCGAAATCGGAGCACATTTGCAGATTTTCGAATTTTGTGGCTCTGAATTTGTGGGCTATAGTTCAGTTGATTTTCAAAAAAATTGAATTTTCCACGAAACGTGTAGAAATATTCGACCGATCCAAATGGCCGGTTTGTATGACAATTACAGGCCTCAACGCCTTTTGATAGAGGTATCAATCATCGAAATCGGATCACATTTGAAGATTTTCGAATTTTATGGCTCTGAATTTGTGGGCTATAGTTCAGTTGATTTTCAAAAACATTGAATTTTCCATGGAGCGTGTATAAATATTTGACCGATCCAAATGGCCGTTTGTATGACAATTACAGGCCTCAACGCCTTTTGATAGAGGTAACAATCATCGAAATCGGAGCACATTTGCAGATTTTCGAATTTTGTGGCTTTGAATTTGTGGGCTATAGTTCAGTTGATTTTCAAAAACATTGAATTTTCCATGGAGCGTGTATAAATATTCGACCGATCCAAATGGCCGGTTTGTATGACAATTACAGGCCTCAACGCCTTTTGATAGAGGTATCAATCATCGAAATCGGAGCACATTTGCAGATTTTCGAATTTTGTGGCTCTGAGTTTGTGGGCTATAGTTCAGTTGATTTTCAAAAAAATTGAATTTTCCACGAAACGTGTAGAAATATTCGACCGATCCAAATGGCGGGTTTGTATGACAATTACAGGCCTCAACGCCTTTTGATAGAGGTATCAATCATCGAAATCGGATCACATTTGCAGATTTTCGAATTTTGTGGCTTTGAATTGGTGGGCTATAGTTCAGTTGATTTTCGAAAACATTGAATTTTCCACGGAGCGTGTATAAATATTTGACCGATCCAAATAGCCGTTTGTATGACAATTACAGGTCTCAACGCCTATTGGTAGAGGTATCAATCATCGAAATCGGAGCACATTTGCAGATTTTCGAATTTTGTGGCTCTGAATTTGTGGGCTATAGTTCAGTTGATTTTGAAAAAAATTGAATTTTCCACGAAACGTGTAGAAATATTCGACCGATCCAAATGGCCGGTTTGTATGACAATTACAAGCCTCAACGCCTTTTGATAGAGGTATCAATCATCGAAATCGGAGCACATTTGCAGATTTTCGAATTTTGTGGCTCTGAATTTGTGGGCTATAGTTCAGTTGATTTTCAAGAAAATTGAATTTTCCACGAAACGTGTAGAAATATTCGACCGATCCAAATGGCCGGTTTGTATGACAATTACAGGCCTCAACGCCTTTTGATAGAGGTATCAATCATCGAAATCGGAGCACATTTGCAGATTTTCGAATTTTGTGGCTCTGAATTTGTGGGCTATAGTTCAGTTGATTTTCAAAAAAATTGTATTTTCCACAGAACGTGTAGAAATATTCGACCGATCCAAATGGCCGGTTTGTATGACAATTACAGGCCTCAACGCCTTTTGATAGAGGTATCAATCATCGAAATCGGAGCACATTTGCAGATTTTCGAATTTTGTGGCTCTGAATTTGTGGGCTATAGTTCAGTTGATTTTCAAAAAAATTGTATTTTCCACAGAACGTGTAGAAATATTCGACCGATCCAAATGGCCGGTTTGTATGACAATTACAGGCCTCAACGCCTTTTGATAGAGGTATCAATCATCGAAATCGGAGCACATTTGCAGATTTTCGAATTTTGTGGCTCTGAATTTGTGGGCTATAGTTTAGTTGATTTTCAAAAAAATTGAATTTTCCACAGAACGTGTAGAAATATTCGACCGATCCAAATGGCCGGTTTGTATGACAATTACAGGCCTCAACGCCTTTTGATAGAGGTATCAATCATCGAAATCGGAGCACATTTGCAGATTTTCGAATTTTGTGGCTCTGAATTTGTGGGCTATAGTTCAGTTGATTTTGAAAAAAATTGAATTTTCCACGAAACGTGTAGAAATATTCGACCGATCCAAATGGCCGGTTTGTATGACAATTACAGGTCTCAACGCCTTTTGATAGAGGTATCAATCATCGAAATCGGAGCACATTTGCAGATTTTCGAATTTTGTGGCTCTGAATTTGTGGGCTATAGTTCAGTTGATTTTCAAAAAAATTGAATTTTCCACGAAACGTGTAGAAATATTCGACCGATCCAAATGGCCGGTTTGTATGACAATTACAGGCCTCAACGCCTTTTGATAGAGGTATCAATCATCGAAATCGGAGCACATTTGCAGATTTTCGAATTTTGTGGCTCTGAATTTGTGGGCTATAGTTCAGTTGATTTTCAAAAAAATTGAATTTTCCACGAAACGTGTAGAAATATTCGACCGATCCAAATGGCCGGTTTGTATGACAATTACAGGCCTCAACGCCTTTTGATAGAGGTATCAATCATCGAAATCGGAGCACATTTGCAGATTTTCGAATTTTGTGGCTCTGAATTTGTGGGCTATAGTTCAGTTGATTTTCAAAAAAATTGAATTTTCCACGAAACGTGTAGAAATATTCGACCGATCCGAATGGCCGGTTTGTATGACAATTACAGGCCTCAACGCCTTTTGATAGAGTTATCAATCATCGAAATCGGAGCACATTTGCAGATTTTCGAATTTTGTGGCTCTGAATTTGTGGGCTATAGTTCAGTTGATTTTCAAAAAAATTGAATTTTCCACGAAACGTGTAGAAATATTCGACCGATCCAAATGGCCGGTTTGTATGACAATTACAAGCCTCAACGCCTTTTGATAGAGGTATCAATCATCGAAATCGGAGCACATTTGCAGATTTTCGAATTTTGTGGCTCTGAATTTGTGGGCTATAGTTCAGTTGATTTTCAAAAAAATTGAATTTTCCACGAAACGTGTAGAAATATTCGACCGATCCAAATGGCCGGTTTGTATGACAATTACAGGCCTCAACGCCTTTTGATAGAGGTATCAATCATCGAAATCGGAGCACATTTGCAGATTTTCGAATTTTGTGGCTCTGAATTTGTGGGCTATAGTTCAGTTGATTTTCAAAAAAATTGAATTTTCCACGAAACGTGTAGAAATATTCGACCGATCCAAATGGCCGGTTTGTATGACAATTACAGGCCTCAACGCCTTTTGATAGAGGTATCAATCATCGAAATCGGAGCACATTTGCAGATTTTCGAATTTTGTGGCTCTGAATTTGTGGGCTATAGTTCAGTTGATTTTCAAAAAAATTGAATTTTCCACGAAACGTGTAGAAATATTCGACCGATCCGAATGGCCGGTTTGTATGACAATTACAGGCCTCAACGCCTTTTGATAGAGTTATCAATCATCGAAATCGGAGCACATTTGCAGATTTTCGAATTTTGTGGCTCTGAATTTGTGGGCTATAGTTCAGTTGATTTTCAAAAAAATTGAATTTTCCACGAAACGTGTAGAAATATTCGACCGATCCAAATAGCCGGTTTGTATGACAATTACAAGCCTCAACGCCTTTTGATAGAGGTATCAATCATCGAAATCGGAGCACATTTGCAGATTTTCGAATTTTGTGGCTCTGAATTTGTGGGCTATAGTTCAGTTGATTTTCAAAAAAATTGAATTTTCCACGAAACGTGTAGAAATATTCGACCGATCCAAATGGCCGGTTTGTATGACAATTACAGGCCTCAACGCCTTTTGATAGAGGTATCAATCATCGAAATCGGAGCACATTTGCAGATTTTCGAATTTTGTGGCTCTGAATTTGTGGGCTATAGTTCAGTTGATTTTCAAAAAAATTGAATTTTCCACGAAACGTGTAGAAATATTCGACCGATCCAAATGGCCGGTTTGTATGACAATTACAGGCCTCAACGCCTTTTGATAGAGGTATCAATCATCGAAATCGGAGCACATTTGCAGATTTTCGAATTTTGTGGCTCTGAATTTGTGGGCTATAGTTCAGTTGATTTTCAAAAAAATTGAATTTTCCACGAAACGTGTAGAAATATTCGACCGATCCAAATGGCCGTTTGTATGACAATTACAGGCCTCAACGCCTTTTGATAGAGGTATCAATCATCGAAATCGGAGCACATTTGCAGATTTTCGAATTTTGTGGCTCTGAATTTGTGGGCTATAGTTCAGTTGATTTTCAAAAAAATTGAATTTTCCACGAAACGTGTAGAAATATTCGACCGATCCAAATGGCCGGTTTGTATGACAATTACAGGTCTCAACGCCTTTTGATAGAGGTATCAATCATCGAAATCGGAGCACATTTGCAGATTTTCGAATTTTGTGGCTCTGAATTTGTGGGCTATAGTTCAGTTGATTTTCAAAAAAATTGAATTTTCCACGAAACGTGTAGAAATATTCGACCGATCCAAATGGCCGTTTGTATGACAATTACAGGCCTCAACGCCTTTTGATAGAGGTATCAATCATCGAAATCGGAGCACATTTGCAGATTTTCGAATTTTGTGGCTCTGAATTTGTGGGCTATAGTTCAGTTGATTTTCAAAAAAATTGAATTTTCCACGAAACGTGTAGAAATATTCGACCGATCCAAATGGCCGGTTTGTATGACAATTACAGGCCTCAACGCCTTTTGATAGAGGTATCAATCATCGAAATCGGAGCACATTTGCAGATTTTCGAATTTTGTGGCTCTGAATTTGTGGGCTATAGTTCAGTTGATTTTCAAAAAAATTGAATTTTCCACGAAACGTGTAGAAATATTCGACCGATCCAAATCGCCGTTGGTATGAGAATTACAGGTCTCAACGCCTATTGATTGAGGTATCAATCATCGAAATCGGAGCACATTTGCAGATTTTCGAATTTTGTGGCTCTGAATTTGTGGGCTATAGTTCAGTTGATTTTCAAGCAAATTGAATTTTCCACGAAACGTGTAGAAATATTCGACCGATCCAAATGGCCGGTTTGTATGACAATTACAGGCCTCAACGCCTTTTGATGGAGGTGTCAATCATCGAAATCGGAGCACATTTGCAGATTTTCGAATTTTGTGGCTCTGAATTTGTGGGCTATAGTTCAGTTGATTTTCAAAAAAATTGAATTTTCCACGAAACGTGTAGAAATATTCGACCGATCCAAATGGCCGGTTTGTATGACAATTACAGGCCTCAACGCCTTTTGATAGAGGTACCAATCATCGAAATCGGAGCACATTTGCAGATTTTCGAATTTTGTGGCTCTGAATTTGTGGGCTATAGTTCAGTTGATTTTCAAAAAAATTGAATTTTCCACGAAACGTGTAGAAATATTCGACCGATCCAAATGGCCGGTTTGTATGACAATTACAGGCCTCAACGCCTTTTGATAGAGGTATCAATCATCGAAATCGGAGCACATTTGCAGATTTTCGAATTTTGTGGCTCTGAATTTGTGGGCTATAGTTCAGTTGATTTTCAAAAAAATTGAATTTTCCACGAAACGTGTAGAAATATTCGACCGATCCAAATCGCCGTTGGTATGAGAATTACAGGTCTCAACGCCTATTGATAGAGGTATCAATCATCGAAATCGGAGCACATTTGCAGATTTTCGAATTTTGTGGCTCTGAATTTGTGGGCTATAGTTCAGTTGATTTTCAAGCAAATTGAATTTTCCACGAAACGTGTAGAAATATTCGACCGATCCAAATGGCGGTTTGTATGACAATTACAGGCCTCAACGCCTTTTGATGGAGGTGTCAATCATCGAAATCGGAGCACATTTGCAGATTTTCGAATTTTGTGGCTCTGAATTTGTGGGCTATAGTTCAGTTGATTTTCAAAAAAATTGAATTTTCCACGAAACGTGTAGAAATATTCGACCGATCCAAATGGCCGGTTTGTATGACAATTACAGGCCTCAACGCCTTTTGATAGAGGTACCAATCATCGAAATCGGAGCACATTTGCAGATTTTCGAATTTTGTGGCTCTGAATTTGTGGGCTATAGTTCAGTTGATTTTCAAAAAAATTGAATTTTCCACGGAACGTGTAGAAATATTCGACCGATCCAAATCGCCGGTTGGTATGAGAATTACAGGTCTCAACGCCTATTGATAGAGGTATCAATCATCGAAATCCGAGCACATTTGCAGATTTTCGAATTTTGTGGCTCTGAATTTGTGGGCTATAGTTCAGTTGATTTTCAAGAAAATTGAATTTTCCACGAAACGTGTAGAAATATTCGACCGATCCAAATGGCCGGTTTGTATGACAATTACAGGCCTCAACGCCTTTTGATAGAGGTATCAATCATCGAAATCGGAGCACATTTGCAGATTTTCGAATTTTGTGGCTCTGAATTTGTGGGCTATAGTTCAGTTGATTTTCAAAAAATTGAATTTTCCACGAAACGTGTAGAAATATTCGACCGATCCAAATGGCCGGTTTGTATGACAATTACAAGCCTCAACGCCTTTTGATAGAGGTATCAATCATCGAAATCGGAGCACATTTGCAGATTTTCGAATTTTGTGGCTCTGAATTTGTGGGCTATAGTTCAGTTGATTTTCAAGCAAATTGAATTTTCCACGAAACGTGTAGAAATATTCGACCGATCCAAATGGCCGGTTTGTATGACAATTACAGGCCTCAACGCCTTTTGATAGAGGTATCAATCATCGAAATCGGAGCACATTTGCAGATTTTCGAATTTTGTGGCTCTGAATTTGTGCGCTATAGTTCAGTTGATTTTCAAAAAAATTGAATTTTCCACGAAACGTGTAGAAATATTCGACCGATCCAAATGGCCGTTTGTATGACAATTACAGGCCTCAACGCCTTTTGATAGAGGTATCAATCATCGAAATCGGAGCACATTTGCAGATTTTCGAATTTTGTGGCTCTGAATTTGTGGGCTATAGTTCAGTTGATTTTCAAAAAAATTGAATTTTCCACGAAACGTGTAGAAATATTCGACCGATCCAAATGGCCGGTTTGTATGACAATTACAGGCCTCAACGCCTTTTGATAGAGGTATCAATCATCGAAATCGGAGCACATTTGCAGATTTTCGAATTTTGTGGCTCTGAATTTGTGGGCTATAGTTCAGTTGATTTCAAAAAAATTGAATTTTCCACGAAACGTGTAGAAATATTCGACCGATCCAAATCGCCGTTGGTATGAGAATTACAGGTCTCAACGCCTATTGATTGAGGTATCAATCATCGAAATCGGAGCACATTTGCAGATTTTCGAATTTTGTGGCTCTGAATTTGTGGGCTATAGTTCAGTTGATTTTCAAGCAAATTGAATTTTCCACGAAACGTGTAGAAATATTCGACCGATCCAAATGGCCGGTTTGTATGACAATTACAGGCCTCAACGCCTTTTGATGGAGGTGTCAATCATCGAAATCGGAGCACATTTGCAGATTTTCGAATTTTGTGGCTCTGAATTTGTGGGCTATAGTTCAGTTGATTTTCAAAAAAATTGAATTTTCCACGAAACGGTGTTAGAAATATCGACCGATCCAAATGGCCGGTTTGTATGACAATTACAGGCCTCAACGCCTTTTGATAGAGGTATCAATCATCGAAATCGGAGCACATTTGCAGATTTTCGAATTTTGTGGCTCTGAATTTGGGGCTATAGTTCAGTTGATTTTCAAAAAAATTGAATTTTCCACGGAACGTGTAGAACTATTCGACCGATCCAAATCGCCGTTGGTATGAGAATTACAGGTCTCAACGCCTATTGATTGAGGTATCAATCATCGAAATCCGAGCACATTTGCAGATTTTCGAATTTTGTGGCTCTGAATTTGTGGGCTATAGTTCAGTTGATTTTCAAAAAAATTGAATTTTCCACGAAACGTGTAGAAATATTCGACCGATCCAAATGGCCGGTTTGTATGACAATTACAGGCCTCAACGCCTTTTGATAGAGGTATCAATCATCGAAAATCGGAGCACATTTGCAGATTTTCGGAATTTTGTTGCTCTGAATTTGTGGGCTATAGTTCAGTTGATTTTCAAAAAATTGAATTTTCCACGAAACGTGTAGAAATATTCGACCGATCCAAATGGCCGGTTTGTATGACAATTACAGGCCTCAACGCCTTTTGATAGAGGTATCAATCATCGAAATCGGAGCACATTTGCAGATTTTCGAATTTTGTGGCTCTGAATTTGTGGGCTATAGTTCAGTTGATTTTCAAAAAAATCGAATTTTCCACGAAACGTGTAGAAATATTCGACCGATCCAAATGGCTGGTTTGTATGACAATTACAGGCCTCAACGCCTTTTGATAGAGGTATCAATCATCGAAATCGGAGCACATTTGCAGATTTTCGAATTTTGTGGCTTTGAATTTGTGGGCTATAGTTCAGTTGATTTTCAAAAAAATTGAATTTTCCACGAAACGTGTAGAAATATTCGACCGATCCAAATGGGCCGGTTTGTATGACAATTACAGGCCTCAACGCCTTTTGATAGAGGTATCAATCATCGAAATCGGAGCACATTTGCAGATTTCTCGAATTTTGTGGCTCTGAATTGTGGGCTATAGTTCAGTTGATTTTCAAAAAATTGAATTTCCACAAAACGTGTAGAAATATTCGACCCATCCAAATGGCCGGTTTGTATGACAATTACAGGCCTCAACGCCTTTTGATAGAGGTATCAATCATCGAAATCGAGCACATTTGCAGATTTTCGAATTTTGTGGCTCTGACATTGTGGGCTATAGTTCAGTTGATTTTCAAAAAATTGAATTTCCCACAAAACGTGTAGAAATATTCGACCGATCCAAATGGCCGGTTTGTATGACAATTACAGGCCTCAACGCCTTTTGATAGAGGTATCAATCATCGAAATCGGAGCACATTTGCAGATTTTCGAATTTTGTGGCTCTGAATTTGTGGGCTATAGTTCAGTTGATTTTCAAAAAAATTGAATTTTCCACGAAACGTGTAGAAATATTCGACCGATCCAAATGGCCGTTTGTATGACAATTACAGGCCTCAACGCCTTTTGATAGAGGTATCAATCATCGAAATCGGAGCACATTTGCAGATTTTCGAATTTTGTGGCTCTGCATTTGTGGGCTATAGTTCAGTTGATTTTCAAAAAAATTGAATTTTCCACGGAACGTGTAGAAATATTCGACCGATCCAAATGGCCGGTTTGTATGACAATTACAGGCCTCAACGCCTTTTGATAGAGGTATCAATCATCGAAATCGGAGCACATTTGCAGATTTTCGAATTTTGTGGCTCTGAATTTGTGGGCTATAGTTCAGTTGATTTTCAAAAAAATTGAATTTTCCACGAAACGTGTAGAAATATTCGACCGATCCAAATGGCCGGTTTGTATGACAATTACAGGCCTCAACGCCTGTTGATAGAGGTATCAATCATCGAAATCGGAGCACATTTGCAGATTTTCGAATTTTGTGGCTCTGAATTTGTGGCTATAGTTCAGTTGATTTTCAAAAAAATTGAATTTCCCACGAAACGTGTAGAAATATTCGACCGATCCAAATGGCCGGTTTGTATGACAATTACAGGCCTCAACGCCTTTTGATAGAGGTATCAATCATCGAAATCGGAGCACATTTGCAGATTTTCGAATTTTGTGGCTCTGAATTTGTGGGCTATAGTTCAGTTGATTTTCAAAAAAATTGAATTTTCCACGAAACGTGTAGAAATATTCGACCGATCCAAATGGCCGGTTTGTATGACAATTACAGGCCTCAACGCCTTTTGATAGAGGTATCAATCATCGAAATCGGAGCACATTTGCAGATTTTCGAATTTTGTGGCTCTGAATTTGTGGGCTATAGTTCAGTTGATTTTCAAAAAAATTGAATTTTCCACGAAACGTGTAGAAATATTCGACCGATCCAAAATGACCTGGTTTGTATGACAATTACAGGCCTCAACGCCTTTTGATAGAGGTATCAATCATCGAAATCGGAGCACATTTGCAGATTTTCGAATTTTGTGGCTCTGAATTTGTGGGCTATAGTTCAGTTGATTTTCAAAAAAAATTGAATTTTCCACGAACGTGTAGAAATATTCGACCGATCCAAATGGCCGGTTTGTATGACAATTACAGGCCTCAACGCCTTTTGATAGAGGTATCAATCATCGAAATCGGAGCACATTTGCAGATTTTCGAATTTTGTGGCTCTGAATTTGTGGGCTATAGTTCAGTTGATTTTCAAAAAAATTGAATTTCCCACAAAACGTGTAGAAATATTCGACCGATCCAAATGGCCGGTTTGTATGACAATTACAGGCCTCAACGCCTTTTGATAGAGGTATCAATCATCGAATCGGAGCACGTTTGCAGATTTTCGAATTTTGTGGCTCTGAATTTGTGGGTTATAGTTCAGTTGATTTTCAAAAAAATTGAATTTCCACGGAACGTGTAGAAATATTCGACCGATCCAAATGGCCGGTTTGTATGACAATTACAGGCCTCAACGCCTTTTGATAGAGGTATCAATCATCGAAATCGGAGCACATTTGCAGATTTTCGAATTTTGTGGCTCTGAATTTGTGGGCTATAGTTCAGTTGATTTTCAAAAAAATTGAATTTTCCACGAAACGTGTAGAAATATTCGACCGATCCAAATGGCCGGTTTGTATGACAATTACAGGCCTCAACGCCTATTGATAGATGTATCAATCATCGAAATCGGAGCACATTTGCAGATTTTCGAATTTTGTGGCTCTGAATTTGTGGGCTATAGTTCAGTTGATTTTCAAAAAAATTTGTTTTTCCACGAGAACGTGTAGAAATATTCGACCGATCCAAATGGCCGGTTTGTATGACAATTACAGGCCTCAACGCCTTTTGATAGAGGTATCAATCATCGAAATCGGAGCACATTTGCAGATTTTCGAATTTTGTGGCTCTGAATTTGTGGGCTATAGTTCAGTTGATTTTCAAAAAAATTGAATTTCCACGAAACGTGTTAGAAATATTCGACCGATCCAAATGGCCGGTTTGTATGACAATTACAGGCCTCAACGCCTTTTGATAGAGGTATCAATCATCGAAATCGGAGCACATTTGCAGATTTTCGAATTTTGTGGCTCTGAATTTGTGGCTATAGTTCAGTTGATTTTCAAAAAATTGAATTTCCACGAAACGTGTAGAAATATTCGACTGATCCAAAGGGCCTGGTTTGTATGACAATTACAAGCCTCAACGCCTATTGATAGATGTATCAATCATCGAAATCGGAGCACATTTGCAGATTTCGAATTTGTGGCTCTGAATTTGTGGGCTATAGTTCAGTTGATTTTCAAAAAATTTAATTTTCCACAGAACGTGTAGAAATATTCGACCGATCCAATGGCCGGTTTGTATGACAATTACAGGCCTCAACGCCTTTTGACTAGAGGTATCAATCATCGAAATCGGAGCACATTTGCAGATTTTCGAATTTTGTGGCTCTGAATTTGTGGGCTATAGGTTCAGTTGATTTTCAAAAAAATTGAATTTTCCACGGAACGTGTAGAAATATTCGACGATCCAAATGGCCGGTTTGTATGACAATTACAGGCCTCAACGCCTTTTGATAGAGGTATCAATCATCGAAATCGGAGCACATTTGCAGATTTTCGAATTTTGTGGCTCTGAATTTGTGGGCTATAGTTCAGTTGATTTTCAAAAAAATTTAATTTTCCACAGAACGTGTAGAAATATTCGACCGATCCAAATGGCCGGTTTTGTATGACAATTACAGGCCTTCAACGCCTTTTGATAGAGGTATCAATCATCGAAATCGGAGCACATTTGCAGATTTTCGAATTTGTGGCTCTGAATTGGTGGGCTATAGTTCAGTTGATTTTCAAAAAAATTGAATTTTCCACGAAACGTGCTAGAATAACTATTCGACCGATCCAAATGGCCGGTTTGTATGACAATTACAGGCCTCAACGCCTTTTGATAGAGGTATCAATCATCGAAATCGGAGCACATTTGCAGATCTTTCGAATTTTGTGGCTCTGAATTTGTGGGCTATAGTTCAGTTGATTTTCAAAAAAATTTAATTTTCCACAGAACGTGTAGAAATATTCGACCGATCCAAATGGCCGGTTTGTATGACAATTACAGGCCTCAACGCCTATTGATAGATGTATCAATCATCGAAATCGGAGCACATTTGCAGATTTTCGAATTTTGTGGCTCTGAATTTGTGGGCTATAGTTCAGTTGATTTTCAAAAAATTTAATTTTCCACGGAACGTTGTAGAAATATTCGACCGATCCAAATGGCCGGTTTTGTATGACAATTACAGGCCTCAACGCCTTTTGATAGAGGTATCAATCATCGAAATCGGAGGCACATTTGCAGATTTTCGAATTTTGTGGCTCTGAATTGGTGGGCTATAGTTCAGTTGATTTTCAAAAAAATTGAATTTTCCACGAAACGTGTAGAAATATTCGACCGATCCAAATGGCCGGTTTGTATGACAATTACAGGCCTCAACGCCTTTTGATAGATGGTATCAATCATCGAAATCGGAGCACATTTGCAGATTTTCGAATTTTGTGGCTCTGAATTTGTGGGCTATAGTTCAGTTGATTTTCAAAAAAATTTAATTTTCCACAGAACGTGTAGAAATATTCGACCGATCCAAATGGCCGGTTTGTATGACAATTACAGGCCTCAACGCCTATTGATAGATGTATCAATCATCGAAATCGGAGCACATTTGCAGATTTTCGAATTTTGTGGCTCTGAATTTGTGGCTATAGTTCAGTTGATTTTCAAAAAAATTGAATTTTCCACGAAACGTGTAGAAATATTCGACCGATCACCAAATGGCCGGTATGTATGACAATTACAGGCCTCAACGCCTTTTGATAGAGGTATCAATCATCGAAATCGGGAGCACATTTGCAGATTTTCGAATTTTGTGGCTCTGAATTTGTGGGCTATAGTTCAGTTGACTTTTCAAAAAAATTGAATTTTCCACGGAACGTGCTAGAAATATTCGACCGATCCAAATGGCCGGTTTGTATGACAATTACAGGCCTCAACGCCTTTTGATAGAGGTATCAATCATCGAAATCGGAGCACATTTGCAGATTTTCGAATTTTGTGGCTCTGAATTTGTGGGCTATAGTTCAGTTGATTTTCAAAAAAATTTAATTTTCCACAGAACGTGTAGAAATATTCGACCGATCCAAATGGCCGGTTTGTATGACAATTACAGGCCTCAACGCCTTTTGATAGAGGTATCAATCATCGAAATCGGAGCACATTTGCAGATTTTCGAATTTTGTGGCTCTGAATTGGTGGGCTATAGTTCAGTTGATTTTCAAAAAAATTGAATTTCCCGACAAAACGTGTAGAAATATTCGACCGATCCAAATGGCCGGTTTGTATGCAATTACAGGCCCTCAACGCCTTTTGATAGAGGTATCAATCATCGGAATCGGAGCACGTTTGCAGATTTTCGAATTTTGTGGCTCTGAATTTGTGGGTTATAGTTCAGTTGATTTTCAAAAAAATTGAATTTTCTCACGGAACGTGTAGAAATATTCGACCGATCCAAATGGCCGGTTTGTATGACAATTACAGGCCTCAACGCCTTTTGATAGAGGTATCAATCATCGAAATCGGAGCACATTTGCAGATTTTCGAATTTTGTGGCTCTGAAGTTGTGGGCTATAGTTCAGGTTGATTTTCAAAAAAATTGAATTTCCACGAAACGTGTAGAAATATTCGACCGATCCAAATGGCCGGTTTGTATGACAATTACAGGCCTCAACGCCTATTGATAGATGTATCAATCATCGAAATCGGAGCACATTTGCAGATTTTTCGAATTTTGTGGCTCTGAATTTGTGGGCTATAGTTTCAGTTGATTTTCAAAAAAATTGATTTTCCACAGAACGTGTAGAAATATTCGACCGATCCAAATGGCCGTTTGTATGACAATTACAGGCCTCAACGCCTTTTGATAGAGGTATCAATCATCGAAATCGGAGCACATTTGCAGATTTTCGAATTTTGTGGCTCTGAATTTGTGGGCTATAGTTCAGTTGATTTCAAAAAAATTGAATTTCCACAAAACGTGTAGAAATATTCGACCGATCCAAATGGCCGGTTTGTATGACAATTACAGGCCTCAACGCCTTTTGATAGAGGTATCAATCATCGGAATCGGAGCACGTTTGCAGATTTTCGAATTTTGTGGCTCTGAATTTGTGGGTTATAGTTCAGTTGACTTTTCAAAAAATTGAATTTTCCACGGAACGTGTAGAAATATTCGACCGATCCAAAATGGCCCGGTTTTGTATGACAATTACAGCCTCAACGCCTTTTGATAGAGGTATCAATCATCGAAATCGGAGCACATTTGCAGATTTTCGAATTTTGTGGCTCTGAATTTGTGGCTATAGTTCAGTTGATTTTCAAAAAAATTGAATTTCCCACAAAACGTGTAGAAATATTCGACCCATCCAAATGGCCGGTTTGTATGACAATTACAGGCCTCAACGCCTTTTGATAGAGGTATCAATCATCGAAATCGGAGCACATTTGCAGATTTTCGAATTTTGTGGCTCTGAATTTGTGGGCTATAGTTCAGTTGATTTTCAAAAAATTGAATTTCCCACAAAACGTGTAGAAATATTCGACCGATCCAAATGGCCGGTTTGTATGACAATTACAGGCCTCAACGCCTTTTGATAGAGGTATCAATCATCGAAATCGGAGCACATTTGCAGATTTTCGAATTTTGTGGCTCTGAATTTGTGGGCTATAGTTCAGTTGATTTTCAAAAAAATTGAATTTTCCACGAAACGTGTAGAAATATTCGACCGATCCAAATGCCGGTTTGTATGACAATTACAGGCCTCAACGCCTTTTGATAGAGGTATCAATCATCGAAATCGGAGCACATTTGCAGATTTTCGAATTTTGTGGCTCTGCATTTGTGGGCTATAGTTCAGTTGATTTTCAAAAAAATTGAATTTTCCACGGAACGTGTAGAAATATTCGACCGATCCAAATGGCCGGTTTGTATGACAATTACAGGCCTCAACGCCTTTTGATAGAGGTATCAATCATCGAAATCGGAGCACATTTGCAGATTTTCGAATTTTGTGGCTCTGAATTTGTGGGCTATAGTTCAGTTGATTTTCAAAAAAATTGAATTTTCCACGAAACGTGTAGAAGTATTCGACCGATCCAAATGGCCGTTTGTTATGACAATTACAGGCCTCAACGCCTGTTGATAGAGGTATCAATCATCGAAATCGGAGCACATTTGCAGATTTTCGAATTTTGTGGCTCTGAATTTGTGGGCTATAGTTCAGTTGATTTTCAAAAAAATTGAATTTCCCACGAAACGTGTAGAAATATTCGACCGATCCAAATGGCCGGTTTGTATGACAATTACAGCCTCAACGCCTTTTGATAGAGGTATCAATCATCGAAATCGGAGCACATTTGCAGATTTTCGAATTTGTGGCTCTGAATTTGTGGGCTATAGTTCAGTTGATTTTCAAAAAATTGAATTTTCCACGAAACGTGTAGAAATATTCGACCGATCCAAAATGGCCGGTTTGTATGACAATTACAGGCCTCAACGCCTTTTGATAGAGGTATCAATCATCGAAATCGGAGCACATTTGCAGATTTTCGAATTTTGTGGCTCTGAATTTGTGGCTATAGTTCAGTTGATTTTCAAAAAATTGAATTTTCCACGAAACGTGTAGAAATATTCGACCGATCCAAATGACTGGTTTGTATGACAATTACAGGCCTCAACGCCTTTTGATAGAGGTATCAATCATCGAAATCGGAGCACATTTGCAGATTTTCGAATTTTGTGGCTCTGAATTTGTGGGCTATAGTTCAGTTGATTTTCAAAAAAATTGAATTTTCCACGGAACGTGTAGAAATATTCGACCGATCCAAATGGCCGGTTTGTATGACAATTACAGGCCTCAACGCCTTTTGATAGAGGTATCAATCATCGAAATCGGAGCACATTTGCAGATTTTCGAATTTTGTGGCTCTGAATTTGTGGGCTATAGTTCAGTTGATTTTCAAAAAATTGAATTTCCCACAAAACGTGTAGAAATATTCGACCGATCCAAATGGCCGGTTTGTATGACAATTACAGGCCTCAACGCCTTTTGATAGAGGTATCAATCATCGGAATCGGAGCACGTTTGCAGATTTTCGAATTTTGTGGCTCTGAATTTGTGGGTTATAGTTCAGTTGATTTTCAAAAAATTGAATTTTCCACGGAACGTGTAGAAATATTCGACCGATCCAAATGGCCGGTTTGTATGACAATTACAGGCCTCACGCCTTTTGATAGAGGTATCAATCATCGAAATCGGAGCACATTTGC